>OX439049.1:56340262-56769055 GCA_949317995.1 Acholoe squamosa
CATAGGAAGTAGTCATTTACCTAATTTCACAACATTGACCTTTGACCTTAAAATGACCTTGACCTTGTCCAAGGTCACCACATGCACAATCACATCCGCCTCGTGATGACCTTCGATCTACTTTTTATATCATAATTCTAGCTGTAATAGTTCATGAGAAATGGGCATTTAACTGATTAAATGACTCCTGATGCCAGCTAGAATGATCACGAAATCTGGATCACAATTAAACTCTTAACTATGGTTAATTGTGGCAGAATGATAGACAGAATTTCAGATCTTTGAATGGCCATAACTTTGCTTCAAATTAACATAAAGACTTCATTCAAAAAGCAAAATCAATCAGTTTTGTGAGATCTATCCATAGATCATTAGCTAGAGTACATAGAACCAAGTCCTAAAAATTAGGTAAGTGCCTATTCAGGGCATTGCCACATGTACATTCATAATATGCTTTAGCATTTGAATATTGATTTTTACACTCCACCTTCTCAGTTGGTACTGAGATACTTGGAAGGGTTGGCATGATACATTGATGCAGCAATTGCTAAAGGACTGATCAGCATTTCATTGGAGAAGAATGACATGTGAAGGCATTGAATGACCATAAGGAGGTAATTTCATCACCTTCTACACACACCCAAAGTCACAGACCAATACTGTAAGCATTGGCCTAAGGTGATTGACTTGAGGCTAAGGCTACGAGGCACAGGGGCATCCTACATTGTATATGACAAGACAAGGGTTGGATTCATGTAGAAGCCATGCCATTTACACATGATTCTATGGTAGTATTAGGTACATAAGGAGTCCCTTCTTGTTACAGTTCCTATAATTCTAATCCTTGGTCGTTAATTTATTCAAATGATGTTGCTAAATATCACTCAAAAGGATTAATTGATAGGTAGATACATACTGGAAGCAAGGTATTTACCAAGCCTCGGATTACCCGAGATATTCTTTGTATGCTTTAGAATGAGAGAGTTCAAGATGGTGATTATGTGTTATGTATGATGACATGTAACATCACATAGGGGTAATATTTAATTTTAGCCTAACCATTTTGGTGGGAGAGCTTTGATCATTATCAGTAGGTAATTTGAATCAGTTTGTATATTTGATATGACTTTGTATAGACAGGTATATATATGCCTTGTGGTTGATTGGATCTATGGTTAATATAGCTCTTGATAGCAACTTGACTTAACATGTTAATGTTGGTAGCATTCCTTGACTTCTCCTTGACAGGAATGGAATTATACCACTGATAGTGGGTAATCAAGCACATAGGTTTTATGTCACACTTATTATAACAGCAATTACTAAGGTATGGCAGGTTACCAAATGACACCCAATGAAATATTAAGATCCAATGAAATATTAAGATATAATCTGTGTTCTGAGACTCACATGAGATGTACATAAATCACAGACTGACCTGTCACCTCAACCCGATACATAAACTGCTTTCAATGATACTTTGCTGATGTTATCTTAAGCCAAAGTAGTGACAGTTGATTTTGTATTTAAGTCTGCAGAACCTGTATGAAGCCCCTGTATAAGGTGTGGCTTCTGGGTCATTTCAGGCTCTGGCTGCAGCTCAAAGTATATTACTCAAAGTACCATACTATAGAATAGTAGTAATCTGAATATTTGTAGGCCGCTAGATATGGTTTACATTATTTTCCAAAATAGAAAAAGGAAATGGTTTGGGTGATTTTTTTATTTTTATATGAGGACATTTTATGATAGGATCATATATTTCAAGCAAATATAGCTTACTAATATTTGAATCTCATCTCATTGGATCTACATATACACATTTACATGAACTTGGCTATCACATGGTCCTTGGAATGTGGTTGGTTTACAAACAATACACTCATGATGTCTCTTGCCCAGCAATAGACATCTTTAGTAAAAAAACTTGTGATCACTAGAATACCTGGCGGACACCTTTTCATATCTGGAGCATCTGTGTGTCAGTTGGTAGGCTACTTGCTATGCAAAAGCTAGTACTTTCTAAACAATAACCAACTGCACAATTGTTAAATATAATTATTTCCTATTTTGGGGTATTTTGAGGTATAATTGTTTTCAAATACATTGAGTCCATGGATGATTAATTCTCATCAAATCCTTTTTGTGAATATACTCAATTTTCTTAGGTTTGAAAAAGTGATTATTTGAACTTCTCACAAAATTACAATGTGTATAATCGAAGTCAAGCTTGCAGCAAAAATCTCAATATTACAATTAGTTCCAATTTTAACTATATAAACCATCACATCATCTGTTACTTGATATTCATTACGTCAAACAATAAAATTTTATATACGCACATGAGACGCACAAGGACAGTGAGGTATGTGAGTAGGCAATTATGACATATGATAGACACAAGGGCATTGACATACAGACATAGAAGACAGCCCAAGAAAAAGAAAATAAGATATAACAATTTAACACCATCGACCCCTGTTCCCAATAAATTATTCATTAAAGACCACGAAGCTTAAGCTGAAGAGAACTTATAAACGAAGAACAATATATTCATTCATTTGGTAACTTGTAGCTAGTTTATATGGACGTGCAATATGCATTATGCATTATGTCAATATAGGTTGCTAAGTAAATTTGGTTTTGCTAGGCAATCAGCTACTCTAGGAGTAAAGTGAAATCCTCAGATGTTTTTGAGGATATAAGACACACTACAATTATCCAGTAAATAATATTTTTCCAATAGAAGATAATGCTGAGTTGCATGTTTTCATTATACTTGCTATATCATTTTGTTTCTACATTCCCTGATTAGCACACTGTGTTTTGGTACAATATTGCATTTTCTACAATGGCATGGACCTTCTCAATATCAAAATGAGAAGCAATAGCCATGATCTCCATTCTGTAAGTCATTCCTAGGAAAGGTCTTTCTTTGTCTCGGAAAGGGTCAGTTGCTAGCTAAAATCAGCTGTTGCTAGGTAACTGTCTGTTCTAGCAAGAAATGGTTAGCTGCAATGTGATTGTTGGGTCCAATTTAGGGGGGGTAGGTACCATTGGAATTGTTGTAAGATGAATATTAGTGCCAGAACAGATAGACCAATGTGTATTTTAGCTCTAAAAAAACGAGGCTAAAATTTCAAAAGATGGTTGCACAGAATAGCAGATTTCCCAGTGATTGCACAAGCTTTCATTGGTCAAACATCACTTTCCCATACCCAGAGACATTGAACAACATAAAAAAACAACTTATAGCTATCAGTAATCTTACGAATTAAATAACCCCAGAGGGCCCCCTGTGCTGCTCCTCTATTAGGCTTATACATGAGGTCAGAGAAAGACATGAGTGTTGCAGTGTCAGATTTTGGAGACAAGGCCATGCCCCTGTATCTATTTTTATCCAAGGAATTATAATCATGTATCTGTCAAATTTTTAAAGTGGCACATGTCAAAGTGTTGCACATGTCAAATTTAAGAACCCCCTGTGTTGTTGTGTTCCATGTGTGGTGATTTTTTTTATGTATAGGCTTATAGTTGTGTAGCAATTCAGGTGAACAGAGACTGGATACAGGACACCTATTACAATAACATGGCATGTTTTTTACCAGAAGGAGTCATGGTGAATGAATTAACATAATGCCATAGGATACCGATTCTGACAGACTCAGATTAGTAGCAAATGTTAGATACTTGTCTGCATGTGAAAGCAAAGATACCAATTGTGCGATATAGTTTTTATCTCCTCTGGTGCTAATTCTGCTACCATGCTCCAGGCATGGAACTTCCAACCTCACGATCTCAGATGAACCCTGACTGAACAATCCACCCGAAGGCCAGCATACAAAATAAGGGAGACAATGAACAGAATTAGTATTCATTTTTGGTCTTGATACAGGGTCAGTAACACCATAGTGCCTCTGTGTGAATATGAGGTGTGTAAAACATCTCCACTAGGAGGTATTTGGCCAAAATAACTGTCCTTCTTGAACTGTTAGGGGTATCTGTGAGTGCATAAGTGGGGGTGGGATACCTTTATAATACACCTGTCTATACAGGGGTAGGTACCAAATTATCTCGACTGATATTTCTGTAGAGTAGATAGGCCCTTAGGCGTACACTCACTCTTTGATTTGCTTTGATTGCCTCAGCTTTTTGCAACATTGTATTGATCTGCCTTGACCTAATCACCACTGCGTGCCATGGTCTGTGATAACATAAATTGGGCATTGATCCAACACAATTATAAGATCTGACTTTGAGGCTGCATTTCATAAGGTGCTATCATATTAAGCAGTATCTTGTCTTACTCCAATAGGGCCAATGTTTAACCCCAGTACTAGCAGTGAATACCAATAGTAGTTGTGAAAGAGGATAAATGGATAGTGGATTATGACAAGGTCTTAAGCAAGCCACAACCTTGGCCAACACTACCATTGCCACAGTGGGGGCTGATGTTAGGCCCCTTTGAATTGACTTCCAGACAACTGTACCTACAACCAGAAGCATAGCGTCGTGTGGAAAAACCTCCTTGGATCTGTACTGGCAGGCAGGTGCACTAATCATCAACCAGACATGGTTCAGACTCCCAAAGCACGCATTATTTATTGATTGAACATGGGACATGATAGGGTACACAGGTGGACGACCCATGGAGAACCTTTCAGTGAGTGAATATTACTGTATGGTACTGAGGATGAAGCAGCACAGCAGTGTAAATACTTACACCTACCATTTGTCAGGTCATGTAAGACTCACATTTCACTGAAACCCATTCTGAAGACCTAGGGTGGCCCCTTGGGGAAGGTTTTATGTTATTGAACATCCTCTTTCTGACAATGCTGAGTCCTGAAAAGGACAACCTAAATTGAATAATGTAATAATTTTGGTTTTCTTTTAACAGAGAATCTTGAAATTGATTAAACCGTATTGCTGCAAGTCTATATAAAACAACTTTCAAGATACCCCCCAACTGATCTCGGAGATGTCTAAAGATACTAAATAATAATACCCACCGTCCTTATGAAAGAAGTTAATAGGCATTGCCTGGTTCTCTTATATTCAGTCTGACTGAGCCGAGTGAGATAACCCTCAGTGAGACCAAATACAGACCAAAAAATATGTGAGAACCTTTGTACCTATTTCATGTTGGTCAGAAATGTTCAAAACCTTTTCAAGATATCATAAAACGATTATTGTTTACATGTTTATGGTCATTTTGCATGCTACTTCTGGTTGTGAGATATGGAAGTGGGGGATGTGAGATAAAGAACTCCTGGCTAGGTTGAAGCTATGGGGTGTGCATGTTCCACTGTTATAAACATAAAATAAAAGAAATATTCACAGACTCACCAAACAGAGCACTGCTCAGTTTTGAACCGCAGTGCACCACTCACCAGGTGCTGCCGTGTTCGGTGGGTTGTGGGACAACTTCCATTTGGTCCCTGCTATAGCAGATAAGGGCCCTACAGTTGGTGTATTGAACCCCTGGGCCCTCCACATTACAGTCCCATTCTTTGCAGTCATACAGGAATGCCTCGTACACATCTAGGTAAAGGTCCTGATGATGTCTATGTCCCCACATGGGCTTCACACACCATCCTGAGTTTTTTGCAATGATGCTAGGAAATTTTCCCTTTGGCTCCCCCCCCCCTAGAATTCTGCCCCTACCCCAAAATTCTCCCTCCCTCCCCCAGAAGTACTCCCCCCTTCCATGGAAGTCTCCCCCTCCCCCAGAAGTCCCCCCCCCTAGGAATCCCCACTTTCTAATTCAGTGATCCTTACTCTCACCCTGGCCTGTCACTATCCATATCCCTATCCCTAACCCTATACCTATCCACATCCCTGACCCTAACCCTATCCTAACTTTAGCCTGACCCCTGTCTTATCCAACCCTCACCCTAACCGGGGAACATACTGTGTTTATTTATCTTACATACAACTAAGAGAAAAAGGAAGGAGTTTTCCTGAGGGGGAGATTTACAGGGAGGTGATTCCAGGGGGGACCTTGGGATCGTCCATAAAAAAAATCATAAGTTTTCGGTAACATAGTCAAAGAAATTGAGGTCAGTAGGTCGGACACTGGTAGGTCATCACATATGGCTCACATATGTCTGGTCATTTCCTAGACCTACAACGACTTTTCTTTTCTTTTAACAAAATTACTTCTGTTTTTGATCCAGACTTGGAATGACAACTAGCTGGCAAGATATGAAGAAAGGCTACTAATCTAAGCCCTCTCTATTATACTGTTTATGTTTAAGCATTGGGCAAAGGTTTTTCCCTTGTGTTGCCTGCAGCAGAGTTGCACTGCGCACCATTGTTCTGAAAGTACATATTCCAGCAGTATGGTTCAAAGGCTTCAGTTAAAAGGTTGACCAGACTTTAACACTTTAACTACCACTATTGACTTCATGGATTTTATATATGGGCAATTTTTATTTTTAGGGTCTCAACTTTCAAGGAAAGTAGCAATATAAAAAAAGTGATAAAACAACTCTTTTTCACGCCTATGCCCTGACTAAGGTATTTTAGCTACGTCAAACAGTCTTTCCATAATCACAAATTATGATCTTAATATGCAATTTACTTTACAATTTAATCCCCAATTTACACCACTATTTTCCTCTGTAGCATTTACTGAAGGCCTTCTGTGTGTAAGATCGGGCAACTGTATTGTCCACATCAAAACTTTAACCACATTATGTGGCATAAAGATCAAAGTAATTGGGAGATCTCTTTGGTATTTAGAATGTGTAAAGTGTTGATAGCAAACAAATTACCAGTGAAATTGCAAGCGTTTTGCGCTAAAACCAAAGGAGTTATGACCGTGTTGCCGGATCTTACATTGCCATAAATTCAGAGATATACATAATAATCCTTAAAAATTACAAATATTGCCTTCAGCAATATCCAATATATTTTGTCTCTCTCATTTGCCAGCATTAAATACATGGTTGAAATGGATATTGACCTCCCAAGTGGAGTCTGGATCAAAGTATGCTAGCAAATGCATGAAAAAGACGTTTGTGACATTTGAAAAAGATCAAATTTTCATGATATCGGAGGATGAAACCACTAAAAAGTACCCTAATCTGTTAATTTAAAAAAAGCACTTTTAGATCTAAGTGCCTGCTATACGCTGGTAAGGTCTACTTAAGCAAATCTGGAAGTGTGACATGACTGCAAAAAGACCCCTAAAAAAGAAGTTACCCATATATATATATATATATATATATATATATATATATATATATATATATATATATATATATATATATATTATACTAAGGAAATAAACCTAGGCATTGGAAAAATACACTTTATACTTGGCATTCCTACCATATTCCTTTAACCCTTGATGTACTAATGTACTATGCCCATTGGTCGTCATAATGCCTCAATGTATCCCTGGTGAGTAACTCCCTGTCTCTGGGTCTTCAGCCCTTAATTGTGAGGGGAATCTATCATTTGTGCACTATCTGACGGTTTTATTCACTCTGTATCACGCCTGTATTACTTGTTAGGGCTTCATTCGTGCATCATGCCAACTATGGGACTGATACTCACCCGGAGGGTTGGCATGATGCTCTGATTAAGTGCTCGTGAGCAGACCCGCCAGCACTTCATTGGTGCATCATGACGACCACTGGGCATGATGCATAAATGCATCAGCGGCCTCAAAGGGTGAAGGTTGGTGTTGCAGTGGTCTCCATACCAGTGGCGTGCTGAGGGTAAGAGATAAAGGGAACAAGCCGGTATAGCTGATAACCACAAGGTCAGGGTTTGCAGCACTTAGGTCAGGGTAAGAGTTGTCATGCACAGAAGATAGAAATCCAGGCCTCTGGTCATCCCCTTTGCTACAACCTGGGGTCTATACTTTGTGTCAGGAATATTTCTTAAGCAGTGATTCCACTGAAGCTGATTTATTTTTAATTTTGTATCAGGAACAGATCAGTCCTTTCTGATGCATTTCCACGGAATTGATTTTGCTGCAAATATGAGGAAATACATTGGGAATTAACCATAAAAAATCATGAAATCTAATCCACCATTTCTCACAAATCCAAATAAAATCTGACCAAAATCAAGCCCATTTGGACCAAAATCGGGCTCATTTTTGTCAACAGCTATGTTGGACACACGCTTTAGTCAGTTCAGGAAGCATTCTAGATTGTAGCCATTCCCCATAGTTTTATATTCAGAACATCCAATCCGATCTGATGAAATAAAGAAAAAGAATTCAGTTCAAAATGATCGGGAGGCATTAGGCAATAAACAATGAAAAATGAGATTGCTCTATTATTTAGCCTATTCAATTGCTCCCAATCATCCCTAATATGAAAACTGGGAGCACCCGTTTAAGAGTGCTCAGAAGCATCAGACAGTGCCCAGATGATAGATTTCCCTCACCATTTAGGGCTGAAGACCCAGATACATGATATAAGGCTGTGTTATTACAATAACTTTGATTACATATTTTTTCAGTCAACATTTTGGTTGGCCAGAGCCAAAAAAAAACAAAAAAACGTGTAAGGTCACATTTCTTTTTATTTCAGATAACGGAATCAATGTTTGATATTTGTTGGTCTCCAAGGCCCTTTTCTTAAGAATTATAATTGCCGCAAGCAGAATATTGGAAAATCCCGTCGGCCAGAGGTATTCAAGCCTATATGTCCATATAGTCAATACTTAGCCCTGATCAATATGAACTGGTCAGTGACCCTCAAGGTCCACCCTTAAAATGACAAAACAAAAACATAAAGGGTCCAGAGGGTATTTTGTAATTGCAGGATTTGATTTGATTCACCAAAACCAATGTTATTGATACAGCTAGCATAAAACGATAGATTGAATGTAACTGCCTGGCCCAACCGAAGACAAATTTATTCCATACAAACGCAATGGCCTTAGCAATTGTATTTGCTGTGAGCAATCTTTGAAACCTAAGAAGTGGTCCTGAGATATAAAACAAAGGGTGTGAACAATAAACAAATCATGCTCAGTTTTCAGCAGGCACTCGAGTTGCCAAGGATCTGCTCTCATGAAATCAAGTGTTTAAAACTAAGATAGTATTACATGATTCTATGGGGTAGTCCACACACCAAAATCAGTGTAGATGTGTAGTCCCTACCGAAAGCAGCTGTCATAATTATATATGATACTATTTTGTCCTTGAAAGGAAACCCTTCAGTCTACAAGGTGATCTGCCACTGTCCAACCAGAAGCAGTAGATGATTGCTTCAGACATGCTCAATATGGCCAGTTGCTGTCAGCCGGACGTCCATTCAATAAGTATCAGACCCGCTCTCTGTTTGGCGTCTGGAAGGCATTTCTCTAGATGGTATGACTAGCATCCCTCACTCTACTCCCATTAGAGCACTGCATCTAATGGTCACTAAGGATTACACTGGTTACAAGTCCTATGTAATAACTACATTAGGTGTTGATTATATAGAGTAGTTGCACTGCATTACCTCCGATCACTTACTCTGAATTTTAGGGTTTCAAATTGTACCTTAAAACCCATTGGATAAACCATACTTGTGTATAAGCTGCACACTGACTTTAGGAGAAGGCTATAGCAACCTTACGGAACCAGACTGCTTCCCGCATTACCATGTGTATGCTGACATCAGCAATAGCCGGTTGTGATCTTGTGCCAGACTGGTTCCTGGCATGCAAGTGTGGTACATATTAATCTCGTGAGAGATTCTGTGGTCAGAAATGTCATGGCCACAAACACAGGATCTCCTGTAATATCACTACACGCCACACCTTAGCTTTAAAAGGTAGCCATTCCTTACAATTGTCTAAATATATAAAGAAAATGCTGCTTATAAGCTATAATTTAATTGATTTTAGGCACTTTTATACCCAGGGGGGCGACTCAGCTCCAAATGTACCAGGATGTGTGGTCATAAATTGGAGTGATATGGGTCTTTTTCAGTGTCAAAAAGTGAGACTGTGAACTCGCGTATGGGTGGCTTTTTTCAGAGACTTACTCTGTAATGGGTTTGAGACTTTGGGTACAATGATACACATGTGTGTTTCTACAACCTCAAGGTACCACCCTTGGGGCAAAGAGACCCCATTCTCCACAGAAAACACTGAATTTTTGAGGCTTGAAGTGAAGAACACCATTTTTATTCAGAAACACTGACAATCATGTCAGCCCCCACCCGTTACAGTGACCTGAAAAACTCCAACAGACACAAATGTCATATTCGCTGCACAGACATGGGTCTATTTTTCAGAATGAATCCACCTTTATAGGCCATTTTTCTAGAAATTAGCCTACTCACATATTGGTCAGTTTTGGGGGTCCATGACACACATCCCAGGGTTTAAGAAAGGGTTTAAGGTTGCCTGTAAATCTTTCTGGGAAAAATCATCAGAAAATGGTATCAGGAGACGGCAAGAAATGTTAGGGCATTTCCCTATTGAAACTTCCTTTAGTTCACAAGGGTTTAGGAGGCTTTTTAGGAGTTTCAAGTGACCCACAATAATAAAAGTAGACTCTTTGACCAGACCCTAATTATGCTCAATTACAAGGCCTGATGACATTTCCCAAATTGTCGACTATTTTAGCCTAATTTTTGATAAAGGAAATCCCATGCCTGAAAAGTCATGAATTCTTAATGTCAGGGAAATAGGTCGGCCAATGACAGGTTGAACATACTGTACAGCTGTTTTCCTGCAAATGGGACTCATGAGACAATCTGACTACATTAACCCTTTAAGAGTTGCAGGAGTGCATCATGCCTATTGGTCATCACGATGCACAAATGAAGTGCTGGCGCACAGCCTCACCAGCCCTTCAATGGAGCATCCTATGGGGTTGATACAGTCGCGGACAGTCAGCATGATGCATGAATGTAGCCCTGGCGTATTACTCACCAGGTCTGCATTTATGCATCATGCCAACCAATGGACATCGGCATTTGAAGGGTTAAGCAACATTCTTTTCTCTGTGTTCCTTTTGTTTATGAGTTGTGCATCTCCTTTAAACAGGCTTTGCAATAGTAATCCTTTCACCAGTGAAATTGTCTTTACTTTGGCATTCTGTGGCCTTAATTAATCCATATGAGATATGAGTAGAAACACACCATACTGCCAATACTGTCCCATCCTCTATTACCCTACAACAAGGGTGACAGTGTTTACATCTTAATGCATGTACGCCCTTTACAGCATAGCCTAGTGCACAGCTACCATGCTCAATTTGTCTTGGTTTTGTACGCTCAGCATAACAATAAGGCATGGTTGCACTAGGCATTCAGGCCTTGCAGCTTTATGATTATGAATGGACTTCTAAATAAGGCACCTCTGCTGTGGGTGCCATTGAAAAGGGCAATTTACATACGCACAACAGTGAGAACTCAGTGATGCAAGGTGGCTGAATGGGTATTTTCTATGGCAATGGGTACTAAACACTAAAAGCACTCATGCCTGAACCTGACTTATCCTAGGATATCACAAACAGAGGTACTATTTGGGTGAGTAGCCTTATTACAAGAGTACTTCAAGCTTTTCAGCTAACCTAATTGAGCTGCAGCATTGACATTTTCCCTCTGCTACCTACGAGTTGGTTATTATGAGGATTTGTGCTTAATGCATAATGTTATCTTCACATACATTTACGCTAAGACTTGAAATGTTGTGATGAATCTATGATCTAATCATTGTGCTCTATAATGATCTTTTTTTTGGGATTGGATTGGTTCCCTTGCTTAGCAAATGCATGCTGACATCAGTGATTTCCACTTCAGATCTCGCACTACAGTTAGTTTCCCAAAATGTCAATGATAGTGCAATGTAGGACTGGCAACCTTTCCAAAAAATCAGAACTGTTATGGCTATGTGCTACACACAAGAAAATGCATGAACGCTAGGGCCATCTAAGTGAACATCATAAAATAAACGAGTTAAAAACTCATCAAATTTAACTTGTCTACCCTGAAACAGACTCATCATCCTGATGACTTTCAATGGCCCAGTGGAGGGCCCTACCTGATAACCTTTGAGTGACATGCCTTTAAGTTGTCAACATAGGCATAAAAGTTTTCAACCTGTCTTAAAGTCAAATTCGAGGTTTTGCCTTGGTCATTTTATGCTGCTCAATTTGAAGACACCATTTCTTTTCAGTGTACATGTGCAGTTGTCATGATTTCTCTGTGTATAAATCTCATATAACCCCCTATGCAGTAGGCCTCATGAGGTGCAATGATCTGGCTGTATTCTGTTGTTGCTGCAAGTCAAAACCTTTATGGAAAAGATCACAGTGAATGAGTACAAATTCAAAGGGTATAGTGCATATTTAGGTACCTATTGTCAGCAATCTCAATGACCTTGTTACAAGAGATTTGTGGCTTGAAGTAGCCTATTTGTGTGTCATATCTCTAGGCCAATTTGTATTGTACTGTCAGTAGTGTTTTGCCAACTATGCCAGGTACATTAACTAAACCAATCCACTTTTATAACTGACCCTCATTGTGCCCAATATTTTTTATTGGGTAATAGCAGGGGGTCTTCCTCATGGCAATTGGTCTGACCAGCAACCTCATTTAACATTATTGGGGTTGTAAAAACACCTACAGCATAATTGATGGCCCACAAGAACTTTTTCAGAGGTTCGGGCTCATAAAGCAAAAGTAATGCCATGTCAGCATGTGTGCCTTCTTTTTGCATTTAGACTGCACCAGTGCTTCTGGCAATGCTGTGTTTGAAACAAGAGACTTTCTTTGGATTGAAACTTTTGCAGGAACTGTTTAAGTCTTAAAAATGGCTGTCATGAAAAGGCCAGTCTAGAGAGTTCAGGAATTCTTGAATTGGATGATCTAAATGAAGGGATTATACTTTCATATCAACCCTATGGGCAGGGACTTTATACTTGTCAATTTATGTTAAGCTAAAAATAATATCAGTGTTGAAAAGTTTTAGCGAAGAATTGGAGTAATGGGTTTATTCTGATACCAGCTACTGTAGAACCTCGGTCACAAGCCGACCCCTGTCTGATGTAGACTTTAGCAACTAAAAGCAAAGTCTTCTATAGATACTCTGCACTAGTTGAATGACACATCATCTCCAGTCTTCCAGGCTGGGCTCTCAATCATGTCACAAGCTGGGGATAAGCCACATCTTGACAGTCAACATGACCCGGGGTAATGTACTTTGTCAAGTACCTGCCACATAATACGCACTGTGTGCAGTAAATGGCCTCAGGCTGTGTATCGATGGAAGTGAGGATCTCTTAAAGAGATGAGCTTTAGCGTGCTTTTTTGTATAATGTCAATGTCTGAGTGTTATAGTGAATAATATTAGAGTAAGAAGAGGGCACAGATTGGTTAAAAAAAACCTGTGCTGAACATGCATGAGAGCTACCTGTGCCATAATGGCAAACAAGATGGTTTATCAAAAACATGTATACAGATGCACTTTAGAACTATAGGAAATACCCTCCAGGGATTGGTGCTAAAACATCTTTTGTCATAAAAGAAGATCTATACTTTACCACTCCTGGCCAAATCATAGCTTGTATCACTCACCTAGAAATAACAAGAATACATTTTCAATAACTTCTGCCAGACATGGAGGAGCTAAGGAATTCACTGTAAACAAGTGTCGTCAAAATAAATCTTTGTCCCAAAGTTGTGAGAGATCTGTCACAAAGATTCCTTGTACCAGAGTATGTTTTCTTCACTGCTTGATTGTAGAAACTACACTGCTTCTCTGCAATGCAATTACAGTGGATTATTGTTCAGTTTCCAGGGGTCCCTGGTAGATTCAACAGTTATTTCTAAGAGTGAAGTGCCAATAAATTGTATATCTTTTTCATTAAACATGATCTACGATGTCAGAAGTGTTGGACAAATATATGAAATGATGTAAATGATCTATAATTTTATGAAAATTTTGAATCTACATTCCTGTCTTAAAGCACTACACAAATATGAGTTTAATACACATCAAAACTGAATGTTACCATCTACAAGTGTATACGTAATATTGTTTCTCAACTGTTTGATATATCAGAGAGGTTAAATTTGCCTACTTATAGTCCACAAGTTCTTATCATTCTAGGCATACACATTCCTGTACACATCATGATCTTAACCTCTCTATTGAAAAAACATGGAATCAAACTCAGTTTCTGCATCAGCTGGCAGGTTCCTAACCAACAATTAGATTTGGCTGAGGTTCCCAGGACACATGCTCTTATTGATCATGTTAGACACATGATACGGTACACAGATGGACAGCCAGGGGGGATACAGAGGATATGCCCAAAAACATTGTAAAGGAAGGATATTTAGATATGTAGTAGGTGAAAGAGTCTATGCTCAGTTCTATATTTCTAATAAAGATCATTTCATGGTTCATCATCAGTTTTAGGATAATTCATTTCATATAAGTATGTAAGTTAAAATAATCTTTAATTTTTCATGAGCATTTCATAGAGATAATCATCATTTTTGCCAATAGTTTGTGTTCCTCTGTTTTTTATAGAAAAAAATCTTTGCATTTTGTGACATATTGCAGAGTATATTATAAAGAGCAGCAGTAGAGATATTTGATATTTGTATGTTTAATCATGGGACAGGCACTATTTATGAGTATGGAATATCCCTGGGGTTATAAGCTGCATTGTATGTTCTGCACAATTTATGGGATGGTGCTCCTTTACAAGATTGTTCCTCTCAGCCACAAGGATTTAGTGTTACGGCAGCATCACTGCTGGCCAACAGGAGTCCATTGTGCATTGACCAAAACCAGAGATTATCATGAAAGGACAATCAAGCAAGAAACCCCAACAGCAGAAAAGTCAGAAATTCATCTGATGTGTGGTGATTAAGCAGTTCCGATGGTAAAGCAATCTGATAGATGGATCCACATTTTCTACCCTTAATTGTGTGATGCTCTTCCACCAAGTGGCCAATGGGTTTAGGGTCATATTTCTCTGTGAAAGGAGATGGGGCAGGAAATCCTAACTGACATCCACATCTTTGTTTGTTTAGAGAATCTCGAATAAGTAAGGCGATTGCATAACTAAAGAATGCGAGTGTGCTATTACTATTGATGGTGTTTTACCAGCATATAGGCACATAAGCATCGAGAGTGATTGAATGATGCTCATTTCATGTGCTGGAGAGAGATATTGATGCTTAAGCGAAAGAAGGCTGACTGGGATCCTCATAAATCTTAACAATAAACCACCTGAATTACATTGAAGTGAAGCAGTGTAGTTCCTGTGATGAAGCAGTACAGTACAAGGAATCTCAATGAATAAAACGATAAATCTCTTTGGGATAAGGGTGTCAGTGTTATTTTAACAACATGTTTTCACTGTGCAGACTGATAGGAGGTTCTGAACTCATTATAAAACATGACCCTGGTTCTCTATTAACTGATTGTTTCATGCATGCAAAGCATTTTTGGCTGCACTTTTAAAGCTTATTTACCAACCACATTTTACTGAATAATGTTTACTTTGCTTACACAGATGTAATATATAACATGTTTCTTCAGGACTATGTCTATTTGGTTTAATGGATAAGTCCATTTATGGAAATCGTTCCTTTTTTATTAAAGTTTGAGTTTTGGTAAATACAGAAACTGAAAAGTGCAGTTCTTGGGGGGAAGCATGAGATGAGAAATCACAAACATTTTTTAATCTTTATCCAAATTGACTTTGTGCACCTGGACATTGATGGAGTAAGAATGAAATAACCTCAATATCCTGGTTTGTGAACATCATGTTTGCGTCAAACTAATGGGGAAACAGCAGAGTTTTATTCCAAAAGAAATGCCACCCTTCCACATCCTAGTTTTAAAATCATAAGATGATTGATAGTCTGGAGCCATAGTATGGGAACCCTGTCTTCAGTATTTGGTATCTTCACTTTTCCTCTGTGTTGAATGGATTATTATCCCAGAAAAAATAGAGTGCTTGATAAGAATGTGTTCAATAAGAATGATATAAAACCTTAACCTATTGAGAAGTACTTAACATATGTAGACGATTTGCTCAGAGTGCTATGAGTTATCTGAATGGACAGGAATACATGGCATCATTTCAGGGTTTTGGCCTGACACCTTAAAGCTTTGCATGTTCATATTCCCTGGGGATTGACAAATTCAGCAGTTTTGAGCTTTATGTTTGGGCATCAGGGAAATGCTTCAGACTGTATCTATTCCATAGGGTCAGCATGGCACATCTATGCAGCAATGGTTAGTAAGTGTTTGCTTTCACTGAAACCTAAAAGGCATCCTCATAAAACCGAGCAGTGAGACACTGTAATTGTATTGCAGTAAATCAGTGTAATTTTTACAATGAAGCCCAAGATGGCAATACAGTTAAGCAAAGTGACACAAGGAATTACAGTGTAAATGAAGAGGAATCTCTGGCAATTTTGGGACATAACTGTTATTTTGAAACATTTTTGACAGTGAAGCTTTGCAGATCTAAGATGTGAGAATAAATCATGTATTAGGACATGCAGCATAAAAATGACCAACATGTTTTAAGCGGCCCAAAAGGCTCATGTTCTGTGTGGCATATGCATGCGATATCTGCACTGTCATATTTAGGGTTAACCCATGCATAAAAAGTCTTTAGCTAGGGATCCACTACAGTAAATTTCTTGCGACTTGCACTAGTGTGTGTGTTCTCGCAGAAAACATTCCACCAGAGGATCCCTTGCTGTGACTATGTTCATGCAACGTCTGAGCAGCGGCGACAACATTCGCAAAGATCAATATAATTTGATAGTTGCTCTTGCCGAGAACACACACGGGTGGAATTTACAAGGAATCCATGGTAGTGGATCTCCCCCTTTTGTAACAAAATGCTGTATAGTTGAACAACATTTTAGCCAAAAGCTTATGGAATGTGGTCTTATGGATACAAATAGGACAAAACAATGTGAAACCAAAAGAAGCATTGAAAGAAAAATGGGGTAGTAGGCTAATGTTGGGTGATGGGAGGAGTGTGGTTTGAATAACAATGCGATTACCAGTATGTCTCTTTACACACAATATTTCTTACAGAGAAACAATGGTCAGCGGAGCCTTTGAAGCTGGCATGGTAAGCAGATCTTAGGTTCTCATAACTTATTTTAGGCATTGATGAAGCAAGGGCATACCAACAGTTGTTTTTTTTTAAAAGCTTTTAAGAAAATCTAATGTGGAGAGGTTTAAAGAAATACTTTCAGTGCTTACGGATAAACTGAAAGCTTCTTAAGTCTTTGTGTTTAGACCTGGGACTATTTTACTTTGACTTTCTTTTAAGGACAGGTCATCTGATCTGCAAAATATTAATTTTTCATCATGCTTCATGACACTGCATCTTTTCTACTACTGTACAATAATACATGAAATATACCCATTTTTGTTTTGTTTTTTTTTATGCACAAAATCCCACGTAGAACTGTAATTGATAAGGATGTCAGATTTATGTCTGCACTATAAAAGCAATAGATTTGCCATCAAAATGATACGCCCCGTTTCTTTTATACTCTCCCCACACCTCCTATGCCCTAGCTTTACCACCTTCTGACAGAACATTGCTCCATGGGATGAGTCATTCTGAACCAAGTCCAACATGGCCACCTATGGGCCAGACATTAGCTAGTTAAAGCATGTCTGGTACATATTGTTAGGTCATAGTTACTTCCAGTACAGTGGAGTGTGCTAAGATTGGGAGTAAATTGGCTGTAGTCGATGTGGGTAGATTAATCCAGGTGGTGGACATTATCAGTAGCTGTGTAAATCTGGGGGTTAGTTTGTGTGATGTAAAGAGTGTGCTCTGCTTAGTGATATTCAATAGGCAGCCATAAGATCTATGTGCCTGTCAAGCCCTGTTGACAGATACGATAATGGCCTATTTCTATAACTCTCTACCGTCGGCGCTTATTTTAAAGAGGTGCATATTTAAATACTGTTTTTAGTGCTTTAGATTGATTTCAATACACTTGTTCCCTACAACACTTATTCGAGACCGGCCCTTATTTGAGATCCTGTCGCTTAAATGGGCTACTACGGTATACATGCACTATCACTGTTTAATTTACCGCATGCTCCAGTTTGTGTATATCCAAGCAACAATCAACCCTGAGGGGTTACTGACTCTTTGATAGTATGTCCCAACTGCACAACTACAAACCACCTTGTTTCACCTATCTGACAGCCCTCTAAAAAGCCAAAATATTTTTACAGCCCCCAATTTTTAAACTGGGAGCTGGCAGCCCCTTTTTTTTTAGGACCCCTTCCATATGATAATAGGGTTTTGGTAATGATATAAAAACATCTCACAGCCCTGAGATGAACATATAAAATGAGAGTGATATTTCTTAACTTTATAATGTTTAAGAGTATCCAAAGCCCCCTGATTGTAAATCTTTGTCTAATCGACAGCCTCACTTCTGACACATCAGCAGACACAGCTCATCATTTCTCCTATGAAAATTAAGCCAACAAAATACATGTATACCTTATACCAAGACTGCACTAATTTCATCTTTGAGTCCTTTGAGATACTTCAGTCCATCAAAACCTACTCTTGCACTCAATCCTCCTACTCGGATAATACATGTAGATGAGTACTGTAAATGTCATAGCTGGTGATCCCCGGCCGCTGGGGCAGGAGGCGGGCTCGCTGTCTACTATACCAAGGCGACCGGTGATAGAAGCCAATGTCCAACAAGTATTTGAAAAGGTTTTCCGACATACCTGATGTTTACACACCTTGTTAGCCTAGAATCCATGGTGCCAGGTGGAGTTATTAACAGAGAAACATCCTTACATATCCTATATGAACATGCCATGCTTAATTTCTCCATTTTCTTTGAAATGAATAAGAATCCATTGATTTTCCATAGCGATACGTGTCGGCACCCGCCTTGTACGGCCATTCCTTGTTTGACGCGTGGCTGACCTAGTTCTTACATCCGGGCACCTACCCTCTTTGTCAACAAGACGCAATGGCCGTGTACCGGGCTATATGCGTTGGATCGGTATGGAAAATCAATGGATTCTTATTTATTTTGAAGAAAATGGAGACAAAATATAGGCGAACACCAACTAGAGATCGTATATTTGGCGGTGCTAGAAGTACAGGACTTGACATGCTTGGATTCTACCTGAAAAATAGTTGGAAAGACGAGGGTATGACGGGTGGAGTAAAAACAATGGCTATGGTGGATTGGCAAACCCTGTGGATCGCATGCACTTACAAAATGTCTTCTCCTGGATTATATCTGGGGTTATAAGGTAAGAAATTGATACAAAATGGAGAAATATGTTCGATAAACGCCTTAATGTATGTTATGGGAATGCACGAGTGGGTTTATGGGTTAATAAACCACTCCCGCTTCACGGTCGTGGATTATTAACCCATAAACCCACTCGTGCGTTCCCATAACATTCATTAAACGCTAAGTAGTGCATGGGCATTATTGAGAATGGTAGGGATTAGAAGTTTAGTGGAGCTTTTTCTTATGGTGCACATACAAGGATATCCAGAAGTGCTATTTAGTGAATTATAGTAGAAAATATAACAGACTTAATATCAATATTGTATTTGGATACCGGGATCGCGATAAGTATTGTTCTTTTTATAATACAGTATCATAGTACGGGAAGCTACCTCATAACTCTGGCAGGCAAAAGCTGAAGAGTGTGGTCTGCAAAATTTAAGAGGTGGAACATTTTTACAAGACAGCTCCTCTGAAGCATTAGAGTTAAGTGTTATTGCAGCATTGCCACCAGCCAATAGGAGCCTGTATTATACTGACCAAAAGCACAGACTCCGATGGAAGAGGGAGATTTAGTAGGAAACCCAAAGAGCAAAAAATAAGATAAAATCAGGAAGTCATCGGCAGTGCAATTGGTGGAAATTTATTTGATGAATGGATTCACCCATTATCACCCAAAATTTAACTGATGAATTTGGACTCCAGCTCATGTTTTTCCTTGTATAACAAGAGGGCATCTACACTAGTACATGTAGAAAATATGTACATACATAGTTAAAAGGAATATTCAAAAGATGTTATTGAAACATTGGAATAATGTTACAAATGTGTATGCAAACCTGAAGATTGAATGCATGCTTGGCAATTCTGTATCATATCTCAAACCTTGAAACCTGTGTGAAACCTGATTTCAGAGAGCATATTCTTTAAGATAAAATGATTATTGTTTTTATGACAGGAATAAACAGCAAAATATTCAGTTTCTCATCGCATCTAACTAAAATATGATGAATGGATTCTTTTTCATTGAATCTTGTGACTTTGGGGCCAGTTCATGTGAGTTGCAACACCCACTTAATTCATTAGCATCAGTCAAATCTAGTAAACTTTGCTCTTGAGTGTTTTCGGTTTAATGGATAGATGCCTTTATTTTCATTGTGGATTGGGGGTAATAAATATGGTTCTGAAGAATTATATCAATCAATTACTGCAATTGGTGAGGTTCGCTTTCACTCAAATTCTCCTAGGCCTCTTTCTGCATTGATGGACAAAGAAAATAACAAGAATGCCCAGTCTACCAAAAACACAATTACATCAAAGTATTAGGGAGAATTCAGGGGTTTTCAACAGAAGGAATAGAGTTCTCTTTTCGTTGTTGTCATGAAATGCCAAAACTGATAGTAAGATATTGATTTAAGGAAATCAGACAAACCTAGAAAGTATTTATAACTTTTAAAAGGGGGGATTGCAATATACACGATTAAAACCTTTCTCTTATATGAAATAAGATGCATGCAGCAAATGATCAGTTCTTCATTGAGAGCGAATGATACACAAACAAATTAATATTTTCTCTTTTCGAAATACAGATGGGATACAAACCTTTGCAATACTGACAGGAAGGTCATCTCTATGTTGCAGTAATGATTTATCAGAAAATAATCGGGAAACCTGAAAAACCTTTTTCATATTTCCTATTACAGCATCAAAGGAACACTACTCACACACCGTGGCTGACACTGAAAACGTTTGGGAGTTGAGAACTCATCAATACTGACAGATTCATATGCTCAGATTCACAGCACCTAGGATTCCACCATACAATCGGCTTTGGATGGCAATTGGGTTGTTCATACGAAAACTCCTTAAGCCACATCATGTTATTTTGAAGATATTTCAATATCAGAACTTACTTAAAATATGATTCCACCTTTCAAATTAGGCTGACACAAATGTTTCTTCCTCCTCTCCACCAGGGTCCACACTCACGCTTGAAGGTTATGCCAGGACTCTTGCATTGCTTTACCGTATCTTATGTATTTAACACTCGACATTCAATTTAGAAATTGAGATTTTCAAATATAAGGATGGGATTAAATCTCCCAGGCAAAATCTTGAAGGAAAGACATATTTTTTATGATGTAAAATCCTTAAAACTGGCATGTAGTTGAGGACATACAGAATAAAATTAGGTGGAGCTAAGAAAATCGGAAATTCGTGAATTTAAATACACGCGAAAATGTCTTTTGATGCAAATTGGCGAAAATTTTTACACATGAAAATATCTACGTTTACATTAGGTGTGGCCTCTTATTGCATATCCATGCACAAGCTGAGGGATATCCAAAGTAACAGTATAATGGTGACCCTATAACCTTGACTTCATAGACAGCCATATTTTCAGTGCAGCCTCTAATTTAGACTATACTTCCATAGGCTAAGGCTGTGAGAAGAAAACATATAAGGTCACGGTTATAGTCCAACTGTTTCTAATCAACTCAGAATAAGAGGGAAAGTGTATAATGATGTGAGATACAATGCTAATGAGAACTGAAAATCAGAGAGTAAATACCTTATGGTTAAATAAATTCTTTGTGTGTGGCAATTGAAATACTTACTGATATAAGTTATGTTCAAACTACCACAGTTTTCCAATGTAAGTTCTCCCTCCTTCCAACCATTTGTCTTCAAATAATGTTGTTTCCGGGGAAATTGTCTCATATCACTGACATTGCATTCATGTAATAACTGCAACGACAAAACATAATAGGAGTAGTTGCTCTGATGGGATGAGGGCAATCCCATGTTCACTGAGGGAAAAAAAACAAGGGAAAATGTGGAAGCAAAAGAACCGAGGTGTTAAGGAGAACCAGGGGTTAAGAAAGGGTTCAAGGTCGCCTGTAAATCATGGTTTTTATCCTGGGGGAAATCATCCGGAAAAGGTATCAGAGGAAGGCAAGAAATATTCGGGCATTTCTTTATTTTTAGTCCACAAGGGGTTAGGAAGGTTTTGAGGAATATCAAGTGACTACAATAACTAATGTAGATAAATGGTTTATTAAGATTTGTTACCTGCATCAAAAATATATACGCTGACAGTATTTGACACTAGGACACTCAAAATAACCATTTGTCTTACTATTTTACTAAGCCAATGTCATCTTTGGACTGCAAGCAGTGAACAATGAAGAACTCTCAACACAAGTGGTCATGAAAACTAGCTAACAAACACTGACACACATAGAAGAGCAGCATTGGATTATCATAGTATAGTAGGGGTTTATGTAGATTGGAGACTTAGTTCCTGTGTAGGTTAGTGTACCAAGTGTTAGTGAAGCCAGGGAGAATTAGGTTTAGGATAGATTACCTGGATTAGACGAGATATTGGACTATATATCACAATACCACCGCTTCGCCGTGTATGACCCGGCAACATGGTGGGTGAGCAAGGATAAAGGAGGAAGGATTGCAGGATTACACACAGAAGTGCTAATAAATCGAAAGTAAGAATTGATTTTGAAAATCAAGGGGAAGCGTTACACAACACAGGTAGAACTGGGTCACCGGCGAAAGTAGACTCACGTAAGCTAGTAGTAATACTACTGACATACTTAGGGAGTGATCATTTTTTAACCACGGGGAGGGGGCTGGTGGGTTTGAGAGGGGGTCAGAATTTTTTCAAACCTTGACCAGGGGGGACAGAATTTTTTCAACCCCACTGATGGAGGCGGTAAAAAAATTCCACTCTGTTAAAAAATGATCACTCCCTTAGCCCACTCCACCTGGGCTATGTGAGCGCTACCAGAATAAACAGTACACAGAGCTACTAAAGTGGATTAAAAACTTAACCCAAGATACTGTTGTGAAGAGTGAACTTGGTAAAATAGATTAAAATAACTCTACACTCAAAAGTGAAGTTAAATAGTAAGCTTGAAAAGAACATGGAAACGAGACTCAATACTCTACAGTCTGATCTAAAAAAAAGAGACGGCTGAGTTAAGGGGGCAAATTGAGGCCAACAAACAGAATATTGAAGAAATACAAGAGTCACAAGAAAGTTGCATTAGTGAAGTCTCTGTCAAGGTTGACGTTGAGGCCAAGAAAATGCTGAATAAAATTAAATTGGAAAAACTCAAGTCACACAAGGGATATCCACTATTATAGAGGACAAGCTGGGGGAGCAGCATGCTAGCATAATAGCGGTAAGCTTACCAATGAGATAACGGCCAAAATTGATAAAAAAGGTCAACACTCAACCCTACTGAAGCAATTAGAGGAAATGCAAGTAGACATGGAACATAAAACTATACTTATTGATAGACTAGTAGCCAAGGATATTGAAAGAGATGAGGAAGAGTGGGACAAAAAGAAGGAGAAGCCAAACAAGGGCAGCACTGGAGGGTTGCTATACAGAACCCCTAGTGATGATAGGAGTCCGAGCATTAGGGGTCTAGCCCATAATCCTCAGGAGAACATCCCACAACTACTAGGCACTGTCTTCAGGGAAGTAGGCCTAGTATTAGATAACATTGATGTACTAGGAGTGCAGAGAGTGGGTAAACAAATGTCAGCACGCCCACCCCCCATCAGAATGGATTTCAGTCATACTGAGGCACAGCATTAGACAAACCATGAGGTGGAGCGCGATACGTATTGAAAGGTACAACAATAATGAAACCAGGTGGGCATAGAAAATAATGCGCACTGTCTTTGAAGACAACAGAGAAAGAAAAGACGTTAGAGCTCAACTCACCAGTGAAGGGATAATACTAGATGATACCTTCTATCCATTCCTAAATGTGGATACTATCCCACGACAGTACCTACCAGGGCGTAAAAAGAAACGTGAGGTGAATCTGGTTGAAGAAGCACGTGTAGCCGCAAGGACATGTGGCAAGCAGGGCCAAAACAATAACAATAACAAACCGTGACATAATGAAACCCTGCCCCTAAAGCACATTCGGAAAACTGAATGTGGGTACATTTTTAACAGAGAAAATGCTCAGCTACCAAACTTTCCTGAATCCACTTTTAAAGTGGATATTGAAGGACAGGAATCTTTGAACTTTCTTCTCTGTTGAACAGTACTTCCAATGGAAGAAATGCATCCAATTCAAAGAAATGGACAAAGCAGAGGCCATATTGAAAGCCAGCAAATCAACCAGATGCAAAGCGATTGGAGACTCTGTGTAGGTTAGTGTTTAAAGTGTCAAAAATACCAGACTGTGTATTAAAGAAAGGGATGCTATTTAAATACACACAGCATGAAGCCAGCAGGAGAGAGCTGCTTGAGACAGGGAATCACTTGAGACGTGGAATGAATAGAATGTGAATATTACTCATGGAGGTGAGAGTGGAGGTATCCAAACACCCCCAGCATGAGGCGCTGACTACACTAACCCTTTAAGAATTGCAGGAATGCATAATGTTCATTTCCTCATCATGATGTACCAATGAAGTACTGGCGAGTCTGCTCGCCAGAACTTCACTGGAGCATCATCCCGACCCTCTGTATAAACCCTCAGCCTGATGCATGAATGTAGCCCTGGGGAGTGGCTGTATTTAAATGCATCTTGACCAATAGGCAAGATGAATTAATGCATTAGCGGCATTTAATGGGTTTAGCAATATTCTTTTCTCTGTGTTCCTCTTGTTTGTGAGTTGTGCATCTCCTTTAAACAGGCTTTGCAATAGTAATCCTTTTACCAATGAAAATGTCTTCACTTTACTTTTCTGTGGGCTTATTAAATCCATATGATATATGAGCAGAAAAAGATATTGTCAAAAAAATATTGTCAAAATAACAATGAGCTCCTTGCCCCAAAACTTTCAGAGATTCATTTCCTTGAGCCACTGTACTGCCATCTGGAGATTCATTGTAGAAACTACTCTGCTCTACTGCAATAAGATTATGGTGGTTCACCTTTCAGTTTTATGAAGATGCCTTGTAGATTCAAAAATCATTCCTTAGAGTGTAACAATCTCAGCCAATTCTGTCCCATTCTCTTTGATGCTATAACGGCAGTGACAGCATTTACATCTTAATGCCTGTACATCCTTTACACCATAGCCCAGTGCACAGCTACCATGCTCGATTTGTCTTGTTTTTTTACACTCAGTATAACAAATAGCCATGGTTGCATTAGGCATCCAAGCTTTGCAGCTTTTATGATTATGAATGGACTTCTAAATAAGGCACCTCTGCTGTGCATGCTACTGAAAAGGACAATTTACCTACTCACAACAGTGAGAACTCAGTGATACAGGGTGGCTGAATGGGTATTTATCTATGGCAATGGGTACTAAACACCATAAGCACTAATGCCTGAACCTGACTTATCCTAGGATATCACAAACAGAGGTACTATTTAGGTGTGTAGCCTTATTACAAGAGTACTTCAAGCTTTTCAGCTAACCTAATTGAGCTGCAGCATTGACATTTACCCTCTGCTACCTGCAAATTGGTTATTATGAGGATTTGTGCTTAATGTGTAAGGGTTATGTTATCTTCACAGACATTTATTCTAAGACTTGAAATGATGTGATGAATCTATGATCTGATAATTGTGCTATGGACTGGTTCCCGAGCTTAGCACATGTACATGCATGCTGACATCAGCGATTTCCACTTCAGATCTCCCACTACAGTTAGTTTCCCGAAATGTCAATGATAGTGCAGTGAGGACTGGCAACCTTTCCACAAAATCAGAACTGTCATGGCTATAGGCACACTTTAATCTGAGTCCTTGCTACACACAAAAAAAAACTGCATGAATGCTAGGGCCCTCTAAGTGAACATCATAAAATAAACGAGTTAAAACTCATCAAATTTACCCTGAAACAGACTCATCATCCTGATGACTTTTAATGGCCCAGTGGAGGGCCCTACCTGATAACTTTTGAGTGATATGCCCTTAAGTTGAAAAGTCTATGCCAGGTCTGACAAGTCAAATCTGAGGTTTTGCCTTGGTTATTTTATGCTGCTCAATTTGAAGAAGCTGTTTTTCAGTGTACATGTGCAGTTGTTATGATTTCTCTGTGTATAAATCTCATACAACCCCCTATGCGCTAGGCCTCGTGAGGTGCAATGATTGGGATGTATTCTGTGGTTGCTGCAAGGCAAAACCTATATGGGAAAAGATCCCAGCAAATTAGTACAAATCTAAAGGGTATAGAGCATATTTAGATACTTCCCAGGTAGCAAGGATACATTGGGCCAATGTGGGCTTATATTGGCCCAAGCATGGCCCAATACTCCATTGCTGATTTGGTTCTGTCAGCAATGACCTTGTTCTGCAACCATCATGTCTCTGCTAACATGTAAACTTTCAAGCTGCACCCTTTCTTTGAATTGCAACCTCAGCAGCAACTTTTTTATTCTTACAAGCAGCTGTCACCGCCGCCCTTGGCACCGCCCTTGGCTCCCCTCAGAACTATTTTTGCAGCATCCCGGCCGGTTTCCCGCAGTCCGGTCCACGGCCCCGGAGGCCCTTTTTCAATCGACCACGGCACTGGGAGGACATGTTTATTTCATCCATAGGGCCAGTTTTATCAGTTTTAGATAGTTAGGTTTTTTTACTACACTTGGCAGAACCGCTTAGTGATCGCCGATCGCTAAGTGATTGCAGATCAAGTGACAGTTTGTAAAAAAATATCAAGTTCATCTTGGAGATTTCAATGTGCTTGGAACCACTGACAGCCACTAGTCTGTCAGTCCTGAAAGTCTGACACCGACCTGTTTACACACAAAAAGGAGGATAGTGGCATGCACTTCAAACCGGATTCAACTTACCAGTTTTCAGCCGGTTCACCAGTGTTCCAAAAGTGCTTAGGGAAGTTTTGATTTTAAACCATATTTACTACACCACTGTTTACAATTGACTCCTGCACTTAAGCACACTTTGCTTTGGTCTGGGGCTTAAAAAATCACCACCATCTCCTCTCACTGCATTGAATCTTTTGCATCTAACCTGTGCATAGCTTAAAAATAACAAATCTGCACAATTCCTCTCCAGCTATAAGCAGATCCGGCACACGAAACCCTTCACTTACTCACAACCACCTGGGTTTGGGCACCTAGTCATTTCCCAAATTTTGTTTGCCAAGTTTGCGGTGCCAGTCTCCTCTGTTTCAAAACAAAACAGTTACTTCTCAACAATGCCATGCTCAACTCGTAACACCGCAGCCACTAAGGCCACTGCTGCACCTCCCACAGCTACTCATGGTAGGCCACGTAAACAGCCAAATGGACAACGGCCTCACCAACACCGTGTCCACCCTTTACCTTCAGGATGACAGACCTGGAGGACGGCCAATCCAGCCCCAGCGGAACAACAACAACCTGCCCCTGGAAAGGCCGCTCCCCAGACACATGCTAGGGCCACAACTTGCAACAACAATGCCATCAATCCTCTTGTCAGTCAGCAGGTGCAAAACTTGCTCACTAGTGAAAAACAGATATCTGCCCTTAAAGGTAGG
This sequence comes from Acholoe squamosa, assembly GCA_949317995.1. Lineage (NCBI taxonomy): Eukaryota > Metazoa > Annelida > Polychaeta > Phyllodocida > Polynoidae > Acholoe > Acholoe squamosa. Next base: position 56,367,991 of record OX439049.1, read on the forward strand.
CCTACATTCTTACATGAACATGTCTTCAGAGGCCTGACAAGAGTCAAAGCCCCTAACAACTTAGATGTTGCCGAATAACTTTTCGGCCTTCAGAAAATGCTAAAAGACAACCACGTTCCCGCAACAGATAAGCCTGCCATCGCCCAGCACCTGAACCAACTCATCACTGACGCCAAAGAATTTAAGGGGCCTCAGGTAAGGCGATGGTTGGAGGCCATCTTTACTGCCATCCACAAAGGTGACCTCACCTGGGCGGAAGAACATCGCATATCGTCGATGAGGGACACTATCGGCCACATTTAAGCAGGCTAACGCTATCCTACCAAGCTGGAGGCAGACCAGGCACTCATCGACCCTCCGGCTCCCTCTGTTCAGACATCAGCAACCTCCTCCCTCATGGCTCCACCTGGAAACTACGGCGCCAAAATTTTTAAACCCATGAAATCTACTGCCGGTTGCACCGGCTGCCCATGTGCCGGATTCAATGCTGCTTCCGGCTGTAACAAAAGAGACGGCCACACTGAGGATGAAGTACAACAAGGCCAGAATTGCTCATGGTGCCGCCAAACCTATCACTCCTTCATTTACATTCTCATGTCACCTGCAACATAAAGAAGAACCCTAACCACTTTCTTCACACTCAGAAATTTCAGGCATGAGCCGGGTTACCCCGGTGAATCTCGGTGTCGGCACTGGCCAAGCCCACACCGCCAGACTACTCGGACATTGACAACCCAGGTCTCAGCCTTCAGATGGGCTACACAACAGGCTGTAGGCAGACCACAACCTGCCCCCCTGGTGCCCTCAGATCATACACAAACTCCGATTCAAAGGCTGCAGATGACACACACCAGGCTCAGACAGGCACTACCCTCACAGGCACAGCTTGCATCAGGGCTCCCGGTCTCCATCCCCGCTGCCAGGCTTATCTAAGCCACTAGGGGTCGGAGGGAAAAGTGTTTTCTCCGATTACCTCAGAGTGTTTTCCGGAGAGCCCCCGGCTCTTTCTTCACATCTGAAGATGATGTTACAACCATGACATCGTCCGCACTCCCAGACCTGTACCAATTCGCCAGCACCAAGAACAGCTACTGGCCACACCTAGCTAAATCTGGCTGATCACAGTTCACAAAATATGTCACCATCTACATGATGTATGAAACTCGGGCCTACCAAACCACCTCAAGGCCTGAGTCCCGGTCCCAACAGCCCTCAACCTCAAGGCCTAGGACGTCACACTCGCCCGCTACCACGACAATAAAATATGCGATTACCTTCGGTATGGGTGGCCAGTAGGCTACACTTCCCCAAACCTCCCCTCCCCTGTCACAAAAAAACACAACAGACTACCCAGCCGACATCCGGCGTTTTATCAGAAAGGAGGCCTCACATGCTGCCCTCAGCCCTTTTGCCCATCCTCCTTTCTACCCCTGGTGTCACATGGCCCCCATACTCACCACACCTATAATAGACCACAAGACTGATGTGTGGTGCTTGACCTCTCCTTCCCTCGGAACACAGGCATGAACGGAGGGGTTACCAAAAGTAAGGCTACAAATTTCACTCTCCCCAACATACAAGACTTCGTCACAAAGGTCCAACTCATGGGCCTAACTGCTACCTGTGGAAGGCAGACCTTTCCCGAGCTTACAGGCAGCTCAGGGCAGACCTTTTCGAGAACCAGTACTGGGTTGACGTATGCCCCTCCTTCAGGGCAAGGCTTTCAGGCGCAGCCTGCCAGCGCACCACATCTGCCGTAGTCTACCTCCATTCCCTCCACTGGGGAGGCTCAATGGTGGCTGTGGCAGTTGGCTGCTCTGAGCAGGATGTTGCCACCCACGGCACCTGGAGGTCCCTCGGGGGCATCCGGGCCTATGTCCCCAGCCAGTCATCATCGCAGGTGGCCGCTTCACTAGCCACCCTCTTTGGACCACAACGATGACTCATTACCTACCATTGTCATTTCATACCATGACCCTCATGTTCTAGTATACTTTGTTTGTTATCTCACAAACAACCAATACTCGGTTGTAACACTCCGTGTTCTCATGACTTAGCTTATTTACTCGTTTATTGTGCCTTAGTTCTCAGACTTTATAACCTCATACCACAAACTGTACTTCATGTTCATACACTACAGAATCACTCCATATCATCAACCTTGCGTTTGGATTCATTTAAAGCCCAGTGTAGAGATTTCAAGAAAGCTTAAATTGAACAATCCAACTGAAGGATTTATACTTCAGATTTCATATCAACCCTAATGACAGGGATTTTATACTTGCTAATTTACAGATAAAATATGTTAAATGTCTGTCTTTCATGTTAGGATGTTAATCTCGGAATAATATCCGTGTTGAAAAGTGTGTTAGCAAGGAATCAGGGTAATGGGTTTATGCTAACATCAACTAGCATATAAAAGCAAAGTGGCGAATGGCTTGTCACTTCCCAGTCTTCCAGGCTGGGCTCTCAATCATGTGACGAACCGAGAACAAGCCACATCTTGACAGATGACATCACCCAGGGCAATGTAGCTTGTCAAGTATACCCACTACACCACCTCTGTATGCAGTAAACAGCTTCTTGCTGTGTATCACTGGAAGTGAGGATCTCTTATAGAGATGAGCTTAAGGGTGCTTTTGGGTATTATGTTGATAGGGAATAACAAAAGAGTTACAAAAGGACACATATCTGTACCAAAAACCCTGAGAGGTAGTATGAGAGATATATGTGCTGTAACGGGAAACAATACGGTTTATCAAAAATATGTATACATATGTGTTTGGAAATTTCTAATAATAGAAAATAACCTGGAGGCCATTTCACCGCGTTTATTATATGGTCCGTATATTAAATGCGGAGTCCGCGTTTAATTTTCCCATTTCTGTTCGTCTTTTATTACAAAAAATAAAATGAACCCGGAGGTCCGCGTTCAAACGCGGACCTCCGTCTTCAAACGCGGACTTTTAACCGTTTCAGCTGTGAGAACGGACCCTCTCACTCTCCACTTTAAGTCCGGTTTAATTGCCTTGAACGCGGAGGGGTAGGTGACCAGTAGGAGTTCGAACACGGACCCTTTTTGGGGTATTTTTACCATAGTTTTAGGTCCGCGTTTATTTTTATCCCTCCTCATTGAAGTTAAAGTTCATGACCTTGACCCCTGACCCCTCTGCGACGCCATTTTCGAAAGGCTGTCAACATGGGCAGATACTACATCTTATGTGTGAAGAGGGAATTTTACTGCAGACGTGACCCCCTGTCTTACTACACAGAGAAAAAGTTCCAGCAGCGGTACAGGCTGACTAAGAGTGTGACAAGAGAGTTGATAAAGGACTATGTGGCATACCTCCCCCGCAAGAGGAGAGTTCTAAGAGGGAAGCATGCTGTCCCCCACCGTATCAGAGTGAGTACCTTCTTCATAGACACAAATCATTCCCCCCCCTCCCCTTCAATTTTGAGTCCCCCCCCAGAGTCCCCCCACATACCCTTCTTCTATAGGTAAATACTTTGAAGTAGGTGCTTCATATGACGAGTCTGTCTTTATGCTTTCAATTCCCATTATAACCATAAACCTTTATCAGGTTCCTTTGTCATGACATATTCTTTTCTTTTCTTTCTTGCAGTTCTGCATAGCTGTTCGCTATTTTGCCACCGGTGCAACCTATGCCACCATAGGAGATTGTCACGGGGTTTCTATTTCCACTGTGTGTCGCTCTGTTCAAGAGATAACCCAATATTTCCATGATAGACTGGAGGAATATGTGGTGTGGCCAGATTCTGCATTGGAAAAGAACAACAAAGCCGTGCTTTTCTATAGAGAGAAGAGAAAGCCAGGTGTTTTTGGACTGATCGATGGGACGCACATCCCCATAGCCTGCCCCAAGGGTGTAGTAGCAGACGAAAACCAGTATTATTGCTACAAAGGCTACTATTCCATCAACACTATGGTGAGAAATGGTCTTTCATATTTCTAAGATATTCTAAAATACAAAACATGTACATACATCTCCATCTCACTGAAAAAAAAAACATATCACTATAAAGGTATTTTTCTGTTTGACTTAAAAGCAACTATTACTTGAAATAATAAAAAAATTAAATGACTCTTTTCCAACTACAGATCATCTGCGATTGGGATTACATCATTTTCCATGTGAATGCAAGTAACCCAGGCTCGTGCAATGACGTTTATGCCATGAACGGCTCGCAGGTGAAGTACCTGGGAGAGAGGGGTGATTTTGCTGGCTTCTTCTTGCTAGGAGACGGAGGGTAAGCATAAAAATTTTCCTTTTCCCCTTTGTTATAGCAGTCTCCATCCTTTTTAGTGTATTTTTTTCATATTTTTATGTCTCATGAAGCCTTCTCATGACCAAAGCAGTCTTTTTTTATATGTGTTACTTTATTATAATAGGTATACGCTGACGGACTACTTATACAATCCTGTCAACCCTGAGGTGACTGAGGAAGACGTAAAGTTCAATAAGTGGCAGAAAAAGACCCGCAGCAAGGTGGAACGCACCATAGGCCAACTGAAGCAGAGGTGGAGGTAAATGTTGGTTTTTATGTTTTATTCCTGTTTACAAGAAAAAAAAAAAATTTTCTGTGTGATAATACTTTTAAATAAGTATAACATTGCTGGACATGTCTTATTTTTTAGATGTCTTGATTCGAGCGGTGGATACTTGCAGCACGAACCTACACGGGCAGGGTACATCATCGAGAGTTGTGTGTGCCTTCATAACGTGGCAAGAATAGCCAAAATCAAACTCCTGCGTGATTTCCCTGCGAAGGACAACTTCAAACGCATCATGCCACCTGTTGATCAACCAGACAACAGAGCCCCCAAGCCTCGACAAGCTTTCAAGAACCTGCGTGAGGCTTACATCAAGGAACATTTTGGTCCTCAGCGCCGGGGTCAGCGGCAGCAACAGCAGCAGCAGCAATGAAGCCCTTCTCAAAATTGTTCTAACTTAATCATGTCTCACGTCAGAAATAATATCATATGTAGATATAGCATAGTTGACATAAACTTTAACTGAATGTAATTGAAATTTATTTAAAAGTGTTTTGAAACAAATCAGTTCTCAATATTTTTTTTTCCTGGTGCTTGAAACCGACACCACAATGTCAATTGAAGAAGAAAAGTAATGAATTAAAGGTATCTGTGTAAATATTTCTACTTATATTTAGAGCATGCATTTATATAATAACCTGAATCTTTACAATTGAAATTGGTTATATAATGGGAATTGGTTTGTACTGTTTTACTCTGAGACTGCCTTTACCATGAAACTCAGATCTCCTTGAAGGCACCTGCGATATTATATATGAAGTACCTGTACTTTTCCAACTATCAACATTAAAATCTATCACTCGTCATATCAGAATAAAATCAAGTAATTTCTCTTTAACATGGGTTTTGCCTTCACATCCATATCTTCAAATAACATGTACATGTATCATTAGTATACCTTAGGCACAACCAATAAGCCATTTATGATATACAAACTTTTTCATCACAAAACTGTAAACTTGTGAAAGAACAATTCTTCCTGCTGTTCACCCGTGTAAGTTATTAGACTAAAAAGAGAATCCTTTTCTCTATGTTTCTTGCTGCAAAGATTCACATGTTTTTTTTTTACCCGTACATGTCATTTTGCACAAAAAGGAATACTGTTTTCCTGAGAACAGAGAGTTGGGGTCATGAAACAAACATCGACATCTTTTTCACCTGCCTTTCTACAAATCTAAACACTGTCTTCTTATCCTTATGCGTTCCGAACGCTTAAGAACACCTTCCCCTTGACCCTCGTCTATGGCTTTTCCTTCTGTTTCCCCGGTGGCCGCATTGTCCACTGTCCCTTCTCCTTCAACTTCAGTCTCTATGGCAGTGTTCAAGTCATGGTTTCCAGCAGACTGGTAGGCTGAGTTATAGTCATTATCTTGAAGCGGCTGCGTACCATGATTTGAGTCATGGTCTGGAAGAGTGGCCGGAGACTTAACTTCATGAAGTCCATCAACTGGTGTATCAGTTTCCAGTGAAGAAGAGGCGTGAGGAATAGAAGTCTTGTCCTGCACTATCACAAAATCATCTCGGCTCTTTACTGTGAAGGTCGGCAGCCCAACTCCGTCATTGCTTTCGGTTGCCTCTTGACAGATAGCTGAAAGGAAAAGCAAATATAAGACCAAAAAAAAAACATATTCCTGTGACCCACATTTTAATGCTCATATAGCATACATACATATATATATATATATATATATATATATATATATATAAATATATATATATATATATATACATATATATATGGGAAATAACTTCTCCATTTGTGTAGTTCAACAAATAACCTTTCTGAAAAAGAATTTCCTGAGTTAAAAAGACATAAGAATACTCCGTGCCTACACTAGAAAGAATATCAAAGATATGATATGTGGCAAAATGTAACCTTTTTTCATATATAGTATACAGTTCACTTACCCGCGGCTGGAATGAGAAGCTTGGCCTGGGTTGCTGAAGGATCGACTCCGTCGCTGAAGACTTCTGTAGACGTCTGGTACAAGGTCCCCTGTCCTGTGAAAAGAGACAGAAGGGACTAAGAATCTTTCGGTTATTTTTCTAGTCTACCCTCCCTTTCACGGCGTTCATTATCCTATTATTAAACACGGAGGTTGAACGTGGACCCTGATTTGACTTTATGACAAAACCAGCTCTTACCAAAAAGTATGACAGTTAAAGATTTAGTTCACAAAAGGTAAATAACTTAGTTTCCACTGTACCTGCTTCGGTGTATGGATGGGTCAGGAAAGCACCCACATGGGAATCTTGAATGTTTAACCCAGCTTCCTCAGACTTGTCAAGAGAAGTCCCTGCTGTGCCCTCGGCCTCCTCAGACCTGGGTTCCGGAGCCTCGTACAGTGTACCTCGATGATGGACTGCTGGAGCTGGAACAGAAAATTTGTTCAGTTAATATATTTTCAAAGGTAACTTTATCTTGAATTTTTAGTTGTTTAAAGGGAACAGCGTTCCAAACCTAAATATCTGAAAACATTTTTGCGCCACCTGTTTTCTCTGCTAGTAGGTTAAGGCTATGATATAATTAGGTTTAATATGTGTAGGTATAGACCACAGAAAAGGTTAATTATTGTGGAGTTTGCATCTCGTTTCCTTTTAAAATTAAGATTTGCGTCTCATTATATAATGAAAATAAAAATTATCTTTTTCTCACCTTGTATTAAGTTATGATTGAAGGAGTAGGTCACAGCTTGATTCAATTTCTCGACTGTTCCTATCACCTGCTGAAGTATCTTGTCTGCAGTTTCAGCTGTCTTCAGTCCCGTCACGCACCTCTGCTGTAGGTGATCTGCATCTACGAGCAATGTACTGAATGATTTTGACAAAGACACGACGGAGTCCTGCATTCCAATGAACCCAACATTAAGTTTACTTTGTGCCTGGATAAGCTTCTCAGTGTTCTCTATCATGATTTCCCCCAGCTTTTCCATGGCCTTCACCATCTGCACTTGTTTGGTTACTATTTTATTTGTCATGTCAGCGTGTATATTAGCTAGGGTTTCACTGTCCTCCTGTTGGTCTTTCATTTGTTGGGCTAGGAACTTGTTTTGCAAGTTCAGCATGGCATCTGCTTGCGTTCGGAGATTAGCAGCTGTTTGTTGAGAATGATCTCGTAGCGCTGTAGTTATTCCCGTGCTAACCCCTTTAAGTGACTTAACCACAATGTCTGCTGTTTCACAGGCATTTTGTGCGACCTCATCCTGGTGCTTAAGGAGGGACTCACTTACTTTATTCTGCTGCTCTATCATTACTTTTGTACTTTCTTCCAGTACAGCTCGTTTAATGGTTTCCAGGTCAGCTCTCCGCTGATCCACTGTCTTAACGTAAGGTGAGTTTCTGTTTAAAGAGGGCAGCGAAGCATTTGGGCTGTTGTCAAACAGTTTCCTCCTCTTTTCCTCAGAATTGGAGTTATCCGTGTCTAATTTCCTTTTGGTGGAGGACAACATATCATCTCTAGCCTTCTTCTCACCCATACATGGAGTGCTGGTTTTGAAAACAGGGGAAGAAGGGCACAGCTCGACCCCAGAGATGTCCCCTTCTATCAATCCGCAGAAAGATGGAGGTCTGTTCCGCTTCCTCTTGGCTGGTTTTTCAGTTAGTTCCTCGTCCTCCTGTGAATGTTTAGTCTCACGAAGTTCTTCATGGTGCTGGTGAGAAGAAGGCCGAGCAGGTTGTTCTTTGTGAACAACTGGTGGGTTAATTTTCTGTGTCCTAACAGGTGGGGCCTTCTGTTTATCTAACTCTTTATGAGGGGGAGGTTTTTTAGAAATAACTGGAGCATTATGAACAGGAGCTTTTGGTTTGTGTAGCGGTAAGAGTGATTTCTTAACAGGGGTGAGTTTGTTGGGAGTATTCTTCTCGAGTATCTCGTTAGCCGCAGCCAAAAGTCCTTTTTTTCTCTCATTTCGCTCTTTAGCATGAGGCGAAAGGTCGTCTTCGGGGTTCCTAGGTTTACTGACAATACCTTTCTTTTTGTCGTTTTCTCTCTTGTTGAAATTCAACATAGTGGTCCGCGTTATACTTTTGGGTGGAGGAGTTTTTAGATCGTCGTCATCCGGTAAAGACACATCAATGTTCCTTCGGGGAGATGCAGGACAGTAGATTGCCTCGTCTTGTCCATCATAGTGGTCGACTGGCTCAGACTCCTCCTCCTGTTCTTCCTCATTGTAGTCTGCTTCTTCGACATCCAAGATGGGAGCTGTATAAGAGAAACAATGATTCTTCATACACAATTCCTACACCCAGAAGCAAGTGGAAAAGGTAAGCAAGATACATGAAAGGTTCCTTATCATGGTGACGGACATGTTTGGTTTCAATTTTTAATATGTAGAGACTTAAAAAGAATGCATATATGTATTTTGGTATAAAATAATTTAATTAGACAAAGGGAATTGTGCGCAGGTCTATTTTAAAATTGTTTGCGATCATAAAAGTAAGTCATATTAATTTATTGTTTTGTTGACAAACATGAATTCTTCAATAGCTTTAATTACACATCATTTCTGACAGGACAACATAATATTTTTTGGCTTACCTCCGTCTTCGTCTTCTGCTAGAAGGTTCCCCTCCATCACTGCACGTAGAGCGTCACTTGGCATCTGCATGGCCACATAATCCTCCCTGTTCTCGCGATGTGGGTTGTAGCAGGACCAAGGCTTGTCTTGTCTCCCTCCTCCCTTCAAGTTAGGAGGTTGCATACCCGGTATACCTGAAATCAAATCAAATGACTGTGTTCTTTTTTTTTTGCTTATGAAATTCCCATTCCCCAGCCATAAAAAATGCCGAAGCAGATTTAATTCAAATACGTTTCAATAAAAGCATGCAACAAAAATAATTCGGATTTATTATATTTTTAACTTTGGCACACACATTAACCCTTCAGGCATCATAAAAAGGACACAGGATTTTACTTACCAAGTGTCACATCTTCCCCTACCCAATCGAGAATAGCCTCCTCAAGATCAGTGAGACAGTCTTTCTCGTCGCGCTGACCACTGCCTGAACGATATTTGGAGTCTATCTTCTGCCTCTGAAGAAAAAATAAATAAAAAAAAATTAAATCAAGCCTTCTTTTTAACCTATGAGGTGGTACTTGTGTTATGGTAATGGACAGCTGTCACAAAAGAATACACTAAGGGAATTTAGGTAGGGAAAGGGAAGAAACAGATATACTTTTAGTTTGAGTGGGAGTTACCTGAAAGCATAATTTTTTACATGAGGAAGCTATTACCGTACCTTTTTTTTTTAATCCTGGCCGAAATACAGGAGTTTGTCTTTACACTGCTTCACGCTCCACTCCCTTTTGCCTATGGACTCCACGTACTCTGCACAGGAAGAAAGTATTTTCATTCAATGTCCCTCTATATGAAATAATTGTTATACATCTTTTCTCAAGGAAATAAAAATATTTTTTCTAAAGTAGGGTGACAACTGCTTAAACCATATATTAATAAAAGTAGTGGACAATGGAAATAGAAAAATGCAATAAGATTTTGTGAAGCTTCTATTTATATTTTCACGGTAAGTTAATAACAGCAGAAGAGAGAAAACCATAATATCTTACCTAACAGTTCCTCCCACGCCAGTTTCTTCATAGTTCTCCAGTCACTGCTGCTTTTGAACTTCCCTTTCAGGACGGGTTTTAAGTGGTTAGCTCCGAATATCAGGGCTCTCAGTTCCAAAGGATTCCAGTGCTTCAGTCCCACCTCAGAAGAAGCAGAGGCAGCGGAAACATTACTGGCACCACCCCTAGAAGAATTTGCTCCACGTGCTCCAAGTGCTCGGCCCCTGGCCCGGGTGCTTCTGCCTCCCTTGCTGGACATTCCAGATCCACGGGGCCGTCCCCTTCCTCGGGCAGGTTTTAAGGAAGAATCACGAGCTCGGGTGCCCCGGCCTCTAGTTCCCCTTCCTCTCAGAGTCCCCCGGCCTCTAGGACTGACAAACTCGTCCTCATCAGGGTGGTACGAAGGGTCATGGCGGCTGTCTTCATGGTCAGGTCTGGGAGCAGGAGGCTTCTTAGTCAGGCCATAATGGGAATAGTGTTCACTGCTGGGAGCCTTCCCTTTCTGGCGTTTTTCAGAAAGAGCTTTAACACCTTTGTCTTTCATATACTGATTATAGAAAAGGTTGAACATGTACTCAATGTCCTGATCTCCACCTAGCCCTGGAAAATCTGAGGGTTTAACCTCCTGAACCTCCTCCTCCTCCTCCTCTTCCTCCACGTACTCCTCCTCCTCCTCGAGATCATCGTAGTCTTCCTCATCTTCATATCGGGGCTTCTGCAGAAAAAAAGAAAAAAAAATTAACATGTTTTAAAGCCTAAGATGGAAAAGATATTATGAAAACCACAATAGGACCCCCCCCCCACACACACACACTCTCTCACCCAAATGAGCCCTGTATGTCACCCTGTCCTTTTATCAAAGGTATTCCAAGTTGGACCGGCCTGTTCAAGCAACTGTTACCCTATGTGCTATACCCCTCAGTCTCCATTCTTCTCTCAAGGATAAAAACAGAGCACCCCTCCTTCCCAACCCGAGATGAAGGCCTTCTTCATGTTTTTCGTTTGGTGTAGACCTAACAGGAGTGACAGTGACAGAGACTGCTAAGCAGACAGCCACCGGTAATAACTTTAATGTGTCACTGCGCGACGATGACAGGCGACTAAGAGAACACCGTTACCTTCTTCTTGCCCCCTTACCTACCTTCCTTCGAAAATAAGAAGTTTTCTCTCACCTTGTCTGCTGCTTTAGGCATTTCTTTACTCTTCTTTCACCGAAAAATGACATGAAAACAACCTTCCGCGGAAACCAGAACAAGATGGCGGACCTCCAACATCCCATAATTCATGACGTCACTGGGAGTTTCCCGGGGTTCCCCGATAAAAAATCATGGATTTGGACCCATACATAAGAGGGCACACTTGTCTTTCTATTAAACGCAGAGGGTACTGTTATAAACGCGGACGGTTGAACGCGGACGTCCGTGTTCTTATGTCCGCCTTTAATAAAAAGGGTCCGCGTTTATTTTAATAAGACGGAGGGTATTACGGATTACCAACAGAAACGGTTTTGCTATTTTTTTTCATGGAGTCCACGAAGGGGTCCACCTTCAACCTCCGTGTTTAATAAAAGGATAATAAACGCGGTGAAACGGCCTCCTGTATGGATGGGTGCTAAATGTTCTTTTGTCATTAAAAATCTATACTTTACCACAGCTGGCCGAATCATAGCTTGTATCACTTGTACATTTTCAACAACTTCTGCCGGACATGGAAAAGCTAAGGAATTCACTGTACCAATAGGTTAAGGCCAAACATAACAAAACGAACACCTATTAACTCTGTCTAGTGATTAACGAAATGGACACTAGAAAGTATGTAATTGATCAAACTGTGGACTATTGAGTAATGTATGATGGAAATTGTCGATAAAACCTTACTTGTTCGCCTGAGTTCTCAATGATGTAATATTTGGCTTAATTAAAAAGGTCCCCTTGTACTGAGAATTTATGTCAATGAAAATCAATCAACCCTTGTAATAAAATGTCCACAGATTCATTGTTATCTTCCTTGTGCTGCTTCACAGGTAGATTTATTCAGTGTCATTTCTTGGAGTGAAGTGTCCATAAATTTTCTTATATTGTATAGCCTCGCCATTAAACATGATATTCCATATCAGCCTTGCTGAATGAATATATAAAAAAGATGTAAATAGTCTGCAATTTCATGAAAACTTTGAATGCTATAATTTAAAATTGTTTCTTAACTGTTCAATAGACCACCAGAATTACATTGAAGCGATTCTCTTTGAAATGAGGATGTCACTGTTATTTTGACATCAAAACTCATCATAAATCATGACTCTGGTTCTCTTTTAACTGATTATTTAATGCATGCAATGCAGTTGCATTTTTGGCTGCACTATTAAAGCTTATTTTCCAAACACATTTTACGGAATGATGTTTACTTTGCTTACACAGATGGTAATATTTAACATGTTTCCTTGGAACTATGTCTTTTGGGTTTAATGGATAACTTCATTTATGGAAAGCCTTCCTTTCTGATTAAAGTTTGAGTTTCGGCAAATACAGAAATACAGAAACTAAAGAAGAGGACCAGTCACGTCTTGCTGAAGGTGCAGTTCTAGGGGGAAAGCATGAGATGAGAAAACACCAACATGTTTTCGTGAGTTTTCTTCATTTCTATCAAAATTGTCCTTGTGCATTTGGGCATTGGTGAAGCAAGAATAAAATAACATCAATATCCTTTTTTCTGAACATCATGTTTGCCTTAAACTAATGGTGAAGCGGCAGAGTTTTACTCTGGAGGAAGTGCAACTCTTCCTCACCCTAGTTTCCAAATCTTAAGATGATTGATAGTCCGGAGATAGATAGGCTCTGCGTGGAATGAACTATTACAACAGAGAAAATAATGTGTTAGCTAAGAACTATATTCATGAACTCAATTGAAAGAGTTGCTCGAAACATCAAAAAGTAGAAGAATACAGGGTGTCATTCCAGGTTTTTGGCCTAGCACCTTAAAACGTTACTTGTTCTGTCAACAAATACAGAATTTGTGAGCTACTTATGCATCAGAGGGCTGCTTTCAGAGTATATCTATTCCACATTGTCGGCATGACACATCTATGGAGCATTGGGGACTCTTCAACGCTCTAACAAATAACTTTAGTTTCTACAATAAATCCCAATATGGCAGTATAAATAAGCACAGTGGTACAAAAAAATTCTGCGAAAATAGATGAATCACTGTGGACTTTGGGACAAGGATTCCAACGGGATTTTAACATCTTTTTACAATAAGGCTTGGCAGATGTAAGAGGTGAGCATAAACTCTTCAATTGAATAATTCACGTATGAGGACATGAAGTATAAAGAATGACCCACATATTTTACAAATACGCAAAATCTCATACTCCGTGGGGCATAAACAGTCTATACATGTACCTGCCCTGTCATATATTAAAGGATAACCTAGGCATAAAAAGTCTTTGTAGCAAAACACTCTGTCCTTGAACAGCATTTAAGCCTACAATTCATGGGACCTGATTTTATGAGTACAAAAAGGAAGAAACAATGTGAAAACAAAAGAAGGATTGAAAAAGGCTAGAAAAATTGGACAGTAGGCTAATGTTGGGTGAGGGGAGGAAGGTGGTATGAATAACAAAGGGATAACCAGTAAGCCTCTTTATACATCATATCATTCTGTTAGGTTTCCATATTTTTTTTATAGAAACCTAACAGTTAATGAAACCTTTGAAGTAAGAATGATAACCAGATCTAAGGTTCTCAGAGTTTTCCAAACAGATTTTTGTAAGTGATGAAGCAAGGGTATACCAACAGCTTTCAATTTTTTTTTTAAATAAATTTAGCGTGCAGAGGTATAAAAGATAATTCCAGTGCTTACAAATCAACTGAAGGCTCTTTGAGTCATTGTATTTGGACTTTTTACTTCTGCCTTTTTTTAAGGACAGGCTACATGTTCTCCAAGAGATGTGATACACCCACTTGTCTTTTTGTTGTTGTTTTTGTTGTATGCACTAGACTCCTATGTGTCTACTTAATAAGAATGTCAGATTTATGTCTGCACTATAAAAGCAATAGATTTCCCATGAAAATGACACGACCCATTTCTTTTATACTCTCCCCGCACCTCCTATGCGCTAGCTTCACCACCTTCTGACAGAAAATTGCTCGATGGAATGCGTCCTTCAGGACCAAATCCAATATGGCCCCTATGGGCCAGACATTAGCCATTCATAGCATGTCTGGCACATATCGTCAGGTCATAGTAATTTCTAGTACAGTGCAACAACACATTGGAGTGTGCTAAGTCATCAGTGGATTCCCATTCCTGGGAATGGGAGTAAATTGGCTGTAGTCGCTCTATTGTCTGCGGGTAGATTAATCCGGGTGGCGGACATTCTCAGTAGCTTTAAATCTGAGGGTTAGTGTGTGCGATGAAGAGAGTGTGCTCTGTTTACTGATTATCAATGGGCAGCCATTATGTGCCCGTTGACACAACCCGATGTCTCTGTTTAACAGCCTAATGCTCCAGTTTGCATAAATGCGAGCAGCATTCAGAGTTAATTATGTCAATCTACAATGGTTTTGCATAACTTAATTAGGTGAATGGCCATTGTCAAATCTGGTGAGAAAGGTGAGTCTCACAAGTGAGCACTTAACATTGAATCAACATTGACAATTGCATGCTATTTCTTTATATTGTTGATCAAACTGTCTTTTTCAATTTTTTCAACCATCACCATTTGATCATCAGATCATCAATTGACATATCAATGTGGAAATATTGTTGTCAACTCAATGTTGTCAACTCAGAATCACCTCAAAACTATCAATGTTGAAACAACATGGACTTCAACATAGGAATACAAACATTGAATCAGCACTGATGGTTAGATGTTCAATCACATTTGAGTTGATTATGTTGTATCACTTTTACACAAACTCAATCATATTTCACTCAGCTGTTGATATGCAAACAATGCAAATTTTATTCAATGCTGAACCATGGCAGTGTTCCAACTGGGTTAGAATAGAGGGATTGTTATTATTTCTTCTATGATAACTAAGACCTACAAAATATATGTATACTTAATATCAAGACAAAATTAATCCAATCTTCGAGTCCTCTATTGAATCCCATTCATGCAGCCAACCCTCCTACTCTGATAATACACGTAGATGGGTACTTTCATTGCTGGCATTATATGATTCCTTATCTCTGTGAGCATGTAAAGGGAGGTACTCTATGTAAAATCCTATCTTGTCCGCCATACATGACATAGATACACCAAGAATGTGCATCCGTTGACAAAAGGGACTTCCAGCAACAGCCACACATATGATATCAGGATTTAGTGTGTATCATTAGTATGGTGATTGTGTTATGGCCTACATATCCAGGTTTCCAGAAGTGGCATTTGCTGAATAGTAGTATGCTGTAAAAATGAATATATTTAAATATATATGTTGTTGAATTAATGGCAAAATCTTCAAAAAGTATTCAGATTTAGGATAAATGTTGATTAAACCACTTAAACAGCAGAATATCACGTCAATGCTTTCAGTCATAAATGCTAGGGAGAATGAATGGTTTTGAGAGCATCATGAAACAATTGACCTTCTTTCTCGGAGCAGTGCCTTTGAGAAACTTGCTCAGTCAGCCCCCTTATGGTCCTGATTGAAAGATGGCCATTTAGATCATGCCCTTTGCAATACTGTGCTGAAAGGCAGAGAGTAACCTGAATGACTGAACCTCCTTACACTCGCCTTTCCTATCTCTTTCCGAAAATGGGAAATGGACCTACCCAGAAACAATATGTTTGACTATGCATGCGAATTTCTAAGTTAACATTTAATGAATGCTACTATACTTTACTTAAAATTGCCAGCAAAGTCGCTGCTGGGTTGGCTGAAAATGCTAGACTGCAGGACTGAATAGCTGGTTGTAATCTTGGGAACTTATCTTATTAAAAGGGAGCCAAAGACAACCTTTTTTAGTTTTAACGACTTGTAAATCGGACCATTATTACAGATGTAAACAAAGACATTAGTGTTTGTTGCAGTGTTCAATGATTGAAATATTGAATTGATTCATGTTCAGCTGGTGTTTTTCATTATTTCTTTCTTTACAATGATAATCTTGAGGTATTAGGTCTGGCTAAAATCAATATGAGTCGGCAGAATTATGATTTGAACTGAACTAATACATGTCTTTAATACCTGATCTTCTTTCACTAAGAACCACTAAAAAGACTACTCAGTTGTAAGCAATATCGCTGTGCTTTATAGTCTCAAACTGATTGACTACAGTCCCACCGCAAGCGACCAACCCATTATATCCCCAACCATTACTACATGAATGTCAACATAGCAGAAATTGTATATATCAGTGCTTAAAAGAGAAATATCCATTAAATACAATACCTTGAGGTCTCTGCTTGTGTATCCAATCAGCAAAAGGAAATGGCATTGTCCTGATAAACAACTTATAATTCATAAAGGTGTTTACATGGTGTGTTTTTTTTAAGGATGAGAGCGACAGGCATCTAGCGGTCATTTCAGGAACTAGGGCATCCCTGTCGTTTAGAGGATTCTGTCAGTTTTTGAAGCAAGTTTCTATCATTATTAGTTCAAAAGTTATGCCTATTAATACAAATGTGCACTTTTATTAGGTTTGGAGAAACCTTTCCAACAGACTGTGAACCCCCCTCTACCCCCTCTGGCTGTGTCCATAGGTGTATGTATTAGGGTTTCCAATGCCCTTACATACACACTCATCTTGTGCAAAAAGTATGTTGAAACCACATTATTTTACATTTCTATCTTGATTAACACATGTCAATCAACATAATTGTAGATTTTGAAAAAAATTGTTTGTCTTGTTTGGGAGTTACTCACCTAAGGTCTTCCAAAATCTAAATAGCTAGGTCTCAGCCAATTGGACCCAATGGTAAAGCATCCTACAAAAGATTTCATATTTCAATTACACATCATGTAAGGAACAAATATTTCAAGTTACACGGAAATCCTTTGTCAATTAATTTTTAGGTCACCTGGAGCCCTTGTGTCCCTAAAGGAATGGTTTAGTATAAAGCAAGAGAACACTGTAAAAACTGCTGCCAAAATTACAATGGAATCCTCTTCCATAAGTTGCCAGTGAACCCCCTTTATATTCACGGAGATTCCTTGTAAGATGGTACTGCCACCTAGGGTTTCTTTTAAAACTACACTGGTTCACTGCTGTACAGTTACAGTGTTCAGTTTTGTGAGGATCCCGGTGTGGAAGCCAGCTTTGGTTTTTAGTCAATTTCGATGAAGAATTGATTGAACCATCCTAAGCTTAGTTCCCCATCCACTGAATCAGCTTTCTGTGGTGGATAAACAGGCACTTCAACACTTTACAAAGTTATGCAAGAGTAATATGATCTAGCTTTGATTTGACTTTGTAAACATTCAGATTACCCAGACTGGGGGCTTGCTGGTGCAGAGCCTGCTGATAAGGTTTCCATGATGGATCCAGGAGAAATCTCATTAGACAGAAATCTAGAGCTCAAAGAGGATACAGCATAATCAGTTAAAGACATCATCACAGTTTGGTAATGTAACATGTGGAGACAGGCAGAAGGGTAGTCAATGGGCCCTCTCATATAATATCCTTCTCACTTGCATTTTCACGATGTACAATAAATTCATGTATAAGCCTAACACGAATATAATGGTGAAACCTGACTTTGGCAGAATGCTGGAATTTGGAAATTTCAACTTTTGTACTGTTCTGTAGTATCAAACCCCTTGCAATAGCCACATCCTGAGTGCAGGACAATATTATAATGTGCACCAGGGATCTATAAGCAATGACTTCTATAGGGTTGACCCGGGGTACATTATTAACCAATCAGATGAATCCCTGTATTCACTGCAAAAGTTTTTAGGTACATTATGTAACACCTGGTACCTAATAGGTACCAGGTGTTACATAATGTTATAGGCTATCATACTGGTTGTTATCTGTGCTTATCTAGAAAGGTGCCAGATTAAGTAATGGCCGTTCCACTAGGCGTCAACACTGAGCCATATACAGTTATGGTATGTCTTTAAATCTCCTACATGCTTTTCTGACTGGTATGCTTTCTCACTAGACACATACACATCTCACCTTACACTTCATCTGTTCTTCATCTCTAGTTTAAATCACCAGATAAACACTTTGAGTCAGGAAACTTTGAGATTTGAAAGAGATTCAATAACATCCTGAGGGATTGGGTGTGATCTAGTTGGTGATGATTACACATGGTGAACGAGAAAAAGACTCTGTATCAAGATCTAGAACTTCCACGCACCTCAAGTATTACTAAAAGTGTGAGAAAGCTGATGCTTTTGAATAAAGAGATCCAATGTGAAGATTAATATTGTAATAATAAAGAGGAAATGAGATATTCTTGATTTAATTTGAAGGACTTACTGTCCAGAAACTACTATTTCTCTACTAAGTAAAATTAGTGGAGGTAAAATTAACCAAACCAAACAGAGCAGTTATAGTGCATTACACAGGGGAAGACACTAACACTGGCCTGGTGGCCAATGGCCAGTAGCTTTTAGTGTGGGCCAGTACTTTTTTTTTCAAAAAATCTGGCCCGGGTGGCAAACAGCTTAAGCTGTGGGCCAGTAAATGTTTGAGGCTGTTGGTCAGGGTGGCCAGTGGCTAAAGAAGTTAGTGTCTACCCCTGATTATGTAAAATAGATCACTCTGATTTCTCAAAACTATATTTCCTTTACCTACTGACAATATTGACAGGTTACTGGCTTAATGACATCAGGATATTCCGGCAGGTGAACAACACAATAAATAGCAACCGAATGGCAAAGTATAGTGTAATGAGCAATGTAGTTCCAAAGGGCTGGATATTGTGTCAAACACAGATACCAATGCATGACAATGTCAGTAGCATGCATAACAGGTACCTAAATAGAGCTTAACATAGGCAGCCTGAACATTAGACACTTAGGTATTGGTAATTACATCTGAAGGCACCCAAACACAACATAGATTTTGATCTTATACAGCTTTTCATATTCCAATGGCCCAGCTGGGGTATAGAACTAAGGTGGCTATCGATGTCCTACAGGGAGATGAGGTGGCAACTCTCACATAATGACAATTTACATACTATTGCCCTCCACTGCCTGTGGTGTGTGTGCTTTGGGGGGGGACAGAGGGAAAGGGAGGTAAAGCCTACTCCTTACCCGAAGACACAACTTGCTGTTATGATGTCGTAATGAGCCACAGCAGACAACATGGCAGCCACCACATGAGGACATGTTATTGGACAATTATTATGTCATTGCCTTAGTGCTAGAAGGTTGTAATTGACATCTTGAGTTTTCTTCTCTTTTAATATATATCAAACCTTACCTTTCTACTATGAGAATACCAAAACTCTGTCTAAGATAAATGTGCCTACATACTCCAGTGCAATGTTGCTGCTATTGTTACCTACAATTTATTAATGCCATAAATTGTGACATATTACTATATTAATGCATATAATATGATACATTAATGCATACAACTACATCAGAGCGTCCACGGTCGACTGACCACCAGAAATACAAATGTTTTGGATGAGTGTGAGCGACCTCATGGTTCACTGACCATGAAGAATGGTGTATATATAGAAATATAATGTCCAATCCAGTGTGACCTCATGGTCCACTGACCTAGAACATTAGTGTATAGAAATGTTTAAGGAAAATTCAGTGCTGTCATATCTTGATGTGCTGATAATGATACGACTTAAAGGTAAGACCTTGAGTAGGTTGATGATGCAGTTGTATTTATTCCAGCATATTGTATAGAGTCTTAATGGTTGCTAGTGTATGTGAAGGCGGCCTATGCTGGTCTGAGCGTACAGGTGGGACGCAGCCGGCATGTAAGGTAATGACTAGGGTGACCCCTATGATCGGTATGTGTAACTATGGGGGGGGGGGGGGGGGTGTGCAGTGTACATGTAGTACTATGATATACAATGTATAGTGATAGAAATACGTATAGAGTTATAATGTATATAAATATAAAAGATTTCCATATATAACAGTGCGACCTCATGGTCCACTGACCACTGCTGGGCTGCCATACATGAACAAAGGCGCTAAGTGTCACATGTTGTAAACTTCCAGTAGCACCTGGGCTGCTGGCACCCTATGGCCTTAATCTGGTGTCAAAAGATCCATTATAAATATAAGTTACGCCACCAAGAGTGTTTGCAGCTCTCAAGGCGTCACAGACCTGGAAACGCAACCTGTGCGCATGCCCAGCACACAGCCAGTACCTGACAGGTTTAGCTACCAGCATATTTAGTTATAAGTGCACAGACACACACACGGCAGCGGGTTTCCCTAGCCCACTTAAAAGGGTCTATTTCTCCTCTTTCCTATCCCCTCAGGATGTGTGTGGTGCACATATGCGTGGGCACTGACACATTCCTCAGTGAAATTGTGTAATGTCGTTCTTGCCATGAATATGACCTTAGCTGTCGAAATGGCATTAAACATCTATTACTCACTCACTCACTCACTCACACACGGCAGTTATGACCCATCAAAGTCTGTGCATCGGCCATTAGATACAAGCTAGCATCAGAGACAATAGGGATGCCTGGCAGGGGTATAGGCGCGCCCATTTAACACTGGTGACATCAAAGACTAATGGACTAATGAACAGTGGCTCCAGATGCCACTAGTGCCAAGATGTCTACCAGTAGGAAGCCAAGGCAGGGGATATAAACCTGCTTGTGGCTCCCTTGAAGGACATCAAGACACTATCTTCAGTCCAGCAATGCAGGGTCTGCACCCCATAGTCCTCCTGCCCTAAAGGACTCGATTATGGGACTGAGACTATGCCCCACAGGCATAGGACTAAACCCCACTAGTGGCCGGAGACTATGTCTATCTGACTATCTACAAGAGGGTAAAGCTACTCCTATTTTTATTACCCCTTTATAATTGGCGGTCCTGGAGCTAGGTTGTGTGAACCCACCTAGAACTTACATTGGACAGTGTCTTATTATTATTGCTATGTACCTATAAGTAAGGACCCTTACATTTACCTTGGTGTGAAACCAATATCTCAATGTGGATAACTTGTGTATTAACATTCGTGCTCTTACTACATAACATACTGCCTAAAGCTTGAATAAACCAGTGAAAACTGGAACCTCTCTAGAGTTGATACTTTAAAACCACTAGTCATATGAGAACTTGATCATGTACATAATTCTTGTATGACACTATAGTAACTTAAGTACATCCTTTTCTTCTCCTGCAAAACCTGAAAACTGCAGTTGCAATATTCTTGCAACAATGTCGTCATTTAATTAGGAAAAGAATTGGACGTTCCTCACTTAAAAATTTGCTGTGAAATTAGCATTATTTCTCTGGCAACTTTGGGACAAAGCTTTCACCATTATTTTCAGAGATTCCTTCTAACACAGTGCTTTAAGCACTGGTTCCACAGGCATAAATCCGTCGGATTAGCACTAATCTGACCGATTTTTTTCTATACTTTTGATATATTATAAATCGTCGGATTGGAGCTATTCCGACCGATTGTATGGCTGTGGAACCAACGCTTTACTGTACTACTTTCTTGTGCTCCATATAGTAAAAACTACACTACTTCACTGCAATACAATTATGATGATTCACTGTTCAATTTTACATGGATGCGTGAAAGTTCCAACTGTTATTTTTAGAGGGCTAATTTCAGGCATAATCCTCCTAGTTAATTGTTAGCAATGTTATTTGCACCAAAGTGAATCACCTTGGGTCCTCCTGTTGTGTATTGAAATATTTTATCTTTATATATTTGATAACCCTACATATATTTCTATTGCTATATATCAAATATAATTGTTCTATGCGTACAAGGCTACCACCTGTACACTCACCACCCCCCTTAGTTAAACATACCAACGCTAGGGGTGAGCCCAGTCACTATTACAGGGGCGTAGGAAAAGTAGGGGCCAGGGAGGCCTGGCCCCCCCAATAATGAGGAGGTTCTTTGTATAAGCCTATATAAAAATATAGCAGGCCCCCCCCAACCGAGACCCCTGGGACCCAGCAATAAAAATTTGCTTCCTATGCCCCTGTATCATAGGTACACGCTGCATCCTACCTGTAATCTCAGACCAGCATGAGCCGCCTAGCTATGAACATCCATTATGACTACGTACAATATGCTGGAATAAATACATCTGCATTATAAACTGACACAAGGTCTTACCTATTTCCTCATGTATACTTGACAGCATTAACAGCATATCCAGATATGACGCTACTGTCACACGGCCTTGACCTTAACATTTAAATTGCTTTAACTTTGTGTACTGCATATACGCAGTACTATAGCATTGTATTTGGGAAACACAAGGATGGAAAGGGTTAAGGGCCACTGATGTATTAATGCATCATCCCCATTGGTCGTCATGATGCATGAATATAGCTCTGGTAACCATGAGTACCTGGTCAGGGCTGCATTCAAGCATCATGATGATCCTATGGGATTGATATAACCAAAGGGTCAGCATGATGCACCAATGATGTGCTGGCGATACTGCATGCTAGCAGCTCATTGCTCCAATGGTCACGATGCACTTCGGCATCAGCTGGCCTTAAAGGGTTAACATGGGATAACCTCCCAGAGTCAGGCACTGTCAAAGACAGTAAGAAGGATGCGTCTTTGTCAAGTTGTAGATGATTATAAAATGGTTTTAACGGTAAAGATAGTTTTTCGTACGTCAGCTGTAACTAATGACTGTCTTGACTCTTGGATTGCATGCAATACTGATATTCTCATTCTCAAAAACCATACGAACCTCTTTATTCACAAGTTTCTTGTAGTTCACAAGGACTGCACAGTCTAAATCTAAAAGAGATTCTAACTGCATCTGTCATTGTAGTACTTTCTTGTGATCCCATCTAGATAATAGCATTAACATCTCTTTTGTTGCTGCATGCAATTTCTTCTTTTGTTGAATATGAGGGAGGAGGGAAGGGGGGCTATATTGTTAGGAATGTGCCTGGTAACCTGATGAATCTCTTAGTATGCAACCATAAATAGTGCTAAAGATTTCTTTGTCCTTTCTTAGGCTTTTGCTTTTCATGATTTTTATGATTATCAGTCCTACACAAAGTGTACATTGCACAACCACATTATACATTACTAGGGAAAGGGGGTGTTATTTTGCCTTTTTTCTGTAGGGAATGATCTTCAAGGGGCCATTTCCTAAAGGCCTACCAGCTGCAACTGCATAGCCATAGGTATTATTGAATTACCATAGTGGCCCGTGGTAGCGCCCGGGTGCTCATTGATTTTAATACCATGCACTGTACCACCTGTGCTTATACAAG
Source organism: Acholoe squamosa (assembly GCA_949317995.1). Lineage (NCBI taxonomy): Eukaryota > Metazoa > Annelida > Polychaeta > Phyllodocida > Polynoidae > Acholoe > Acholoe squamosa. Next base: position 56,391,518 of record OX439049.1, read on the forward strand.
ACAGGCACTTAATTGAATTGTTTTTAGTGCTTAAGATTAAATTCAATACCACCAAACCCCCCTGGGCTTATGCGACACTGGTACTTATTTAATACCCCACCACTTAAACGGGCTATTACACTACTTTTGATGCAATATCTACCGTATAACCCCACGTGTAAGCCACAGCTGATGGACCATTTCAGACCCCTGGTGCTGCTTATAGCTTCCCTAGAAAGTGAGAGCATGGCTTATATGGGGCTTTACTTTATAGACTTAAGCAATCTCAGACCTCTGGTGTGGCCTATACTAGAAAACCCTGAACTCAGGGTTTTGGCTTATTTGCTTTTTTACGGTTTTGGTATGACTTTGAGGTTAAAGTCGTCATATTTTCAGAAATCACCTTCTGGGTAGCCTGTTAGTATAAGTATATTGATACTTGATACTCTTGATGCCACAGTGTTTCACATCATAGTGCATGAACATTGATATCCAAAAAAGTCTTTTGATATGAAGGCATACAAAATCAATCCTTGCTACAGAGAATGGTTATTGAATATATGTTTGTAAAAAGGACCTCTTTCATTTCCTAATGTGTTTATCTGGTGACTTTATTCACAATAACCTCCCTTTTTTATTTCAATATGGAAACCGTAATTTAGATGGATTAATATCCTCACACTTGAGTTTAAGTCTGAATATCTTCATTTGGCTAAACATGATCACATATCAAGGGGAGCGTTTCTTGGTCAGTCAATAAAGTTGAGAACTGTTGTTAAAGGCAAATTCTCCCAGTTATAATACAGATGTCATTTTCATGGCAAACAATTAAATTATTTTAAGCCTTATTACGTTTCCACATATTTCCAGCTAATCTCTGATCATTTAGTAGTACGCTCGACGTACTGCTTGTAGAGAATGTGCAGGAACTCTGTGAGTACAACCTTTTGGTGTTTCTTCTTCCGCACAGTCACAGCGTCCTTCTTGCCTGGTAGGGTGTATGAGTGTTCGGGCTCTGTCAGGTAGGTGATGATGTCGTACCTCTGGTGCTGAAAGCTGGTGGCGTAACTGGAGACTTTACGTGGGCCTTGGCCGGTAAGCAGAGCAAGATGGTCAACGCCAATGTCCTTCGCCAGCTGAGAGGTCATCCTACTGTGTGAAGGGCAAAACAGAATTATATCCAATATTGCCACCAGGTTGGTGCCATGGCCCTACCTATTGGGCATTCCTAGCACACTCAACACATGTCCTAAGGTCACAGCTACTAACAACTTGAGCATGTTGGGGAGCACAATGTCATGCTAGGATTTGCTTCCTTGGGAATGGGAGTAATTTGGCTGCGGTGGATCTACTTTCTGTGCCGAGAGTAATCTAGCCAGAAGACGTTATCTGTAGCCTTGTTAAACTGCAGGATTGCTGTGTTGTAGATAAGGAGCTCTGCTGGGTAAAAGTGTGCAGGCTCCCACCTTGTACCTGTCTAGACATCCTTAAATCATTAATATGTTTTCTTTCAATTCAATCCTATAGCACTTAATGGACCATGAGGTTTATTTGGTTACAATGATTGTTGTCTTTTTCCACATACCAAAACATGCCACATAGTATGTTGACCTGTATATATGCCCATCAGCGTTTATTGATTTCAAAAAGGCTATATAGATACCCACGGCCCTATTCAAGGCCAACGCTTACTTAAGACTAGGAGAATTTTGAAATTTCCATACCCCTGTAGTGCCCAGCGGTGATTGAAGACCAGCGCTTTTCTTAGACCCAGTGCTTATATATAAATACAGGCCAATATGGTATGTCATATATTATGGATAAAAGTTGTCATCAAGACAATAAAATTGAAATGCACAACAGCTAGACGATTAATTGTAATGAGCCTCTGGAACTTTTCATTTCTTTAGACCAGTACAAGGATGGCATGGAGTATATCAAATGACATGTACATTAGGTCTTTGTTTTATGGATAGTTTTAAAAGAATACACACCAAAGAATTACTGTTGAATCTACCTGGGATCCTCATAAAACTGAACAGAGAACCACCGTGGCTGTATTGCAATGAACTAGTACAGTTTTTACAATGATACCCCCTATGGCAGCATATGGTACAACGGATCTCTGTGAAAACAACGATTGTTTTCTGGCAGCTTTTGAGCAAGGATCTCACTGTTATTTCAATTCTTTTCACTGTGTACCATCAGTGCAGGCACCCCATTCTCGACCTATAACATGGGAAAAAAATACTGGCCAGTACAGAGTTGATACCTGGTTTCTACTCAATACCCACCATTTCTTATCTCTGCAGTTATGAATGAGACATGGAACTCTTTCCCCACACAAAAGGATCCTGGTTCCTCTCTACAATGGATCCGCCTCCTTCCACCCACCAGCTGCGAAGTGGTATATTGAGGATATGGGCATGTCTGTTGACAATAGTGTTGACAATCTGGTATCCCAAGAACAGCGCTTGGAATAAGGATGAGCGTGGTGGGGAGGGAGGGAGATGGCTTGGTGAATAGGATTGTGAGCATGCTGGCATTTCTCAGCTGGATCTATCATAATACCTCACATATAAGGTGGTTAGGATATAAGGTGCACCTGGGTTTGATTTTGAACAGCCTGGTACTAATTCAATGTGATTTTGCCTTGCCTATATGGCACACTCTATCCGTGTGTATAAATCACGTGTGTATAAAGGTGTGGACACCCAGGGAATCTGTGGGAAGGCAATGGGGATATGCAGTGCTTGGTGCAACCAAGGTGGGGTAGAAGTGAGCTGGGCTTAGGCAGACAGGAAGGTTGGCATCTCAGGGTCAGGAGAAGCCCTGCTAGGTCTGTCGTCTACTCCTTGCCATTGATGGCGGAACAGGAGGAAGCAGAAAGTACTTCCGGGGAGGTCAGCAATTGCCAGCAGCATTTCGTGACAGCAGGAAATGGAAGGTGGTGTAGTATTGTACATGGGGAAGGGGACCAAAATAAGCAGGTCAATTCTGGACCACAGTCATCTCCTTGGAATTTATAAAGTTTTTTTTCTCGTGTCCCTAAAGAGGGGACGTTGGAATTTTTATATTTTTCACAACTCATTGTAAATGTATCTACGCCTTGTCAAACTGCATCTCCTTGGCATTCATAAACAGAACCTGCATATGCCGCACCCTACATGACTCCAAGGGAATGTGTAAAGCAACTGCACTGCTCTTATGGCATGATACCCACTTATGGACCAGATTTCCTGGGGATGTACAGTTGCTCTTCAGGATTAAACAGTGATAAAACTCAGAATGAAATTTAATAACTTTGTTACTTTGAAAGAGTAATATCTTGGCTTCATGGAACCCCTAGTTTTACACATTTACCCGTATTGGTTCCATTTTAATAGCTAGGTGAGGGTAACTCACCATTTTTCGTGTTCACTCAACAGTTTTAATCAGTGATATAGGTTTAAAGAGAATTTGCTTTATCTCTTAAATTCACTATCTAAAATTCAGCGAGAGCTTTCATGTGTTCATTGATGTTTAAGTTCCCCCGAGGTGAAAGTACTAAGGAAAACAAGATGATTTGTGAAAAGTCACAATGTAGGATGATAAGATGAAGTGAAAATGAATACAATAGCAGAGAGCTGAAGAAAAGAGAATAGTGAAGGAAAAGAGAGTCACATGGGAACAGGCAGGCATGGGATATAGAACTGAGGGATAAAGAATGATACAAGGAAACATCCATTTGGTTCAAGGCACCAAAACTCCCCCAAATGTCCCATATTGCCATCCCTTTGTCCCCAGCTGATTATGCAGTATGGAGTCGCAAATCCAATAACTTCCTCAACATTTCTATCTGAATGTCAACATAGCTTTAATTGGACAATAGAGCCCAAAGCACAAACAGCCATTAAATAAATCCCATGTGAGTTTTCTCTGTGTGCACCCTAATAGAAATGACAATACTACATGTGTTACCAGTAGATCTCTGCAGTGTATGTATACATACATTTATGAGAATCTTTGTTCTGCTAAGGATGTGATGTCTTCATTTTAAAGAGCCATGTCACATGATGAAAGGTACATCATATTTGTCCTAGGTGTGCATGGAACAAGAACTTAGATTTGTTATGTAATAGCTGAAATTTGTTATTGGCCTCTGCCCCATACATTTAAGCACTGTCATCAACAAACGGCACACTCATGAATAAGTCAAAAAAGAGGGACAGATAAATCTGCATGGGGCTTAAGAGAGATGAACACTGTCAGTTTATTGCTGTGGTTGAATCTATTAATGCAAACAATTATCTTTAAATGTCAACTGATGATATCTTTTTATTCATGCAACCTAAATTGGGTCTGGAGGAAACCTGTGGTGTGGGTGTTCTGTAGACCTAAAGGCTTTGGCATCCTCTGCAAATTGACCCAATGCTTCTCTCAGAATGCCAAATCATATGCTACTGTCTAACAAAGAACTAGAGATAACAACAAGTTTATAGGACTGTTTTTCACTACGCAAACTCCAGGCCTGAAGTCACAGATAATCTGACACTTGAATTGACAGTCCATGTCTCATGAATAAATCTAGCTTTGATATTCAAGTTTGTTCAGATTCAGATTTTCCACTTGATGATCTAGCTGATATAGACTCTAGTGATACGGCTTTCACATTATAAGGGTGTCAAAGTAATTGCAAAGAGGGATATTGTAGCCAGGCAGGAGCTATTGACAGATTGAGTACTTTGTTAAAGACATCATCAAATTTTAGTAAGTGATGTCATCAGTTCCCAGCCTAACCTTATGGCATTATCAATAAAAAAAATTGTTTTTTTGGGGGGGATCAAACCATGCTTAGTACAGGGAATGTAAGTGAAGAGTGTAGTGAAAAAGATTGCACTAAAATAAAGTCACACATCAATGAGCAACAAAAGCCATTTCAGCAGGAGAAAACATCCACCTCATGTTAGGTTGTCACCTACAACATAAGGTATTTATTGCCTTATGATAAGAATTATACCAGTTTTATGAAGCTAAGACAGTCTGCTGTCAGAATAGAATGTAACCTTGAAATTGATATTTTTACCCATAAGAGTCGAATTCCCAGTCATTGTTACACATACTTGTATAAAGGCTGCGACTACTACCCATGATTGGAACATCCATAAACTTCATTCTTTTTGTTTATCATTGATTTCTATGGGGGGGATGCATGAAGAGACACAAATGGGCCATTCATGGGCAGTGGATGTGGTCCTTAAGGTAGCACAAAGCATAGTACACTATTTTGAAATTAGTCCATCCAAAACACACAGGAATAGCAGTGTTGCACTTGTAGGACTTGTGTGGTCACAGGAACTTCAGAATTGAATTAGTGGCAAATGGCATTGTTAGTTAGAGTGGGACCACTAAGATTGTTGATGGGCCAACTATTGTTATCCATAAAGCATAGCTGCTGTGAGAGCAGTAACATAGTAGGGCATAACATGTCCATTGTCATGCACTTATTTTATAGCCAAATCTAAATCTGAGACTTGATACCCCTGTTTTCATTTCACCGGGGATCTCACCTTATAATGGGCAGTATTTACCCAGGGACGACAACATGTAGGCATTGGCCAAACACAATGTGCATACTAGATATGGCCCCTGTTGTGACCCCCCCCCCTGTCTCCATGGTTTATTAAAGTCTTGATGGGTCTACTGGGAACGCTAGGTGAAGCACCCGGGATTTACATCAACCTTGAGCATCAAAACCCTGTCCTAACACACAAACAGCTTAATGCATTGAGAAATGCTGCATGGAAGAAGAAAACCACTGCTTTCACAGAAATACATTTTATTGCACTGTGATTCTGGTCTCCTGTCATCTTCACAGCTCCAGCCTTAGAAAGGCACACTTCCTAAGGCCACTGGAGGTATACAGGGAGATAAATGACACGTCTCTAATTCCAGACATTACCCATGGAGCAAACTGTCAACAATATCATGGCTGCACCAAGGCATCCCTGTGAGACAATTTCAATCTGGCCTTACCTTTCCCAGTCAGGCATTTCAGTTATGGATTTATCATCAGGTAGTTATAAATTGGTCTTGTTTTGGTGTCAGTGGGTAGATGGGAGTAGCATCATTGGGCTATCATGAAAGAAACAGTTTCCTGACACACTCTAATAAATAACTGTTCAATCTACCTGGGATCCTCATAAAAATGAACAATGAACCACCGTTATGATATTTCAGTGAAAATGTTTCTACAATGAAATAGTACAATAGTACACACTATGCTAGAAGGAATCTCTGCAAAGATGGTCACAAATCATAGAAAGTGTGCATAAGGGGGCTTACATGTCATTCGCCCATACATGTGCCCAGAAAAAGAATTCTTATAGGTATGCTTCTTTTACAATAGCAAGGTCACATCTCACATAAATGATAATGTGATTTTCTTAATCTACAGGTCAAAATAGTCTGGACCTGAGATTTTCATGGAGGTATGAAGATTGTTTCTGTAGGAAATTAAGCCCTCAAAATGGCTTGTAACTCAAATGTCATTCTCCATGACACAATTTCGCCCAGACAATTTTGGTCATTTTGGGCACATTTTACCCCCCTGGAGCCCAAAATATGCATATGGGACCATCAAAACCCATATGTAACATGAAGATCTCATCCAGCCTGACACTTTGAGCCAAAGAAATAGAGGGGGAAACTAAAGTTCGAAGAGTAGGGGCTAGAATACCTCCCAATTCGTCATATGCAAACCTTCTATGATTTTCGACCAGATAATGATGGATTTCTTGATACTTTGTATTAATGAAGTGGCCCTGTATAGGCAAATCCAAAGATGATAGCCATCTTCTCCTAAAAATAATCTGGAAAGTTTTTAAAACTCTCTGGAATTAAGTTTGTTAGTCTAAACCACTGTTTTGTTCCAAGGAAAAAGATTTTCTTTTGCCTCTCTGGCAATCATGAACTATCTGAAGTTCAACAATTAGTCAGGATTGGATTGGTCAGGTTTTGGGTTGCATTTAACCCCTGTTTTATACTCATAACAGATGGCTGTTAGTTTGTGGATTGAATGGTGGTAAAAAGATTATTCTATCTTTGTTTGCATTTGCTTGGCTTTAAGGTTTTGAGCTAAGGCAGCAGTTAGTAGTCATATTTAATTTTTAACTTTCAATGGTCTACAGTAGTTTTCAGTATAATTATACTACATCACCTCCTCCTGATCTCAAATTGCTGTATTCCACTAATACAACCTCATGATTTTACATGTTCAATATACAACAAATGGTAGGATATGTTGAGGCTCATTGTTGGTTATTACTGATGATAATAGTGTTCTAAGTAAAGGCTCTATAAACTAGCTTACGAACACATGTATATGAAAGGGGTAAATTGCTTACTCACAACATGGAATATCCAATGGTGCAGAATGAATAAATATCTATGTTCATATCACCCTAGTACCTGTAAAAACCACCTGAACACTGATAAATATATATATGTGTATATATATATATATATATATATATATATATATATATATATATATATTTTTTTTGTTTAATCCACCGAAGTACTGTAAAATACCAAGTGCCTGCACTATCATTATTTCCAGTTGTGTATTTAGCATTGTTATCTGCTACTATGATCCTCTCAGGGGATAAATCTGATAGGTATAAATCCTATAGAGTAGAAGTTATAGCATCCAATATCCGCCTTCCCTTTCTCCTCAATTACTCATCAAGACAGGAGCTAAGTAAAGTGTTTATGTTGATGGGTATGTACCAAGTGACCTTATCCTATAGTATACTGGTAGTTGAGCAGCTATTTATTTCATGACAGATACATGCACAGGATTGGCAGTATCGTTAGAATACGAGTGATTTTCCGTGTGAAAATTGCAGAGCCCTGATTCATTGAGAGGAATGTCACTTGTATTCTAACTGTACTGCCAATCCTTTCCTTATTATTATGCTCTCAAAACAGACAACAACTCACATTTTTGCACTACTTATCCAAAACGGCTACCCCGGAAGTCGTCGGCTTTGACATTGGATGTTCCCATAGTTGGCCACTCACACTCTATCTGACAGCAACCAGCGAAAGTGACCCAGGGAATTAGAAAATAGTAAAAGTTGTGTGACAAGCACAGAGTTACAACAGTAGGAGTTGCAATGCTTTTGGCACGTGGTGGCGCCACTTCTTTTCGTGCGAGCAGCGCCACAGGTGCTGGTAATAAGTACAATACGAAGAATTCCCTCCCGTGACCACCGTCTGACTTCCTATCTTGTTGTTTATACTTTGCAATCAAAGAGCTAGGAGAGTAGATAAGAGGCTGCACAGACTAGAGAGATTGAGTCCAAAAGCCACATTACCAATAGAGCACCTGCCAGCTTGCACTCTCACAAAGCTCTCCTATTAACTTTCTTTCTCTTTGATACAGTCTGTGGCTGATGCGCATTCAGTCTCCCCTTGATCTTTGGTTCCTTTCAACCACTATTGTAACTTCTGAGTATCTGCTGGGAGATTGCAGCAGAAAGGACTGTTCGTATTGCCAGGCCCAGCAATACAGTGTCAGATATCGGGTGGTAGAGCAATAACACCATCACCCTTTGACGCTACGAAATTCTTCGCGCTCGGCATATTACTGTCTTAGCATATAATAATAAAGTGGAATACTGCTCCTCCATAGGTTTAATATAGGTGCTCTGTAGTCAACACCCTATGGAATAAACTGGTGCTTTATTCCACAGCTGTAAACTGTACACAGAATGTTTATCATCTTAAAATATATTTTTGGGTAAAATGTATTTTGCAAATATCTATCAATAATATGATGGAATGAATACTAAGGTTCACTTGTATTTAGTCTGACTGATGGTTATGACATTCAGTCAGACACTTTATGTCATGACTGAATCACTATAGATTAGTACTAGAACCTCGGCGAATATGATGTAAAAATATCCCATGGTCGTGGACATTTGCTTATATACTCATGAACCATTGTCTATGTATTCTGTATCATATTATAATTAAGCAATACATTCCAAATAGGTTGTCTTAGCAGGTATATAGCTCAAAGTGCATCATCAGAACATGACAAAGAGAACTCTGCTTTGCCATGTTGTAAATTCTAACAATTTAAGAAGCTTAGCCTTATAAAAAAAAGAATAGCTATGACGCTGAGAACTGTTACACCTGTCCCATTCCTTTTTATTGAATCTAGTTCCAGGAGAATCTTCCACATAAATCCCCCTTCAGATAAATGCGGGAATAGACACTGGTGGTGATGATATTAAGGACCATCTTTCAATCCTTTGTCCATATTTGTTGTCCCCATCTGCACCACTTTATGACTACATGGCATTTTGTATGATAAGTCAGCCAGAAACACATCCAATATGGCAGCCCCCTGCATGGCAGCAGCCCTTCAATATTCTTAGCATGCTAAGCACAGGCATCAAGTACCAAAATGGCCCATTAACAGGGGTGTGGGAAGCAGTTTCAGAGTGGGTGGGACCGGAGGGGGGGGGGTTCTGCAATTTTTGACCTCCCTTTGTTTGACCTTTTAGTTTTGACCTTTTGAGGAGTTGGCCAAAAGTGGGGGGACATGTCCCACCTGTCCCCCCTGCTTTTCTCCCCCATGATTAAAGCATCAAGCAGCTTGTAACTTTTGATGCATGTCTCCCTCTGGCCTTTTTCCAAGACCAGCTCTATTTTGAATTCTGTTTTTTTAGTGCTTAAGATTGATTTCAATACCCTGTTAGTTTTTTGGCACTTTTTTGAGGCCCCAGTGCTTAAACAGGTAGCTATAGTATATCGCAGGACAGCAACACATCCGAGTGCACTATGTCATCAGTGGATTTGTGTGCCTGGGAATGGGAGTAATTTAGCTGTGGCTGACCTACGTTTATTGGGTGCAGTAATCTAGGATAAGGGCATCATCTGGAGCCCTGTTAATCTAAAGAGTCTGTTTGAGCATCCACCTTAGAGAGTACACATATTCTGACAGGGCATGCCACCATCTTGCCCATGTTTCAGCTTCTGATAAGGGCTGTGATTTTCAGTGCCAGTGGGAAATGACTCTTTGGGCACGTTAAAGATGTTTAGGTGTAATATCATACGAACAGGTGTTAATATAGGCGCTAGAGGATGCTATGCACTAGATGTTATGCACTGGAAGCTATGCGCTGAGGTAGAGGCTGACTAAAAATAGATAAAACTGATATAGCAGCAGCTCAATCCCCAGAATTAAGGACAAGGCTGCAGTAGGAAGTTTGAGGGTCTGCTGTATGGCTTTACAACATAGTAAGAGGGAAGTAATAGTTCCTTCTGCCTCAGCACTGCATGGGGACCCTCCCTCAGGGGAGGGCCATTTAGATTACACAATACTGCAGTCTGAAAGGGGAGGGCCAGTAGTGCTGTATGACCCAGCCCCTAAAAGGAGAAGGCTCATGAGGGTATCATCATTGAAGACCCATTTCTTTGACTTGGTCCAGCTGACACAACCTAATCTTCTTAACAGCTTCATAGCTTTATTGAACTAGTGCCACATCTGTCCATCCCTTTAAGATCATTCAAAACGGTCACCACTGAGGTTTTCCAACATCTATAGAACATCTTTGTGTGCCTATAGCATCATGATCGAGGAGAGGAAGGTGGAGGAGAAAACCTAACATATTTTGGGTAGAAGAAAGGGAAAGGAGAAAGAAATGAAAAGAAGATCGAGAATCAAAAGATGAGTGTGGTTTTCATTGCTTGTGGTAGCCCCATATTTATTGACACAGCACACAGTCTCATTTTAAAATCAACATACCTTAAATTGGACCACAGTAGCCAAAATGCATAAATGCATTAAGATAGAATATTCAGCTAGTTCCGCATGTGTCCCCTAATGGGGATGACATTGCTGCCACCACACTGAAAACATGGAAGATCTAAAACTAGTCAGCGGTGACCACTTTAGGTCCTCAAGTTGACAATACCTAAACCTACAACTTCAGATAGTCAAAATGACGACTTTGGGGCTGTGTACAAATGATGTCATGCTTTTTTGGGCCATTTTTGACCCCCCTCCCCCCTTGTCATGTTTCGTCATACAATGTTTGAGCCCCCCCCCCTTAACATGATGTCATGCAGAGATACCCCCCCCCCAGCCCAAAGTACATGAAGAGAGTATAGCAAATTGAGATGGTTCAAAGGGACATGTATATATTAGGTTAAATTAATGGTGTTGGAAACAGGTGGGGCTTTTTCCACCATCCCTTGTCTGAAACCGTGCTGGGCTAATAATGGATGTGAATTGGTAAGGCCTAAAACAAATTGTTGTGTTCAGGTAATGGGTCAAAAAAAATTAGAAGTTCTAGAAGCGCCAACCTCAAAAAAAAATCTCAAAAAAAAAAATCCCTACCTACCTACCCTAATTTTTTTCAACCTGTTATCTGAACACAACGATTTTTTTTAGGCTTTATCAATTCACACCCAATATTAACCCAGCATGATTTTGGACCAGGGATGGTGGAAAAAGCCCCACCTGTTTCACCCCCAAGACATTTACCGTCTGGACATTTACCCCCCAGACCTTTACCCACATGCCATTTACCCCCATGACATTCACCCCCTTGGATATTTACCACCTCAGACATATACCCCTCAGACTTTTACCCCCTAACTCTTCTACCCCCTAGGATATTATAACCCCTCCATATTCATGTACTCCTTGGGACTAGAAATGCAGTCCTAGGGACTAAAAACCTAGTCCTCAGTCTTAAGCTGTAGACCTGAGGACTACTATGTAGACTTCAGGACTAGTCCATTATATTTTCAATAAAATTGCATTGAGAACTAGGTTTTAAGTCTCACAGACTACCTGTTTAGTCCTGAGGACTAAAAAATGTACTTGTTTAGTCCTCACGGCTAAAATGCAGTACCCGGGACCAAATGTCTAGTCCTTAGGACTAAAGGTGTGCAACCCTTGAGACTGGGAAGATAGTTCTGGGGATTAAGATATAGTCCCCAGGACTAGTTAAGTCCCTGGGACTACCACTTGCCTTAGGGGCATTCACCACCCCCCCCCCTTTATTAATACAGGGGGTGGGGGTAAATGTCCAAGTGGGTAGAGTGATGTGGGGGTGATGTCATTGGGGTTGGATGACCTTCTGGGTAGATATCCATGGGGGTAAATGGTTTGGGGGTAGATGTCTGGGGGTAAATGTCCAGGGGGAAAAGGTCCTGTTACCTCACATCCTCATGAGAGGTAAAGGAAAGGAAATAAGAGAAGAAATCAGATCTAACCGACAGTTACAATGGCTTCACTGAATTACAAGTGTAACATTACAAGTGTGGTAATATGATTATACATATATAATTAAGATCACATGTACAAAGCAATCATTTTACTGTAAGGCATATAAGGCATAACCACTAGAGTCCCATTCAGAAAAAGGAGAGTATAAGTTATTTGTTTCCAAGGGAGAGTTTGTGATTCATCAACAGGGGGAGCAGGATGCAGATTGAGGGGGGAGGGAGGAAAATGATTTTGACACCTCAAAGTGGGGAAGGGGGCAGAAAAAATGGCATGCCTTTTCAGTGAACTACTATAGAACAGGAGTCTCGGAGGAGGGATGACCAGGGCAATCTGTCCGAGGGGGAGGGGGTCATACAATTTTCAAATTTCTGCACATCTGTATGGTAATCTACCACAACCCTCAGGCTTGTTGATGAGTAATAAGCCATCCCTAAATTACCAATGGGTTTTTGAATTATGAAACATCAAATAGAATAGAAGGTGGGTCATTTGAATCTTTCTACTGAATTCTCAATGCCAGGGTGGTTCTTACCCATATGGATCAACCTATATATGGGGTCCTTTGGTTAAATGAGTCCAACTAAGACGATATTTCAAAGTGGTATAGGGCCTGGGTAGGAGGTAGGATAGAGTAGTGGACCAACACTGACACTGATAATCATTGAGTGGGATTTCTCAGGATAACAGATGAATACATTAAACTTCCCTAGCTTTATAAATCTTTTTTTTTTTCTTGCCAAAACTGAAGCAACTTGCAATTTTTTTTTCATGACATGATGTCATGCAGCCCATGACCCCCCCTCCCCCCCTTGTTATGCTTGGTCATGGGGAGTCGGACCCCCCCTCCCCCCCTCCTGCATGACGTCATTTGTACACAGCCCCTTTAGGTCGTTATCCTTACGACATGAGTCTTAATATGACGACTCTGTACTGTCAGTATTGTCATCCTGACGGCTCAGGTCGTCACCGGTGACTAGTTTTGGATCTTCCATGTTTTCAGTGCAGGAATCAAATCACTAACCAGGAGCCTCTAGATGTTTAATTGAAATTAAAAAATTGTTTATTGGGAATGTACCAGTCCCTTTGCTTCATTTGACTTTTCGCTTCAGATACTATTGGATATTGAACTTTTATTCCCATGCCTTTTCATTGCTATCCCCATTATACTCTAATATAGCTTCATGAATATACAGAGAAGAACAATGACATTGATTCACATTGACATCATGTCATGCCAACAGGAGGTGACTGTCACCAAGGTAACATGACGTTATGTGACATCAGGAGGTGGGCTGCAGGCTGCATTTTACTCCACAGGTGTTGAAGCAGATACAAGACTAAGGGCTAATGTATTTCTTTCAGCACTTACATTACTATGTGTGAAGATCTTATGAAATTATTTAGAGAAGTGCTCGGCAATTTTAACTTCGATGGCAACTCGAATCAGTACATTCAAGGCTTACTCACATACTGCATGAAGTTCCCTTCAAGACCCTTACTGAGTTGTGGAACAACTAAATGCAAGACTACTATGGTGGTCCCATGTGCTTTGGATGTCAGAGAAAGCTGAGTTCCTTCTATGTTATTGTCTGGATTTGGCTAATTCCCATGTTCGGGCCATAGAAGGAATATACCGAGGTTCTCTTCTGCTGCTGTATAATGTAGACCTCGATTGCAAGACCATACATAGATAGGCCCTTTTCATTTATTTTATTTGAACACCAACACATCACCCTTAAATTATATCCTCACACCCGGATACCCCACATACTCTTTGTTGAATCTTAGAAATGAAGCCCATGAGTGGAGAGAGTCTTATACTTATAAACACTGATGACTATCTTTCTTGGTTCAGTTTTTGTTTTAAACCAGCAAATCACAGTTGTTTCTTTTTTGTTTTCAGCATAATGAAGTCAAAGTGTTTCCCTTTCAACTACCTGGCTTTAATTTTGAACATTGTAGTTGGTTTGAAGTCAACTGATGCTGATACGATTCAATCATAATCACAGTACATCCACTAATGGCACTGATGTACAAGTTCAAAACTATGGCATAAAGGACCCACTAAAATTACTTTGATGTTTGATTAAGTCAATGAAACATTGACAATGTAAAATGTTTGTCAGATATTTTCCCTTATAGTATCTGTCATAGGCATACAATGGCCTAAAATGTTAGGTTCCAGGAGGCACAGCAGTGTTGCAACAAATTACAGATTGGAATCACCCTGCAGATATATATTCAATCCTGGATATATGCAAAGTTGGATTCATGTTACACAGTTTTCATATTTTCCTGCTTTTAATTATCAATGTTGTCATTGCTTTGTCTCAAGTTACACAGCTTTCCTATTTCCCAAGTATTTTCAAAGATCATTTTTGATGTTGCCCAATTAGAAGTTGCTTTATTGATATTTTAAACAGACAAAGTTGATGACAGGAACTGGCGTGGACTTTCTAAAGCACACACTTAAATGAACACTGAACCCCATTAAGCAGTTAAGTACTGGTGAATTGGATAGAAAGGCTAACAAGACTTTCCATTATCGCATCTTGCCAATTAACACTAGAAAATTGCATGACATTTTGGTAACCATAAATCAAGAAAATGGGATTGTTTCCCACAGTAAGAAAATGTCAGTTGAAAATCCTATTCATGTGATATAAAGGTAGTGACATGTTATAACACCTATTTCAATTACCAATCTTTTATGCAATATTATTTGAGGCTTCGTGAGCTGAACTGACTCACAGCTTTATGTGTTAATTTTGCCAGTGAGGCATTCTCCATGTCTGCCCACATCAGTTAGATTGTGTAATAGAGCCTCAGAATTCTGAGTACATGCCTTATTTTAAATTCTTTTTTAGGGAAGCAGCAATTATCACAAAGACCATTGTTTGCGGGAAAAAATGAGAGAAAAGCTCTATTTATTTTCAGAATCTTGGAACCTTTACATTTGACAAAACTTAGCTCCCATCATATTTCAGTTTGTAGCTGGAAAAACAGACTGAGGAATATTTTGACCTATAGTGGTCATTAAATCAACAACACTAAATTTCAGGATCTTTCAATCATTTAAAGTATCTTAATCTTCACTCATGGAAAAGTATTAAGTGGACTGAATCTAGCCCACGATGTACCTTATTGCTTTCTCCATAGGGGGGTTGGGCCCTGTATATGTACATACAGGTAGCTCACACACCTGAGTAATTCACTTTTCTTTTGCAACTAGAAAAAAGGATGCTATAAGAGAGTGTTTTAGATTGGTTCCTAGAGGAGTGTGAAATGATGCATTATTGATGCTGACAGCTGGACCCTCACCCCTGCACCTGGCACCATGGGAGGTGTTAACCCTTTAAGGATCTACAGTGCTTGTATGATATGTGCATCATGCTGTTGAGATTTACAACATTTATGTATCATGACAACCCTACAGATGTGATATCAAAGGGTTAGCTTGATGCACCAATTTAGTGTTGCCTAATCGGCTCACCAGTGCCGCATTGATGTATCATTACTATCATGCTCCCTAAACCTGGAGCAATCCTGCAATCTCTGAAGGCTGTTCAGAGGTGCCCTGTACTCTAGGAGGGGTGCTGATAGACAGATGCACAAGTAAACAAACCTGAGGGATAAAGGTGGGGTTTTGAAGGGCAGAGGTTATGGAGGAGAAGGGAGACTGCAGCAAGTACCATGTCAGTTTTGAACCATGCAGATTTCCAATCTCCTTTTTTTAAGACTCTATCACAGTGAAGTGTTTAAAGACTGCCCACTCAAATATGTTTTGAAATAAGAAGATATCTCAAAGTTAAAAATGGTCTGTTTTTGTATTTTGATAAATCATTTTCTCATTGGTCAGTGTAAAATAAGCTAAGATGTATCTGCATGAGATTACAAATATTTTAGTGGTGAGAAAGAAGATACACTGTAAGCAAAGTCAATAACATCTGACAGGGAAAACAGAAATTTAAAAGAAAAAAGAGAAGTAATCCCTAGTCTCAATCCCAGCCTCTTAGTATATCCCCCTCAACCCTCAAACAAAGTCCTTTTTTGTGATATTATTCTTCCCAAGATTTCACCAAAAGCTGACCAGATCAGCATAGTCACCAGAATTCGATTAGAAAATTCCATTGAGAGGACACAGGGATTTTCTTGAGGCAAAATCTTCTGCAATTGGATCCCCTTAAGTCCTATCAACTAATTTGATGTCTCCCTGCTCGTCTTTAAAGGGGTTATTCTCCCAGATTACCTCCCCTCAGTGTACCTTGACCTCTACTCCTTTTCCTCTTTCATGGGTTGAGATAAGCACCGAGGCCTAGTCCTAATACTCAAGGAGCTTATTTTTAGAAGGGGATATAGTCACATGTCATCTACTAAAATTTGACAAAGCCTATTGGGTTTGGGCAGCAGTAGAATTTGTGAAAATAACCCCAGAAACCCAACCCCAACTGATTTTCACTTTATTTTGAATATTCACCACATTCTAGGCAATTCATGTTATACTTGACTGATTGAAAGTAGGAAGTATTTTGTGAAATAACTGCCTATAGTTTGTATGCATAGTGCTTAAAAATCTATATTTACCTTATATGTTGTCATATAGCACTGGCCACCTACCTGAAAATAGAAAAGTCATTGCGAATTTCAAGATAAAATAAGTTACTGGTTATAATGTGGTATAACTTATGGATCCGGGGACCTGATAGACAGGGCATGCCTTAGTCCGTCCTGTATGAAGATCACATGTGTTATGAGATGATGAAAATGGATATTATAGCAGATAGCTGCACAAAGGGGTAACAATAAGAACCAGTGATTAAAGATGAAGGAAAATAGGGACACATAAGAACATGCAGGCAGGGCATATGAAAGAGAAGACTACATGTATAGTAATATGACATCTGTTTGCATCAAGGAACTCAGACACCTTAAAATGGCCCATATTGCGATCCCTCTGTCCCCAGCTGATTATTCTGCATGCCTTTGGGAGTCCCAAATCCATTAACTTTACCAAAATTTTTATCTGAATATCAACATATCTTTAATTGGACTTTAGAACTCAAAGCACAAACAGCCATTAAATACAATTCCCATGTGTATACTCTAACAGAAAAGACAATAATACACATGCTCCCTGTAGATCTCTGTGGGTGTATGTATTTATGACACATCTTTGTTCTGCTATGGATGTCTCCTTTTTGAACAGCCACTATAGGCATGTCGCATGAGGAAAAGTAAACAATAGTTCTCCTTGTCAAGCTTGGAATTGGCCCTTTAAATATCTGCACATAATCTATTCCCCCCCCCCTTGTGTAAACATTTCTATTTCCCCTTCGTCTTTTCATCCTTAATACGGTGCAGCATCTAAAATCGACAAGTAAAGACAGATTTTGTCTAGATGGAACTTGAGTTGAGAGAGCCGATGATGTCTTTTTTTAATTTGTGCAACCTAAATTAAGTCTGGAGCTGGGGGCATTCTACCCCTGTAATGGTTTAGCCACCTCAGACACACCGCAATTTAACTCATGGTCTTCCACAAGATGCCAAATTACACGCTATTCTTTAATCAATTTCTGGAGATAAACACAATTTTGTAGATTTCATAGATGCACCCATAGCTAGGTTACTGCTGAATATTAGGCAGTCTTTGCCTTGTAAAGGAACCTAGCTTTGATGTAACTTTGTAAAGATTTAGATTAGCCACCTGGTGACCTAGCTGGTGTAATCTCTGCTGATCAGGTTTCCAATACGGTTGTCAAAGTAATTGCTTAGAGGGATGTTGTGGGAGGTATTGGGTGCCTCATTAAACACGTCATTACATTGTAGTGATGATTTCATCGCATTTCAGCCTAGTCTAAAAACACCAAAGCAAAATGGCGGCGTGCACAGTAAACAGTAAGCTCAATATTTTTATGAGGGTGTGTCAGAAGGTTCTTTCTTAAAGTGGCAAAGTCCGATAGTTGGAGCCAAAATATCAATCTTCTCCAAAATGAACCAGGTTGATCATATAGGTCATACTTCCTATTGTGACTGATTTATTTGCTCTTCTTCCACATAATCAAGCTGATATTTGAGAGATTGTCAGATTTATACCCTATTTCCTAGTTTTGGAGTGCACACCAAAACTCCATCTATTGGAAATACACTGTAAAATGCCTAAGACAAGGTCCATGGGACCCCCTTTCTAGGTGTCTATGAGCTTAAGATAGCACTAAATTGTCCAAAAATGCCTAAATATGGTGTTATTACATGGTATAGAAAACATTTGAACAGAATTTGAAAAATGATGAAAATCGAACTATGCCACTTTAATGAACTGCACCATTTCAGTCCTTCCAAAAGCTCACAGAATAGCACAGACATGTGCAGTTGTAGCACTGTGTGTGATCTTAGAACCTTAAGGATTAACCTACTGAGTTGGCATTGCTAGTGAGAGTGGTGCCACTTTCTTGCCTATGGGCCAACTAGTGTTATCCGTAAATTATAGAACATAGCTGTTGTGAGAGCAGCAACATGGAAGGACATGAAATTCACTTTTTATCATACACTTTTGTTATAGCCAAAGTACAAACCTAATGATAGAACAGTTCTACTTTAGACTTGTAAACTATTTATATATACTAAAGGTCTAACTTAAAGTCATCATATTTTCATATTTATATCATGCACCATAAAGTAGATGTTGTGATGTGGTCATTTCATTACCTTGTGTTAATGAGATGGAGCCCAAATGCCAACCCACGTTCTTCTTCATCCTCTTCTGCTTTGAAATTCCTGGCGATCACAGTAGGATGCTTCGTTTATATTTTTGAGATGCTGTCAGGCACCTCGTGTGGTAGAGGTTAGATGCAAGATTGAAGAAGGGATAATTGGAAAGTATTGAACCCATCAAGAGGGCCATGAAACCAAATATGTTGTTCCTAGGTAGGATACATGTGTTTTTGAAAATCTCCACTCATATTTCTAAACTGTAAATGTCTGGTGTCAGAGGTTAATAGCAGAACATGCAGGACATTGCAAGTCATGGTAGCACATGGTCCACATTGTGAAACTGTTTTTTAGTATTTGCCAATGCTACCTCTATTGCTCATACAGGCTTGGACCATAGTAAGTTGATACCATAGTATCCATCTGACCTAATATATGTGCAGTGCAGTTTGCAAAATACCCAGGAGAAAGAAGATGGAGGCTTTCATATAATAACAATTTACATATGATTATCCCTTTGGCTTTCTGCCTACCTGGGCTGAGTCTTGCAGGTCCACAGGGAAAGACTGGTATAATATTGACATGTTTTGTAACAATATGGACAGGTCTATGGATTGAGTATTGCTGCATGCAGGGACAAAATGGCTACCATAACAGATTGGTATGCCTTTGCACTGTTATTTTGCCCCCTACTATTTCAGCCTTGCATGGGAGGTTTGACAGGGAGGCACACTACTATTTCCAGATGAAACCAACTGGCAGACTCTCAACAGTATTACTTTCCACCAAGCTAATTTGCCATTCATTCCATTGGGAAGACTTTAATCTGACCATGTTTCCCTCAGTCAGGCACTGATGTAAAGACCTGTGATTAGGTAGTTATGGATTGGTCAGGTTTTCTGGGTGAATTGACCCCCTGTTTTATACTCATAACAAATGGCTGATAGTGTGTGGATTGAATGATAGTAAAACCAGTGTGCTATCTTGCTGTGCATTTGCTTGGCTTTAAGCATTTGGGCTTTAGTAGAAGCATATTTGACATTCAACTTCCAATGGCCGACAATGGTTTTCAGTATGATTGTTCTATATTACCTATATTGCTCTATTCCAAGACTGCAAGCTGCAACTTTTCATGATTTTTATATGCACATTATACAACAAATGGTAGGATATGATGAGGCACATTGTTGGTTATTTTTGATGGGAAGTATAAGTTGCTTACACATAACATGGAATGTCTAATGGTGCAGAATGAATAAATCTATGTTCATATCCACGAATATCTGTAAGGACGCCATAAACACTGATTTATGTATATTCTCCTTAATTCACCAAAGCACTATCAAAGGCCTTGTGCCTTCACTATCAGTATTTCTGGTTGCATATTTAGCATTATTTTATGGTACTACAATCCTCTCAGGGGATAAATCCTATAGAGTAGAAGTTATAGCATCCAATATCCACCTCGCCTTTCTCCTCTATTACACATCATAATGACAGGAGCTAACTAAGGTTTTTATGTTGATGGGTATGTACCCACTAACCTGATACTATAGTATACTGGTAGTTGTACTTCATACTAAATAAGCTACTATTTATTTCATGGAAGAAACGGTGAAATATTGCTCTCCGATAGGTTTAACCTAGGAGCTATAGATACATAATAGAGCAGTTGTTAGGGGAATAAAGAGGAGGAAGAGACATAATGTATTGGTGGTAGAATTGGAAAGGAGAAATGAACAGAACGAGGATCAGAAGACGATGGTGGTTTGTATTGCATATAGGAGCCCATATTTATTGACTCGGCAAACAGTCATATTTTATTATCAGCATACCTTGAATCTGACCATAATAGCCAAAACCGATATCTATTAGGATAGAACACTGAGCTAGTTCTACCTGCGTCCCCTAATGGGAATGACATCGCTGCAACCAGCAATCAAACCAGTAACCTCAAGACTCAAGATGCTTTAATTTTGATTACAAAGTTGTTTACTGGAAATGTAACAGTCCCTTTGCTTGCTTCAATTTTGATTAGTTGTTTAGGGCTCAGACTAGTCTCCTATCTTTTCCATAGCTATCCCAATTATATCATAATTTGGCTACATGAATATACAGAGAAGAACAATGACATTGATTCAAACTGATATCACATCATGCCAACAACAGGTGACTGTCACCATTGTAACATGACGTTATGTGACGTTGGGGGGTGAGCTGCAAACTCTTTCATTTACTTAGCATGTGTTGAAGCAGAAATAAAAGACTTAAGGTTAATATATTCATTTCAGCACTGACATTACTGTAGAAATCCTATAAAAATGTTGTTCAAAAGATCTCCTGAAATCCTTAGATATTTTGATTAACCCTGGATGACACCTCGGATCAGTACACTCAAAGCCCTAAAATATATATTCCATGAATTTCCCTTCAGGACCCATACTGAGTTGTGGAATGACTAAGGGCAAGACTACTATGTTGGTCCCATATGCAGCAGATGTCAGAGAAAGCTGAGACCCTTCTACATTATTGTCTGGATATGGCTAATTCCCAGGTCTATACTTTTGTGCCACAACAGGAATATAGAAAGGTTCTCTTCTGCTGCTGGATAATGTAGATGAGTTGGAGTGAATGGTAACATGAATAGAATAACAATGGACATCTTTTTTGACGTCAAGCCTACATTGCAAGACCTTTGATATGCCCTGAATTCATCTGGTTTAAAAAAACCTCCACAATGCCCTTAAATTGCACCCTCACACCCACATACCCTAGATATTCCTTGTTGAATTTTGAAATTATTCGAGACTTACCTGTAAGTTGAGGTATAATTAAGATTATACCGAGGGAACCTAGCGGTTCAGGGAATATACGAGAGGTGGAGTCGCGCATGCGCAGGCAGGTCCATTATACATATATATATATTAGAAAACTAATTGTAGAAGTATTGCCTTCTATTTACTGATAAACCTTCCCTGGTTTTTTACAGAAAATGAGTGGAAGGAAGACCGGAAGACGTGCTACCCGCAGCCATGCGATGAGTGACACGAGCTCCACCAATTACCGATCATTTATGGAATGTTATCTGAGGCTTCATGAACTAAATTGACACACAACCATGGTAGACATAAATCCTTCATTGTATTTCATCCAGGAGTCCATTTCTGAGGTTGTAAAAGGCAGCTACTTCTTTTCGTTAACCATACCCTTTACTGTACCATTTTGATTTCCTTTATTCATTCATTGAAATACATAGAGGGCAAAAACTGGTGCTATAAAAGACAATTGTATGTTGATTCCTTCAGGGAGTCATAGTTTTGGACATGGCTTCCACCAGACACTGTGACAAGGAGTGTGAAATGATGAATTATTGATGCTAACAGCTGGACCCTCGCCCCTGCACCTGACACCATGGGAGGTGTTAACCCACAGTGATCCAAGGTGCTTGTATGATATGTGCATCATGCTGTTGAGATTTACAACATTTATGTATCATGACAACCCTACAGATGTGATGTCAAAGGTAAGCTTGATGCACCTATTAAGTGTTGCCTAATCGGCTCACCAGTGCCGCATTGATATATCATTACTATCATGCTCCCTAAATCTGGAGCAATCCTGCAGATTGAAGGCCTTCCCACTCAACAAAAAAAAACATGTTATTTAACGTCAAAAAACCTTTTTTAACGTTTTTAAACACTTTGCCATGATGAGGATCCATGGGGAAACGTTCTGAAACGTTTTGCAACGTTTTTTGTTGACTGGGTTGTAGTCTAGGAGGGGTGATGAAAGATGGATGCACCAGGCAAACAAACATGAAGGGTAAAGGTGCACTGCAAAAATGGTGTTTAGATTTTAAACATGTTTAGGTCTAAACATGTTTAAAACCTAAATGTATATGTCAGTTAGGTGTATCATCCACTACACATTTAGGAAAATAACACTTTTATTCTAAATACATAAACATTTTTGCTAAACATGTTCAGATGTTTAGAGTTTAAACAATTGAGTATTAGGTGTTTAGATTTAAACATCAATATGTTTAGATACTTGGATGTCAAATCCACACCAGGTAGCAGCACTACCTCTGAATGGACTATCTGCACACAGTTATAAACAATTGTTGTGGCAAATATCCCCAAACTCATTATTTATCATAGTGTCATTTCACTGAATTTTATGAAATTAGACACAACAATAGAAAATTAACTAAGTTCAACTTACACCACCATTATTACCATAAAATAATCAATGAGCTCCATGACTTACACCTATGTCATGTTATTTTGTAAAGTATAAAGCAATGTCCTTCCTGCCAACTTGTTGTACTTCCTCAAGGCTCCTATTCTAATGCAGTGTATACATATATGTGTATATAGCTGTGACTGGCATCTTTGGAGACTTTGCAGTGTAAATACCCGCTGATGTCCTCCAGTAAATGAGAAAACAAACAAAAGATATTCCTTTATTTTTTGAACGGCTACATGTCTGCAAACCCTTACTTCCCACCAAATCACTTAGAGATCTAAACACAAAAATTCATAAACATCTAAACGCAAAATTTCATCAATATCTAAACACAAATTTTGAACCTAAACACCTAGATTTCTAAACACTTGAGCTAAGCACATTGTTTGGCTAAACATGTTTAGGAAATTAATGTGATTACAAAAACGTTGCAAGAATATGTTTAGGATTGTGTTTAGGATCTAAACACCATTTTTGCAGTGTGGGGCTTTGAAAGGCAGAACACCATGTCAGTTTTGAACCATGCTGATTTGCAAACTGCTTTATGGAAGACTCTATCACAATGGACTGTTTAAAGACTGCCCACTCAGATATGTTCTGGAATAAGAAGAACTCTCAAAATCGTAATTGGTCAGTTTTTGTTTTAAGCTAATGTGTCTCTGCATAAAATCATATTTAGGGTTCAGAAAGAAGACACTTTTACACTTCATTATGTCACATCGAAAGCAAAGTCAATGACGGGGAAAAAAGAAATTTGAAAGAAAAAAAAGAAACAATCCCTCTTCTCAATCCCAGCCTCTCAGTATATCCCCCTCAACCCTCAAACAAAATCCCCTTTTGTGACTTTATTCTTCCTAAGATTTCACCAAAAGCTGACCAGATCAGCATAGTCACCAGAATTCGATTAGAAAATCCCATTGAGAGGACACAGGGATTTTCTTGAGGCAAAACCTTCTGCAATTGGATCCCCTTAAGTCCTATTAGCTAATTTTATGTCTTCCTGCTTGTCTTTAAAGGGGTTATTCTGCCAAATTACCTCCCCTCAGTGCCCCCTAACTTCTACTCCTCTTCCTCTTACATGGCCTGAGATAACACTCATTCCTAGTTATGGAGGAAAATCAAATGGAATTTAATACTCAAGTAGGTTGTTTTACAAGGGGTCATCTTATACAATTGCAAAGGCCTTTTGATTTTGTGCATCAGTTGGATCTTTTGAAATAACCCCGGAAACCAAAATTCATCTGATTCTGATCATTTTGATCATTCACCATGCATATTTTTGGCCTAGCTATGAGTTATTTGCCCATGTTTTCATGAAGATGTATTGTTTAAAGCTAAATAAAATTAGGAAGTATTTTGTGAAATTACTGTCCATAGTTGCTTTATAAATAGTGTTTAGAAATGTGCATTTACCTCATATGCAGCGCTGGTCACTTACCTGAAAATAGAACAAGAGTCATTGTGAATTTCAAGATAAATAAGCTACTGATTTTGTGTGTGGTGAAAATTGTGTATCTCTGGAGTAATATATACAGGGCATGACTTATTTTTTTTCACCATGAAGGTTGCATGAAAATGGCATGAAAAGACATTTTAAGACATATCAGCTGGGACTGTACCTCATATTCTTAAGAGCCTGTCACATAGGGCCATAAGAATGTTTAATCAATAAAGGGCCTTGATACGCTGGAACCCACTGTTGTATTGGAAACCAATACTTTTCTATGATCCAAATCAGGAAGTTGCAACAAATGGTTGACAAACCCTGACAGTGTTACCCAAACCAAGGATACGGTCAGAGGTTTTGAAGCCACCGGCCTAAAACCCACCCTTTTCCGTCTGCCCCTATTTGCTGGTAGTAGTAAGAATATTTACTTCCATACCACAGAGATTCGATCATGAGCGGCTGTTCGCCTACACCACAAACCTAATATAATAGGGCCTGTACGTTTTTGTCTTTTCACGGTCCAGACATGTTAAAATGATATTACTATATAATTCTTGATTTCTGGGGATATTCAAGCCACTAAACCAATTTTAAAGCAAAGCTGAACTTTCTCTTATGTTATTGCCACTATGAGATAATAAAGACATTTGAGCAGGTAAATTATTGAATCAGAGTGAAAAGACACTCAGATCATCAAAGTGTCGACCTGACATGTGCATCCTGTGAAATATCCCCCTCTAGCCGATACCTGCTGAAGTGTATGGTTAAGGGGAACCGGTATTGGATGCTGGGGCAGAAACTCCTAGAATCCTATAATTCTGCATTTCATGGGATTTTTATTCAATTCGGTCAGTAGTGTAATTTGTGGTAACAGGCAGATGAGGACTTTAAGATGAATACAGTGAAATATACTGGCGTTTGTCCTGTAAAAGAAGTAGATACATAATGTAGAAGATGAGGAATATCCTGTTGATCATGAAACCTTAAGGCAGCTTCCTATCTTGATCTAACAGTCTTCCCCTTATTATGTTCTATCTAGATTGACACCACCGGATCTCTAGCAGACTATCTTATACAATCTTGGAGCTGAACCTTCTCAAGATTGTTCGGTTGACTGGAGATATCATCAAATCAATGCCACTGGCATCCCTAGACAGATATGACAGAATTTAAGTCTTCTTCGGGGAGTTTAGGTCGGCTCGTGGTGCTGACATCATCATAACATTGCTTGTATGGAATCCTCCAGGAGTGCTATGCCCCTAAGTCTTTACCTACAATCCAGTTTTTAGAAGAACACATATGCCACTGGACTTATAGTTTATTTAAGATCTAGAATAGACTTACGACTCTGGTAGGGATTTTGATTGCACCCCAGTCCTAGTAAAGCAAGGGAATATAGCAGGCATGCTAATTATCAACCTTATTCCGCATTACAAGGAAAGCTGGAGAAGTGTCTTGTATCCATCCAGAATTTAAGGTGTGAGCTAGCATGGCGCATCCCAAACTTCTAAAAGAATATCTAGACCGAGTGTCAGCAGTGTTATTTTTGCACCTAGCTAATCACTTTGCCTCCGAACAAGACACGTTCCAAGCTTTAATCTGGCACCCTCCTTCCAACGTCAGGCAATGCCATTAATGCCTGTCATTTGGTTGGCGTGAATGATCATGTTTTGAGTGAATCTAACAATGGATTGATCAACAGTACTTAGGCTTTAAGTATGTCTAAGCACTCGTACATTAGGATACTGTTTACCATTGGGGAATTAAATAAAGGCACATAATAAACCATTGGCTGTGCCACATAAATCAAAAGTTCTGCCTTCTACAAACTGTATTCATTAATTGAGAATCAATCAGGCTGGGATGATATGATTAAAATAGTTCTGATGATTATCGTAGGCCCCTAGAGCAGTAGCAGACAATTCTGTGCTTTCAAAACCTTTACAGATTGATTTGAATATTTCACTTTTTTGTTCAAAGACTGTGTATAGTAAGTTGATATTCTGTCTATACTGTATAAAAAGATTTCAAAGTTGCCTGAGATCCGTTGCTATTTTCACAGAGATTCCTTGTGCATTTGTGAACCACAATACTGCCACCTGGGGCTTCTTGTAAAAACTACACTGGTTCACTGCCATATGATAACAGTGGTTCACTGTTTAGTTTTACAAGAATCGCTGGTAGATTCAACAATTATTTTTACAGTGAAATGTTTGCCAATGTAAGATCGAGGTTGCGCTCCATATACATATTCAAAATCGTTGGATGTGTTGCACATCGATGTTCACAGTTTGTGGATTTTATTGCAATAAATGGCCTTCTAAATAAAGCACCCAACATGTGGTCTTCTGTGAAAAGGCCAATTTACTAATTTACTAAAGTGAAAACCCATTGATACAGAGAAGTGCAGGGAAGTGTATTTAACTAGCATAAGAGTCATAAAGACAATAATACCCTGATACCTAAATATGTACAGTGGGGTGATATCATATTACCCTACAATATTTAGGTCAATAAAGCTGGTGTATTTCCAGTTCCCTTCTGTGCTAAATGATCTATTGCTGTAGTTCCCTGTGCATATAGATTTGGTGGAGTGTAAAACCTAAAAAAGATATGTATACCCTTAATATAAGCCTAGCCCTCGTAGTTAAAGGTCATACCCTGAATTTGTGGATGAGCTGTAACCAGCACCTAGGTCTTGAAAATTGGTTCTATACTGTTCAAAAGTGTAAAATAAGCTCGTATAAGCCACACCCTGGCTTTGGGAACCTCCTGTAAGTCGCAACAAGCTGCAACATTTATGATAAGCAGGAGTGTGGTTGCAAGGGTTAGAATATTACTTCTATCAATCCCATTACATGAGGAGTGCTTATCATTATTAGAATCTTTACCATCCAATTATAAAACTTTAAATGAATACCACATTTGACGTAATCAGCACACATAGCACTTGGAAAATATCTGAAATGTATGTTTAAGAGTTAAGAGTTTAATTTGGTTTTAAAGGTGGAAATATTTTGGTCTAAGAGCAAAGAGGGGGAGTGAAGTTATTTGGGTGTGCGTGCTCATTACTTCGAAAGCAATATGCTTTTAATAACTTGATCCTTCCGTACCAGAGTTATTTCATTTCAAACCAGGTATATGTGAATTCTATCACTTTCTGATAGTAATTTCTTAAACGGTACTACAAGGTAGGACTTTCATTCAGAGTAGGGTATGATCTTATTGAATCAGAGAGAGAAGACACCCAGGTTATCGGTATCTCAGCATGGCATCTCCACACCCCTCCTTCACCTACCTGACCCCCTTATTGAGGTCAGGAGCCAGAGGCCAGTTATTGCCACCAGGGGAGCTGTCAGTTTTCAATATTGTGAGTAGCCTGGGAATACCATGTAGTTCTGTTCATGTAACAAAAGGGACTGGTCCATTTTCTGTGTTGCACAAAAAAGAACAGCCTCAGCTGAATGGTTTTTATTGTTGGAGTAAATATTGCAGATAAAGGATACACTTTTCTGATTTGAAATCACATGAAAATTTGTTGATACTGATGTTAATTGGTATCTGCGGAACTGTATCTTTTCCATTAATGCCTTGTGGTTGTCAGCTTCAATTAATTCTAACTCCCTCAAATATTGCCCGATGACTTTCTGAATATGCATGTGCATGAAAACATCATATAGCCTACACTGTAAAAATAATTCATCGATGTAACAGCGAAATCTTTGTTTTGACAGAGATTTCTTGTACGAACTGTACTGCTTCATTTTATCACTCTGATGCAAACCTGGATTTCAAGGTTTCTGACTGGGAGGTTTCTGATCAGTTTCAGACCGGATATAAATATGCAGAGAATGGCTGAATTCCATAAGAAACTGAGAGAAAATGTTATGCTGCACGTATTTCAAATAGAAGTAAATCTTAAATATCCTCTATGAGGCTGCAATAGGCTATTATCTGTCCAGAAATGAAAATTTCTAATAAAATCCCATTTTTCCTGTTAGCTACAGTATATTATCACACTGACCAGAGTTAAATCTGTTCAATGCTGCCCTAGTTTCGCTATTTAACTATTATTGTTGATGGAAATCGATCGAGTTTACTATTATTTACAATTGATTTACTGAAAACTTGTAAAACATGTATTGGTTAAACCGGAGGATGGGATTTAATGACAGCCAGTCAGAAACCGCCAGTCAGAAACCTTCATTTCTGGAAAGACAATAGCCAATTGTAGCCTCATAGAGGATATTTCAGATTCATACATACTTGAAACATGTGAAAGAATAAATGTTCTGTCAGTTCCATGTGGAATTCAGCTTTTTCCTACAACTTTATGGCTTGTCAGAAACCTTCACACATAGAATTGCACCACAGTGGTGAGACATAGCCTTTATAAACTACACTGCTTCATTGCAATGTAACTTTGCCAATTATTGTTCAGGTTTATGAGTATCCCTGGCAGATTTAAATGAAATGATAATAACAGGCTGACAGTAATGTGCTGATTTTCCGTATTACATCCCAGTGTTTGATACCTGACTGAAATGAAGCCATCGGCCAGGAGTCCAGGCTACCAATATAAGGTGTTCCGCTGGTTGCCCACCTCCTCAGGGTGTACTATAGACTGCAGCTGCAGGCATGTTTGGTACCAGCAGTGTGGGACAATACACATTCCTTTCTTAACTCAATCACCAATTTCTCTCCAACTAGTCCTACTATAATATCCAACTTAGGAGAATTATATTTATAAGCTACACATAAGGCTTAAGTGTTGCTGTTCCTTACTATATTATCTCTCGTATATATCTGCCATAGAAAGAGTTTTGTACTGAAAAATAGTCGCTCAGCATTGATTGAACCAGTTTGCAATGTTGGGGAAGTCGCAACTGATCTATATGGCCCATTGGCAGGGTAGACGTCTAGAGAGAGAAACTGAGAGGTCCCAAAGGAGGGTCTGGACATAACCCCTGCTCACTACCTCTTATTGGCTAAATAGGCTGAGGTCTGGGCAGCGGGGGAATCTGAGCTATAGGACTGTGAGCTTGAGGAGAGGGGTGAGCTGGGGTTAGACAGCAAGGAAAACTGGATCCTGAAACCCACTAGAAGTACCCCCTGGGTCTGTTGTGTGCATGCACCCATTGCTAATGGACTCGGGAGCAGGATAGGACCCAATCTCACCATGAGACGCATTCTAGGGAATACCTCTCTCCAGATAAGGCATTATGGGTCCCCATAATATTACTATGCATCGTACGTGTCTACATGCTCTTAATACAGCAGCCAGCGGTCAGAACTACTTTACCCCCAAATTCCCTGTAAGCCAGTGACAACTCACAGTAGTGGTCGAGGTGGGGTCAGGTTGGATTCGACCTGTATCCAGCAACACTTCTGGGGAGTGACAAAAGTATGAAACATGCATATTGCAAAGTAAAGACATGGACCTCAGACATAGAACATACGCAGAAATAAAGCAATTAGAGGAAGGCCAAAACATAGGCACATGCCAAATAAATGATGAAAGGAGTCAAGGTACAAAAATAATTTACAAAGGCACATAAAGCAAGTGAGGAAAGGAAGTATTCATGATGGGCGAAAATAAAGGAAGGAAAGATTGAGGGATGTAGGGAGAACATGAAATTCATTACAGCATTGATGGAGGACAACCAATGACAAAATTACAGGAAGGTAATTCACTACACTGTAAAGAAATATCTACCAGGGATCCCGGTAAAGCTGAACAGTGGACCACTGCAATTGAAAAGCTTTGAACCAGTGAAGTTTTTACAAGAAGGCCCAGGTGGCAGTATGGTGGTTACGGTACATAAATATACAAGGAATCTCTGTGAAAATAACAATGGATCTGTGGCAACACTGAGGCAAGGATTGCACTGTTATTTCGACGACATTATTTTTACAGCCAAGACACACACACACACACACACACACACACACATATATATATATATATGGAACTATATACACTTGTGTATATATATATAATTAACCGCGGACGGTTAGGGACTATTTGCAGCGCGCATTGGTATCTATGATGTCATAGTATGACGTCATGGTCAACACTCCTCCAGTATATAAGAGGGGAATTTTCAAGGTAACGGTCATTGGCTCGTTTTCACCTGTACAGGTAACACCACGCTGGGTGTTTCCTTGATTTTTAACGGTTTTTTCCGTTTTATTGCTTGAATATCGGCTCAAGCATGGGGAGAAAGACTGCTACAGGTGCTAAGAAGAAAGGTTCGTCGAAAAAATCGGCTAAATCGGCTAAAACGAACCAAGAATCGGCCAATTTGGGATCTTCGAGCAGCTTAAATTCTCTATGTGGGGGTCTGGAGCCCTTACAGCCTATTATGCCACAGGCTAAAGAGAGTGAGACTGCTGACCAGACGAGGCTAGACTTGATGGAGGAAGACCTTTTGGATATAAAGAATATGCTGCGAGATGTTATTGCTAGCCAAGGGGCCCGTAAAGACGAGATGAATCCGTTGAGTGGATCGGACAGCGGGGCGGCGGGAGCACGTGCATCTGTATACAAACAAGGTTCGAGAGACGCGAATCCAAGGCAACGGGGGCGTGGTCTACAGCGGGACGTTGACAACGACAGCGTCCATAGCAACCAAGATGGCGGCGAGTGGACCAGAGCGGGACGTAGAGGTCGTCAGACGAGATCAAAATCATCGTATACTGCTCGTCATAGGAGTCCCAGCTCGTCAAGAGGGTCGTCAATGGACTCGTCAATTCATCGCCATCACGCCAAGCAAAAAATTGGTGAGTTTGACCACGAACAATTCATAAAAAAGCGTGAAAAGGTCGACAGCATCGAGAAACTTGTATTGGTCAATATCAAATTCATTATAGATTATTACAAGGATGGGGGCAATGTGGAGGGCATGCTCAGGCACCTCCAGATGTTGGTTGAGAAGTCAGATACGAAGATTTTCACTGTAAAAGCCTTAGTAGCATATGACAAGTCCGTTAGGGACAGGGCTAATACTGATGGTTTAGATGCCTTTGCCATGATTGAAAATTCGGATATTCTCCGTCACTTGTCCTATGATGGGACAGTACAGGCCCAGAAGGCTTATTCAACGAAGTCAAAAAATCCTGGAAAATTTAAAGTATCTACAAACTCGTGTTATGCCTTTAACAGGGCTGAGGGATGTACTAGGGATCCCTGCAAGTATAGACATGTATGTAGTTCATGTACCAAATCAGGCCACAGTAGAGTGGACTGTCAAGTTAATAAGTCTGAATAGGATTTTACAGGTGGCCAGGTTCCTATATGTGATAGTGTGTCGATGCCAAAATCGTGTATAGTAGGTTTGGTAGATCCTGGTCCGCCCCCACCCGTTGCTCCAGCTCAGGGTGTTGGTGTGTGTAATGCTGGAGTAGTAGAACCTGTCCCCCCTAGTGGTTTCAAGGTGGCAAGTTTACAAACTAAATTTGGTAATGATATTAATATTAAAACCAACTCTGTTGGTTCGGATGTATCATATATTAGCCCAGTACAGGGCGGAGTTAAACCACTGTTTACAGTTGCTATTAATGATTTACCTAGCATCGAAGTGTATGATGGCTGTATAAATGGTGTGTGCGAGTGTGTTCATTATATCAATGGAAAAAATTCCCAAATTCTACCTTGCAGAGTGGCCCCATTCTTAACCCAAAAAGGAGTTGTTAATATAAATGATAAAGAGGCACTATTCTTATGGCAAGGCTTTGTTGAGGGGTTCAGGATAGTAGATCCTGACTGTAATACTTCTTATGATTGCAGGAATTATAAGTCAATCCTCGAGGGAAAATTCTATAATGAGTACTGTGGTATATTGCTAGATGAACTAGAGGCTGGTCTAGTCTCTAAGAGTGCAGATAAACCCCGTTGTATCCATGCTCTAGGTGGTGTAGAAAAATCAAATGGAAAGTTAAGACCCATAACTGACTGTAGTATGCCTGATAAAATATCTATTAATAATTTTATGGAGACTACTACCTCGGCATTTTCTTATAATAGTATTAGCACGGTGACTGCTCGATTGAATAAGAACAATTTCATGAGTGTTGTGGATTTGAAGTCAGCTTATAGGTCTATAAATGTGTATGCACCTCACACGACCATGCAAGGTTTCAGATGGAATTTTGGGCATGGGGAGGAGTATTATGTGAGTAACAGGTTAACTTTTGGCCTGAAATGTGCCCCGTATATCTTTAATAGAATTTCTGATTTTATTGTAGAGGTGGCAAAATTCTACGGTGTAGAAAAAATTGTAAATTATCTGGACGATTTTATCATAATTGCTGATACTTATGATGAATGTCTTAGACAAAGAAATTTATTAATGGAATGTATGACCTACATGGGCTTTGTAGTATCCAGAGAAAAGGTGACCGACCCATCTCAAGTTTGTAAATTTTTAGGCATTATCATAGATTCAGTTAAGTTGGAACTGTCTTTGCCTGTTGAAAAGGTTGAGAAAATGGAAAATCTCTTGTTGGATAACGTTAATAAGAAATTTATTTCAAAGAAGAACTTGGAGAGGATAGGTGGTTTAATGTCTTTCTGCTCGCAGGTGGTTAAGGGTGGTAGAACCTTTAGTAGACGAATTTTCGATCTCTGTGCCCGGGCCAGACCAGGTGGTTATGTTAGGGTATCAGATTGCACTCGCCAGGATTTCCAATGGTGGTTGGATTTTTGTAGAGTTTTTAACTGTAAGAGGTTAATTCTGAAGGATGATATTGACACACCTATGTACTCAGATTCTTCCATGAAAGGCTTCGGTGCATGGATGGATAAAGATTATTTATATGGTGACTGGACATCGTTCGATAAATTTAATCTAGGTAGTGGTCACTTTACCCAACCACCCATACTGGATAATTTAAAGAACCACCATAGAAATATAAATGTATACGAGTTATATCCTCTTTTTATGGGTCTTAGACGTTGGATATCTGGCTGTAAAAATAAAAGAATACGTTGTGTCACTGATAATATGCAGGTATTAGCTATGGTAAATACCGGTAGGTCAAAAAATAAGCTTTGTATGGAATGGCTTAGAGAAATTTTTTGGCTTTGTTTCATCAATAATGTGGAGGTGTATGCAACCTATATTAAGTCAGAAGACAATGTCCTGGCCGACCGACTCTCTAGGCTGGCTTACGGGGGTGTATTGGACAAATGTGTGGACTCTCTTCTTGAAAATGATATGTGCTGCTTTAATTCCAGAATGGAAAAGGTTACAAAAAAGAAAAGAGTGTCTTTTATCGAAGGGTGTGTCAGAGAACACGAGGAGAGCAAGGAAACAACAACTTAACAGGTATAAAAAATTTTGTAATCAATTTAGATTATCTAATTTTCCTTGTTCTCCCTCACAGGCTGCTACTTATGCAGTATATTTATCTAGTTATATGAAACCTTCCTCTGTAAGAAATTATTTATCTTCCATTTGGTATCATCAAAAACTTAGAGGTGGCTTGGACCATAGCAGTAATTTCATGCTTAAAAAGGTGTTGGATGGTATTGATAGAAACTATGCTGTTCCTGCTAGGGTTACTCACCCATTGAGTCCTAAGGAAATGTTATGTATTAGATCGTTTTTGGATCTCTCCAACAGAGCTGACTTGAAGTTCTGGTTAGCTACTCTGTTATGTTATAGAGGTGTCCTCAGGATAGGACATGTTGTATCCTCTCCCCATACACTAAGGGTAGGTGATGTAAAAGTTTTTGACAGTTATGCTAGTCTGCGTATTAAAACTTCTAAAACGGACCAGCTTGGTACTAACTCCTTTAATATATATTTATGTAGAGATGATATCTCGTTGTTATGTCCTTGTAAAGACCTGAAAAAATTGTGCACGGGTAGGGGTACGAGAGATTATTTATTTAAAGTTAATGGTGTTCCCCTACAATACCAATATATTAATTCAAGATTGAAATCTTTGTCTCTACGTGCTGGTATCAAAGGTTCAATCTCCACCCACTCTCTTAGGCATGGGGGTGCTACGATGTTAAAGGACGCTGGACTCAGTATAGACTCCATTAGGAAAAAGGTGAATTGGAAATCTAATTCTGTTTTTACATATTTACATTATCATAAAGATGAACTTTTGAGTTTAGATAGACTTTGCCAATCTCAATTGCATTGCTGATTGGTATGTGTGTTTTTCACATGTGTTTGGCGTGTTTTTGTGTGTTTTTTGACATGTATGGTGCTGATAGCCCCAAGGTCAGTAACCCACCAAACTCATGTGTCTGTGGTATGATCATTTATTACCACTGTATCATATTATTATTACTGTTTCATTATCACGTCATCGTTATTACCGGTATTATCTTTCCCTGGTAGCGAGTTAACTTATGGAACTATATACACTTGTGTATATATATATAATTAACCGCGGACGGTTAGGGACTATTTGCAGCGCGCATTGGTATCTATGATGTCATAGTATGACGTCATGGTCAACACTCCTCCAGTATATAAGAGGGGAATTTTCAAGGTAACGGTCATTGGCTCGTTTTCACCTGTACAGGTAACACCACGCTGGGTGTTTCCTTGATTTTTAATTTTTACTATTGTTATTACTATTGTTATTACTATTTATTACTGTGTTATTGTTATTATATATACACTTTACTGACTATGCTTTGTCAACTAATTATTATAGTTGTTTTAATAAAGGCATGTATGGTGCTGATAGCCCCAAGGTCAGTAACCCACCAAACTCATGTGTCTGTGGTATGATCATTTATTACCACTGTATCATATTATTATTACTGTTTCATTATCACGTCATCGTTATTACCGGTATTATCTTTCCCTGGTAGCGAGTTAACTTATATATATATATATATATATATATATGCAGGGCAGGTTAGATGGAGGGAGGACAACCCTCTATTCAGTCTGCATTCTATTACTTACATACGCCGTCTTCCATCCGTTGTGCCCTAGGCACTATTTCTAAACAGGTTTCATACATTAATAGGTTTCTTGAAATGTGTGTCTCGCCGTTTATTACCTTGTGATTTATATATTATTTTCATATCAGTCTGGATACTCATGAAGTATGTGAAAAAAAAATACTTTGCAGTGGCATATAATCAAAAATTCCCTAGCAGCTTATGACCTTCCCACTGATCCTAATAGTTATACGCTTCCATATACATAAACTGAGGTTAATTGCAATGTCTTCATATCAAGCGCAGCATGAACTCTCCACATAACCATTAGACTTCCACCTTTTGGATTCAACTTCAACTAGCCTTTGGCTTGACTTGACCTTTTCAAACCACCCTCAATTAAACTAAGCTCTCCAGATGACCTGGTTTATAGAGGGGGTGACAAGTATGCAGGTCATACATAGTGCCTTTCATTTAGTAACCAGGAGTCTTTGAATCAGTTCTCCTTTTAAAGCTAATCAAGAGCAAGATGACCATCCTACACATACTACAGCGTACTACCGTAAATCCGCGTGTAAGAGACATGGCTAAAGCGCTGGTTCCACAGGCATAAATCAGTTGGATTAGCACTAATCCGACCGACTTTTTTCTATACTTTTGATATATTATAAATCGTCAGATTAGGGCTATTCCAACCGATTATATGGCTGTGGAACCAATGCTTTATATACCAGAATTATAACAACTGCTTCCTCCAGGATTTAACCTAGTCAGGTCAGGTTGGTTTCTTATACACAAAGTATGTGAGGATTTTACACTACAAGACAGTAATACATTACCATAATGTGAGCCCAGGTGCATCCTGTAGGCTTTATTTGAGGTGGGTCCTATACCCGAGAGACGTCCTATATGTGAGGAATTACGCTACCATGTTTTGACTTCGGTTGGATCTGAATCGCCAATCATTAAAAGGTGAAGAGGGTCCCTTTTTCACCATTATTAAACCAAACTGTTCCTCTTTAAAGCACCCTGATTTTTTTTCTCCAAACTAATATTGATTTTCCTTTATAATCACAGAGCTTCCTCATCATTGAGACAATGTGTAAGATCTTAACCCTTTAAGGGCTACTGATACAGGAGTGCATCATGCCCTTTGGTCGTCATGATGCACCAATGAAGTGCTGGTGAGCCTGCTCACCAGCACTTCATTGGAGCATCCCCACTTTTCCCACTTGTTCCAGCCGCCGGCCTTTGGTGACTGACATTGTGACCTCATTTGGCCATAAAAATATATGGAGTTTGAGATTAAGGGTAGCTGACATGATGGTAAGTACCTGTTCACAGGGCTGGTCAGGGGATCTAGTGTCATTCTATGGGTTGAGGAAATACCCATGGAAAGTACATAGATAGAACGTGGTGTACAAGGTGGCTGATCCACCATGAGGGGGGGGTCTCCCCCGCGGGCTAACGCCCACGGGGGAGACCCCCCCCACCGAGGGGTGGATCGGCCACCAAGGACACCAGGGGAGGTTAGTTCTATATTTATTTTATGTTTTTAGAGGGTTTAATTAACTGATAAATTAACAAAATCCAGTACCGTAGTTCCCCGTACGAGCGGCGGTCCGCCATTTTGAATGTTAACATGCGCCCGGAATAAGGCTGCAGTGGTGGATGGGCTGCTGTGGTGGATCGGCACATGTTACGCCACTCAGGGTGTGGCGATCAGCTCCGCAATGCTATCTCTATGGGAAGAAGTTATTGACATAAAAAAAAATGTAGTTTGTTGGGTGTACTGTGAAATTGTAATTTCCATCATTTCCTTTATCACGTCCAGGAAAACGCAGAACTCTGTGCCAACTGCTTCATCTCAGTAAACTCTTTGCACTAATCAACCTTCGTTTTTGTCAGTGTTGGTTTCAGAAACCTACTTGGACTTTTTTGAACAATTTCTTTGTTTCAGTCTGGTTTCTGTCTTGATAAAACCTATTCTGAACCCTTTAAGGGCACTGTATCATGCCCATTTGTCGGCATGATGCATGCATGTAGCCCTGGTGAGTTACTCACTAGAGCTGCATTCATGCATCATGCCCATTGGTCAGCATGATGCATGCATGCAGCCCTGGCAAGTAACTCACCAGGGCTGCATTCAAGCATCACATCCACCCTATGGGGTTGATACACCCCCAAAGGCTGGCATGATGCTGCAATGAAGTGTGGCAAGTGTCTCGCCAACACTTCATTGGAAGAGCAATGGGCGGCATAATGAGTCCATGCATCAGCGGCCCTTAAAGAGTTAAGTGTGTGACATCAGAGTGAGGCGGCGACCCACGATGCATCCTGAGTACAACCTTTTGATTAAACAAAATGTATGCAAATGAGACAGATCACTCAAAACCACATTTAGAAACTTGCAGATTAACGGTACTTGAATAAGAAAGTTTTGTAATTGAAAGGGAAATAAAATCAGTATGACAAAAATGTGGTACTTGAAAAGCCTATTTATAAAAGAAATATGGAAAATGGAATCTTTCCAGTTCAGTTTTTAAACCTGTAAGGGCCGCTGATACAATAAAGCATCATGCCCATTTATTGTCATGATGCACCAATAAAGTGCTGGCGAGACTGCTCGCCAGCACTTCATTGGAGCATCATGCCGACCCTAATGGGGCTTATACATAAACTCCCGGGGGGCCGGCATGGTGCTCCAATGAGGTGCTGGCAAACACTCAACCCCTCTCTTCAAGCTCAGAGACCTAGAGCTCAGATTCCCTTGCTGCCCAGACCTGAGCCTATTTAAAAAGGTGTGTAAAAATACACACTAAATTTTCTCAACACCAGCATTTAAACACCTAAACACTTGAAGTGTCTAAGTGTTTAGCTTTTAAACACTTTCTGTCAAACACCTGAACACTAAAGTGTTTAAGTGTTTAGAATTTAAACACTTGGTTAAACACTTCATCATTAAACACGTTTAAAATTGAATGTGTTTAGCCCAAAATAAGTGTTTAGAAAAGTGGGACTAATAAGTGTTTATCCAAGTTTTTAATTCCTAAACACTAGTGTTCAATCCCTAAACACTGTTTTAACAGTGATAGCCAATAAGGTGTACTGAGCAAGGGTGATGTCCAGATCCTCCCTTGTGACCTCTCAGTTTGGCTGGGGTTTCATTATAACTATCTCTAGTGGGTTGTCTTGTACTGTCAGCAATCTTTAGAAGTGTAGAATATATTACAAGAATCCAATCATACTGGGTCAACCACCAATAATCTAGGCTTAATTAGGCCACTAGGACCTGATAAATTGTATGCTTGTATAGTCTTTAAGTTCCAAGTTTAACAACCAACAACTCATATAAAGTAACACACTCCTCCTTATCGGTGAGACCAAAAATATATATGTATACAAGTGTCAAAAAATAAAGTCTGTAGTCAAATGTTCTATATGTCAAATGAGCAAGATCAAAGACATTTAAAAAATTTGTAGAAACGGCTATAATTTTTAGACATCAGTACGTACAGTACACACTAGGGCACAAGGCATCTCTGTCAAAAGAATTGTGGCTATCTGGCAAATTTGGGACAATGATTTCGCTGTTACACCAATGAATTAATTTTACAGTGTAGGCTATATAATGTTTTCATGCACATGCATGTTAAAAAAGTCGTCAGGCAATATTTGAGGGAGAATTTAAGAATTTATTGCAGCTGAAAACCACAAAGTATTAATGGAAAAGATACAATTCCCTAGATACCAATTGACATCAGTATCAACAAATTTTCATGCGATTTCAAATCAGAAAAGTGTATCTTTTATCTGCAATATTTACTCCAACAATAAAAACCATTCAGCTGAGGCTGTTCTTTTTTGTGCAACACAGAAAATGGACCCGTCCCATTTGTTACATGAACAGAACTACATGGTATTCCCAGGCTACTCACAATATTGAAAACTGACAGCTCCCCTGGTGGCAATAACTGGCCTCTGCCCCCTGACATCAATAGGGGGGTCAGGTAGGTGAAGGAGGGGTGTGGAGATGCCATGCTGAGATATCAATAACCTGGGTGTCTTTTCTCTCTGATTCAATAAAACCATAGCCTACTCTAAATGAAAGTCCTACCTGGTACTGCTAAAGATACCACTATAAGAAACTGATTGAGAGATGAAATATTCTAAGCCTATGCACTCCTGCATTTCGTAAATGTGAATAATTAGGGTTTTTCGTGTGCAGTGAGGACATAGGGGACATGAAAATGTCACGTTGATATGCTATTGGGAAACCTTGTGTTAATCTTTCACCCTTAAATGGTGTGGTACACATGTATTAAGGGGGCACAATATGGTGGTTTAAGCAGCACACTTTAGCCAGTATAGTTTAGAAGAAATGATCCATACCCATGCATATCATATACCATTATGACCGCCTAAAAAAAGTTTTATAAAACTTTTCCTGTATTGATGTGTTTCCATGATTACACAGGCAGAAGGGAACCAAAACGTACTTTTTTTTGGCTTCTTTGGCTTTGAACAGCACTATGAAATGGAATTTTTTTATATTTCTGAGATTTGATGGATTAGAACTGAAAAAGAAGTCATTTTTAGGGTGTCTACAGAGCCATTTGAATTTACCAAAAATTTGAAAGAAATTAAAAAAAATCCCTATATATATATATATATTCTCCAATCCTTATACATACTCACAGCTACTGACTTTGTTGATTAATCTGTAACTAGATTCTACCAAATCATTATGATCATTCACGGCATCCAAATGTCAGGTCTTTATGACATTGCCTGACTATTGAAGTAGAAGGCCAGATTAAAGTGGGGAACATGTCCTGGTGAGAGGCAAAGTGATTAACTAGGTGCAAAAATAACATTGCTGACACTCAGCAGAAGCTAAAGTATTCTGTATCAAATCTAGGACATGCCATGAATGAAGCTCCAGATGGCAGTAGGTTGGTACAAGGGATTTCAAACAGTATTTTTTCACAGTGTAGCTATCAGCTAGAGGAGGAAGGACCCCTTGAGATGCCATGCCAGCACTCTGAATACCTACCGATCTTATTCAATAAGATAAATAATTTGTCTTACTGAAGTGTCTTTATTATCTTATAGTGGCATTGACATGCTATGAGAAATGGCAGTGTTGCTATTGTAGGGGTTCGTTCCCCCGTCGGGTGCGCAGAGCCTTCAGAGGGACTGTTCACTTGGTTGTGTCACTCCCCCTATGTATACCATACCGATCCAGGGTAGTTGGAAGGTGGAAATGTCAGTGGGGCTATGTTGGTGACAGGGTATGTCAGGCCAGGGGATGTAGCTCAGTGGTAGAGCGCTCGACTTGCAAGCGAGAGACCCGGGTTCGAATCCCTGTGTCTCCAGAGACGTTTTCACTGACCACTACACTATAATATCCTGAAAAGACAAAAACACATAGACCTTGAACATCAGGTGCCTTATAATATCAGGATTGTTGTATAGGCATAGCATACAGTCATTCTTAATCTAGCCTCTGTACCGTGGGGATATTCATACTAAGTTTCTAAAGTTATTAGTAAAATGGTCTTTCTTGTACAATCTTTACATGCCCTCTGTAAAATAACCTCCTTGAGTATTAAATTCAATGATGCTCCTCATGATGTTCCTCCATGACTAGGCCTGGGTGCTTATCTCTGCCCATGTAAGAGGAGTCCAAGTCAGTGGGCACTATGGTGAGGTAATCTGGAGGAATAAACCCTTTAAAGGTGGGCAGGAAGACATCAAATTAGCTGCTAGGACTTAAGGGGATCCAATTGCGACGATTTTGCCTCAAGAAAATCCCTGTGTCCTCTCACAGTGGCTATGCTGATCTGATCAGCTCTTGGTGAAATCATGGGAAGACCAAAGTCACAACAGGGGGCTTTGTTTGAAGGTTGACAGGATGTATGGAGAGGCCAAGATGGTGGGGGAAGGGACTACTGTAGGGTTGTCCTGATACATGCATGTACACTGTAAACACATTAGGTTCCTAAACAATGTCATGTTTAGCCAAACAATGTGCTTAGCTCAAGTGTTTAGCTATCTAGGTGTTTAGGTTCAAAATTCTTCTGATACGAAATCTTGTGCTTAGTTGTCTTACTGATTAGATGGAACCTGAGGGTTCACAAAATGTATTCTTTACGAGAATAACAGAGTATCTTTTATTTGATTTTCTTTCTGGACAGGAGAAGGTATTTACAAAGTCCCCAAAGACGTCAGCCACAGGTTTATATATACATAATTATATATGTATACACTGCATTAGAATGCGAGACTTGAGAATGTACAACAGTTTGGCAGGAAGGACATTGCTTTATCCTCTAGAAAATACCATGAAATAGGTGTTTAACATGAGATTTATTGATTATTTTGCACCAATCATGGTAATGTAATGTGCATTTAGTCAAACGTTTATTGCTGTTTCTATTCCCATGATATTTTATGAAATGAAACCATGATCAACATGGGTTTTGGAGACATTTGTCACAATAATCGATTGTGATTATGTGCAGAAGATCCATTGAAAGGTAGTGCTGCTACTTAGTGTATATTTGACAACCAAGTATCTAAGCATATTTTTGTTTAAATCGAAACACCTATTCTTCAAAGTGTTTAAATGCTAAACAACTAAACATGTTTAGCAAAAATGTTTATGTGTTTAGAATAAAAGTGTTTAATTCCTAAATGAGTGGTTGATGAGACACCTAAACATCATTTTTGCAGTGTAGCCCTGAGTACATCTCAACAGTGTGATATACATATCATACAAGCCCGGTGGGTCCTTAAAAGGTTCCCTGCTAGCACAACTCATCCAAATTATGTCTTTTTCACGTAAATAAGATGGATTTTTACGTAAAATGACGTACATTGCACGAGCTGTGCTAGCTGGTGTTAGCACCTCCCATGGGGTCAGGTACAGGGGCGAGGGTCTAGTTGTCAGCATTAATGATACTTCATTTCACACTCCTTCTGACACTGCCTGGTGATAGTTACGTCAAAAACTACCACTCCCCCCCCCCGAGGAATTAGTCTAAAACTATATCTTAAAGCATGAGTTTTCAAGTTGCAAATGAGTATGTAATACCTCAGGTAAGATGAGCACTCCATATGTAGGGCCCAACCCCTACTTTGGAGAAAACTATTAGGAATCAATCTAAACCTGTCTCTTAGAGCATCAGGTTTCTAGTACCAAATAAGTAAAATAGCACAATGGGATGAACACACTGTATGTACAGGACTTAGCCCCTACCCTGGAAAAGGCTATAAGGTACATCTTAGGCTAGATTCTAACTAATTTGATACTTTTTTGGCAATTGGAATAGGGGTTATAAGAATCCTATACTTTTACATTATATAGATATGACTTTCCTCTCACATTTGTGGGAAGTGATACCATTTTCTTGATTTACAGCCACTTGTCAATCAACACTAGGAAATTTCATGGCATTAAATAAATGCCATTACTACTGTTGATTGACAAGATGCATTAATGGTCTTGTAAGGCTTTTTAACCGAATCACCAGTACTTAACCGCTTAATGGGATGTGGTGTTTGTTTTAGTTTGTGTTTTAAATAGGCCATGCCATTTCCTGTCATTGTCTCCGTCTGGTTCATATTTTAATAAAACCACCTCTAAGTGGGTGACATCAAACATGATTTTTCAAAATACTTGGGAAATAGGAAAGCTGTGTAATTTGAGACAAAGCAGTGACAAAATTGAGAACTAAAAGCAGGAAAATAGGAAAGCTTCCTTAGAGCCTTTAAACAAGGAGGAAGATTTGGATTCATCTGCTTGGTGATTCTAACTTTGTCTATTATTTGTTACATCCCTGCAGTCCCTCACAGAACTGAATGTTTCGGACACATTGTAAGGCACCAGTGACAACTACTATGAGGGACATTTCCCATCATCAATGTTTCATCAACTTTATTAAACATCAAAAGTAATTATATAGGGTCTTTTATGTAATAGTTCTAAAGTTGTACATCGGTACCCTTAGTGAATGTACGGCAATTATGTGTCAGATCATTTTGAACCAATTACAATGTTAAGAAATCAAGCCTGGTACTTTAATGGGAAACACTTTGACCTCATTATGTAGGAAATGGAAAGAAAGGACTGTAATTTACTGGTTCAAAACAAAAAATGAACCAAGAGAGAATGTCATTAGTTTTTATAAGTACAATATTTTCTACTTTAAAGGTTCAACAAGGAGTATGTGGGTGTGTGGACGAAATTTAAGGGCGGTGCAATGGCATTCATAAAGAAATAATCTGAAGAGTGCCTATCTACCCAGCAAATTGTCGTCATCTGTCGCCATGATTGGTCATCAATGGTGACTCCTTTTTGAGTGATAACTCATTCCGTCATCTTTCGCCACTGTGTGTTAGACTCACATGGCATAGCAATTGCTATTCCTGGTGATCTTGTGCTATAACGACGTCGTGTTCCATCTAGCGACATGTGTGAGCCACTTCACACAGGTTGACGAGGACTCACGACAATTTGCTGGGTAAGGTCTTGCTATGGAGATCTTAGTGATAGCTTTATTCTTCATTAAAATCCACTTCTGTTCATTTTATTATTCGCTCTTACTCATCTCCAAGAGAACCTTGGTATATTCTTTCTGTGGCTCCGACTTGGAAATTAGCCAAATCCAGACAATAGCATAGAAGTTCTCAGCTTTCTGTGCACATGGGACCACCATAGTAGTCTTGCACTAAGTTGTTCAACACCCAGTGAGGGTCC
Organism: Acholoe squamosa; assembly: GCA_949317995.1. NCBI lineage: Eukaryota > Metazoa > Annelida > Polychaeta > Phyllodocida > Polynoidae > Acholoe > Acholoe squamosa. Next base: position 56,435,874 of record OX439049.1, read on the forward strand.
TGAAGGGAAATTCATGCAGTGTATCAGAGAGCCTTGAATATATAATGATACCAGTTGCCATCTGAGTTCATCGAAAGAGTTTTATACATAGTAATGTCAGTGCTGAAATAAATAATTAGCCTTTAGATGCTGTATCCTGTCTTCAGCACATGCTGAGTGAATGACACATCCTGCAGCTTACCTCCCAACATCACATAGCGTCATGTTACCATGGTGACAGTCACCTCCTGTTGGCATGACGGGATGTCAGTGTGAATCAATGTCATTGTTCTTCTCTGTATATTCACATATATATTAGGGTATAATGGGGAATGTCCTGGGTATACTATGAGCACTAAACAACTAATCAAAATTTCATATCCGAAGTGAATTGTCAGAGGAACCAAAGAGACTGGTACATTCGATTTATATTCTAAATTAAAGCATCTTGAGTCTCAAGGTTGGTTGTTTGATTCATGGAGACAGTAAACACCATTCCCATTAGGGAACACAGGCAAAACTAGCTGGATATTCTACTTTAATGGAAGTGTGCATTTTGCTACTGTGGTCCAATTTAAGGTATGTTGAAGTTGAAATGCGACTGTTTGCTAATTATGTCAATAAATGTGGGGTCCCTCAAGCAATAAATGTCACCCTCATCTTTTAATTCTCGATCTGCTTATTTCTTTTTCCCTTCCCTTTCTTCTACCCCTAACACTTTACGCCTCTCTCTCTTTCTTCCCCCCTATCCCCTGCTCAGTCATGAAGGTATCAGCAAACAAAAATGTCTTTTAGATTTTTTTCTTATAACATATTTTAGGTTTTTGTGAGGGCCTTATTGCAGCTCTGCTTGAGATGGGAAAGGAAGGTTTCTATATGTGGTGATTGGTCACCAATAAGGAAACATAGATTGGGATAATTAAATCTCAGCAGTGACCATTTTGATTGATCCTACATACACTAAATGTAATGGGGAATGGTCAGATACTGAACTCCTGTAGCACTCACAATAAAAAAATATGTCTTGTGGTCAGGACCAAGTCATGGAAATAGTTCAACTGCAATGATAATACCCTCATAAGCCTTCTCCCTTTGTTGGGTTGGGCCATCCATCTACACTCCCTAGTCAGACACTGTGCCGAACGTAATCTAAATGGCCATCATCTCAGGGAGGGTCACGATGCGTGCTGCCCTTCTGAAGCTGACTGTGGCAGAAGGAACTGCTACTTGCCTCTTACTATGTTGTAAAGCCTCACAGCAACCCCTCAAACCCCCTCCTGCAGCCCTGTCTTCAAGCATACATTACCACCTCAATTGACAGAATATCAACTTATGAAATAAATACAATGTAGGCTTCCATTACCCATTTCCTTATCAATTGACACCATCATTTCTCATAGATTAGTCTTATTCCATGTGATCCTGATGGAAGGGTATGGGTTTTGATTGGTGAGAATGCACATATTGCTGGTTTTAATGATATTGTGAGCCAATTATTATTTGCTTGTCATACTAGATGGTGTTATCCATAGGTTATATAAGCAATAAATCCAAATGTGTTAATACACATGTCTTCTATGTAAATATGGAATAATTGAAAAAGCACCCCAGATCAGCTGGTAATGTATCTTTAAGTCTGAAGATTGACCTGGTGCTAGGTATTTACATATAATTATAAGCCAGTCATCTTTACGGAAGTCCTGCCTGTTGTTTCCTACACCCTAGCACATGGTCTCATTATATGGTCTCTGTTGTATTCTCTCTTCAATTTTTCTGAATGCTGAAGCTACTGAAATAATTATGGGCTAAATGGCGGTCTGCTCTGCTTAACCTGTTCACTCTCTAGTAAGAGGGGTGCTCAAACAGACTCTTCAGATTAACAGGGCTCCAGATGATGCCCTTATCCTAGATTACTGCACCCAATAAACATAGCTCCACCACAGCTAAATTACTCCCATTCCCAGGCACACAAATCCACTGATGACATAGTGCACTCCGATGTGTTCCTGCCCTTGAAGTTACTGTAGTGCCCTTTTGAGTGCAAGCAACTCAAATAAGTGATGGTCCTAAATACGTGTTGCGGGTGATGGGGTATTGAAAGTAATCTTAATCACTAAAACAGAATTCAAAATAGTACTGCTCTTGACGAAGGGCTGGGGATAGACATGTCTTGAAATCTAGAAGTGCCAGGGTGCCTAAATGGGCCACTGCAGTATTTGATGTCTGTGTTGAGCATGCCAAGAATGTTGAAGGGTTGCTGCCATGCAGGGGGGCAGCCATATTGGATGTGATTCTGGCCGACTCATCAAACATAATGCCATGTAGTTGTAAAGTGGTGCAACGCATAGGGACAAAGATGTGGACAAAGGGTTCAATGATGGTCCTTAATATTACTACCACAGGTGCCTATTCCCCTATTTATACCAAGAAGGATTTATGAGGAAGGTTCCACTGATACTAGATTTTGTATAAAGGAAAAGGAAAGTGAGTTATAAAACATTGACATCATTTACTATGGATGCATTACATAAGAGGCCCTCATCAGCAGGGCATTTCTCAAGATGGTATAACAGCACAAACCAATATGATTTGAAACCCTCAAAATTAGAATGGGTGATTGTATGTAATGTATTACAAATGCTCTGTACGATCAGCACCTACTGTAGTAATCACATCGAGTTGTGCAGGGCAGCCGTAACACTGCAATCATTAGTGACCACTAGAACAGGGTTTTAGTGTCCTTATAGTGAAGAGTCCTACCATCTTGAGAAATGCCTTCCTGTAGAATCTTGTATGTCCTATATAGCTGTAGTGTCAAACCTCTTCAAACTTTCAAAAAAAAAACAGCCATTCATTATTCCCTAAGGAGGAACCTATGAATAAAATCAGAGAACACTTATATAGGAATCCGCTGATAAGGAGACATGTCAGGATTGATAACATTTGAGTGTCCCGAATTCTTGTCAAAATAGGAGTCGAAACTTTAAAAATATGATTATACACACGTAGGCCTCTCTGGAATGTAGCATAGCAAGCCCTCCTTAATCCTAATATAGAATACATAGACAATGGTTCACGAGTAGTGGATCTCACTGAGGGTTATTTCACTCAGCTTTTCCTCTTGACATAGCACTCAGTCAGACCAAATACAAGTGAAGCTTTGTATATATTTCATGGTATTATCAATAGATGTTTGCAAAAATACATTTATCTAGCCACAAAAATGATTTGATTATATGAACATTTTATATGAACAGTTCAAAGCCTCCTATTCTGTGGGGGTGTTGAGTATGGTTTTCCTGCTTTAAACCCATGGAAGATCCACTATTCCACTGTATTTACTATGAAATAAATAGTAGTTAACCTAGTATAAGAATACAGCTACCAGTACACTATAGTATCAGGTCACTGGGTACATACCGATTAACATAAAAACCTTACTTAGCTCCTGTCGTTGTGATGTGTAATAGAGGAGAAAGGGGAGGCGGATATTGGATGCTATAACTTCTACTCTATAGGTTTTATACCTATCAGATTTATCCCCTGATAGGATCATAGTACCAGATAACAATGCTAAATACGCAACCGGAAATACTGATAGTGAAGGCACATGGCCTTTGATAGTGCTTCTGTGAATTAAAAAGTATATACATTAATCAGTGTTCATGTGGTCTATACAGCTATTAGGTGGATATGAACATAGATTTATTCATTCTGCACTAATATGCATTCCTTGTTGTGAGTAAGAAACTAACCCTTATATATTTGTTTTCATAAGCTACTTTATATAGGCCTTATTTAGAATACTATTATCATCAATAATAACAAACAATGAGCCTCAACATATACCCTACCATTTGTTGTATATTGAGCATATAAAATCGTGAAATATTGGGGTGTGTAAGAGTGCAACAGAGCAATTGAGTTCTACAGGAGGTGCTGTAGAATAACTATACTGAAAACTATTGTAGGCCATTGGAAGTTGAAAGTAAAAAAATGGCTACTAATAACTGCTGCCTTAGTCAAAACCTTAGAGCCAAGCAAGTGTGCACAGTAGTGTTGCCATCATTTGAACCACACACTAACAGTCATTGGTTATGAGTATAAAACAGGGTGTAGATTTACCCCAAAACCTGACCAATCCATAACTACCTAATCACAGGGCTTTACATCAGTGCCTGACCGAGGAAAGCATGGCCAGATTAAAGTCTTCCCGATGAGATGCATGGTGAATTAACTTGGTGGAAAAATAATATTGTTGACAGTCTGCCAAAGGCTGAAGTAGCTACCTAGGGGACAAAATAACACTGCAAACCCATACCAATGTGCCAAGATAACCAATTTGTTCCTTCATGGGGCAATACTGAGTCCTTGGACCTGACTATATAGTTGGAAAGTGTGCTGACATGCTGACATTATACTGGTCTTTCTCTGTGGCCCCTAAGGACTCAGCCCAGGTAGGGAGAAAGCCAGAGGATGTAATGGTATGTAAATTGTCATTATATGAAAGCCTAAATCTTGTCCCTCATGGGTATTTTGCCAACTGCACTGGACATAATGTCTCAAACAATGGCCCCAGCCTTTTTTTGTTTTCAATGTATCTATTCCCCGGCCCTAATATAAGGCAGGCCTTTATTCGAGGCCCAGCTCCTCATTAATTTAGAGGCTGAAACTCTGCCTAAAGAAGCAAATATTACACTAAAACTATCTTCATGGGTCAAAACTGACATGGTGATTGCTGCTTTCTTCTCTCTCCTCTATAAACTTTGCAGCACACAGCTCCACTTTCACACTTCATCCATTTACATACCTGGTGCATTTATCTATCATCACCCCTCCTAGAACACAGGGCACCTCTTTAAAGATTACATAATCGCTCCATGTTTATGGTGCGCGGTCATTACGATACAATAATGAAGTACTTGTGAGCCTACAGCCAGCAAATTGGTGCATCAAGTTAACCCTTGGAGGCTGTATGTGTATGGTTGACGTGATACATGAATGTAGCCCTGGGTAAATCTCAACAGTATGATACGCATACAGGTGCTGTCAGTCATCAAAGGGTTAACACCTCCCATGGTTCCAGGTGCAGGGGCGAGGGTCCGGCTGTCAGCATCAATAATGCATCAGTTCACTCTCCTTCTCACAGTGTCTGGTGGAAGCCGTTTCCAAAACTATCACTCCCTGGAGGAATCAATCTTAAACTGTCTCTTATATCATTAGTTTCTGAGTTGCAAATAAGTGAAATACATTCAATACCTCAGTTATGATGAGAGACCCATATAAGGCTCAGCCCCTACTTTGGAGAAAGCTATAGGGCACATCTTGGGCTAGATTCTGGCCACTTTGATTCTTTTCAATGAGTGGAGATTAAGATATTTGAAATGATTCAAGATTAAAAAAAATTAAAGTGGCTGATTTAATGACCATAATAAGTCAAAATATTCTTCAGTCTGGTTTTCCATCTGCAAGTTGAAATATTATGGAATCTGTAAAAATTTAACTGATCTTGACAGATATAAAGAACTCCTCATTGGCAAAGCATTAGTGCATACGGCTGTGTCAGTTCACAAAGTCTCAAATAACATTACATAAAAGATTGGCAATGAACATAGGTGTTACAACATGTCTATCCTTTTAACATTACATGGATAGGATTTTCATTTCATATTTTTCTACTGTGGAAAGTGATTCAATTTACATGAAAGCAGGTAGAGACTCTAGTTTAGTGGTTTGTTTCATAGAGGCAGTAATGCCATTCCCAAAGATACGTCGAGACCTGGCTGGGTATTCTATTTCAATGGATGTATACATCTTTGCTATTGTGGTCCAATTTAAAGTATGTTGCTGTAAAAATCTGACTGCTGATGGGGCTCCCACAAGCAATGAAAACGACCCTTATCCTTTGATTGTCCATATGTTTCTCGTGTCCCTTTCTTCTACCCCCAATACATCAGGTCTCTCCCTCCTCTTTCCTCCTCTAACCCCTGCAGAGTCATAAAGCTATAGGGAGACAAAGGTGGCCTGTAGAGTTCGGACTTTTCAGAAATGATGTTTGAGGCACTAGGCATTGACACAAATCTGCTCAGGGTGGGGAAGAGAGGTGTGTGTGGCTCGTTCTCACCAATGTGATGCAACTCCTTTGGGGAGGTTTCTGACCAAGGTTTCTGACTGAGGTTTCTGACCGAGGTTTCTGACCAACCATTACAGAATGTTATTTGAGCCTCTAGTTTAAATTTGGTCACAGAAAGGTACTATTTTTCCTCTTCCCCCATCTTCCTCATGGTCCAGGGATACTTGTCCTGTCCCTCTTTAGGTGGGTCGGTGTTCAACTGGCAGCACAGGGCGTCCTCTTTTTTATCCCCTTTCTCCTGGAACAGGTCTCTCCTCTCTTGACAATCCTAGCAGTATACCCTAGCATTTTCAACGGGTTTTTCCTGCAGCTGATGGAGAGAAAATGTTTCTCCTCACGTCTGTCCCACTCTCCCTCCTACCCTCCCCCTTTTCCTTGCCTTTTTCCCCTTCTTTTTGGTGTCGAGGTTTCTGACTGGTCTTCTTTATGATGCTTTCCTGGGCTCTCCTGTTCCCTCTTTCACTGGTTTTCACTAACAATACATGTTTGGCGATTGTTAAGCAATGGGGATACATATATTGAAGTGATTAATCTATGACCACTGAATAGATCTGTGTTATACTTTGTTAAGCAATATGATGGGATATAGTCAGATAAGGAGCTCATGTGGTAAAGCTATTATGCTGTAGCACTTACCATGAAAACATTAGTTCTTTTCAGCTGGACCAAGTCATAGAAATAGTTCTAAAAAGGTGATACTCTCATGAGCCTTCTTCATTTGTGGAGGTGGGCCATAGAGCACTACTTGACATTCATGCTACTTTCCCCTTCAGACTGCAGTATTGTGCTGTACCTAATCTAAACGGTCATCTCCTCAGGGAGGGTCACGATGCATGCTACCCTTCTGAAGCTGACTGTGGCAGAAGGAACTCCTACTTCCCTCTTACTATGTTGTAAGCCCCTCAAACTCCAGCCTTCTCTTTAATTCCAGGGATTGAGCTGCTGCTATTTTACTTTTATTCATCATCTTTAGTCAGCCATCTTTGCAGAATTTCCTACCTGTCCTTCTCTCCACCATAGAACATGGTCTGTTTACATGACAGTGACTTATAAAACATTGCCATCATTTACTATGGATGGTATGTGAGACGACGCAAAAAGCAATGCTCACTGCACCCAAGCAACCGCGTAATTGAATCCGGATCTGTTTGAATCCAACAAGGTGTTTGGGCTGTGGTCCCAAACCCAGAATATCTTCCTCCTGACTGGCAGTTAGGCCAAAGCTGGGAGCAAGGAGCTGCCCCATTGGTCGGGGCTTCCCGCTTCCCTGCTGGTCATCAGGCTGTGTGCTTGGAATGCCACAGTGCTTTCCAGGTACCAGCTTAAGTATGGTCTAGTATGTGCTGTCAAAACTAGGTGTCCTCCCGGTATGGTAGACTCGGACCAGGGTACTCACCGGGCCCTGCCAGTGTTAGTACCTCTGCTCCACCATAGGTGGAGACTCCCCAACCAATTTGGTTTGGAGCCTAGTGGTTTCTGTTTTTTTTTTTTTAATAACAAAAAAAATCAGAAAATCACGTGACTTTTGGTGTCCATGCAGGGTATGATCTGGCACTGCATTATGACTACTGGGTCTCATCAGGCTCACTAGCGTGTGCAAAGTTGTACCTCGCTGTAATCCTACCAGTACAGTGTATATATATAAAGGCTGTGACCGGGGGGTCTTACACACTGTGTGCCCCTTAGCAACAATATTCTATGTTGGAGCCAGAAACAATGATCTAGTACTGATTCTAGAGGCCAGATTCAAAAAGAAGTCAGCTGCTCAACCCAAATAAAACTGCATGTTTTATCATTTTTGTCTTTCCCTTAAAAAAGGTACTTGAAAAAACGTGGCATTCAGGGGTTGTCAGCCGTACTTATTGTTCATTGTGTTCATCCCCCAAGAGCATTGAGATTTCATACGCTGGATTTTTTTGAGTACTTCTTTTAAGGGAAAGACAAAAATTATAAAACATCATTTACTATGGATGAGTTAAATAAGTGGACCTCATCAGCAGGCAATTTCTCAAGATGGTACAATGGCACAAAGCCACTATGATTTAAAACCCTCAAAATTAGAATGGGTGATTGCATGTAATATATTACAAATGCTCTGTACGATCAGCGCCTACTGTAGTAATCACATCGCGTTGTGCAGGGCAGCCGTAACACTGCAATCTTTGGTGACTACTGGAACAGGGTTGTAATGTCCTAACCCTGACATAACCCTCAGTCAGACCAAATACAAGTGAACCTTTGTATTAGTTTCATGGTATAATCAATAGATGTTTGCAAAAATACATTTATTTTATGTCGATAACTTCTTCCCGTAGAGATAGCACTGGGGAGCCGATCACCACACCCCCAGTGGCGTAACGTGTGCCGATCCACCACAGTGGCCGATCCACCACTGCAGCCTCGTTCCGGGTGCATGTAAACATTCAAAATGGCAGACCAGCGCTCGTACGGGGAACTACGGTAACGGATTTTGATAATTTTTCCTTATTTAAACCCTCTAAAAACACAAAATAAATATGGAACTAAACTCCCCTGGTGTCCTCGGTGGCTGATCCACCCCTCGGGGTGGATCGGCCACCTCGTACACCATGGTCGTTTAGTTCTATCTATTTATCTAGCCTAAAATCATGATGAACATTTTATATGTACAGTTCAAGGCCAGTTATTCCGTGGGAGTGTAAGTACAGAGCTCCTAGGTTAAACCAATGGGAAAGCCACTGTTCCACTGTATCTGCCATGAAATAAAAACAGCTCACCTAGTATAAAAAAATAAAGCTACCAGTACACTATAGTATCAGGTCACTGGGTACATACCCATCAACATAAAAACCTTACTTAGCTCCTGTCGTTATGATGAGCAATAGAGGCAAAAGGGAAGGCGGATATTGGATGCTATAACTTCTGCTCTATAGGTTTTATACTATATCTGATTTATAACCTAAGACGATCATAGTACCAGATAATACACAATAATGATAGTACAAGCATGGAATTTGATAGCGCTTTGGTGAATTAAACAGAATACATATCATAGCCTCTAGTGAGAATTACTCTGGTGCCCTGAGGTATAAACCCTCAGGGTAACACCATACAGGAGGCAGCAAAGCATAGTGGTATTAGACCTCCAATAACTCCCACTATACCCATCTTCCACAGGGAAGGAAAATGGAACTGGCAATACTGCTCACTCCCCAAGCACATACTGCATTCTTGTAGTTTGAATCATGTGCTTGAAGAGTGCCAAGATCAGGGCCTCGCTGGCTGTTACTAGTGCCTTTCTGGCCAGGTACAAGCATATCAGGATATGAACATAGATTTATTCATTCTGCTCAATTAGGCTTATTATGTTGTGAGTAAGCAACTCATCCCTTTCATATGTGGCCACATGGTAGATTATAGAGGCCTTACCTAGAACCTTATTTTTATCAGTGATAACCAGTGAAATTGGGCATTTGAAGTCTATGAGAGGTAATGCACAAGAACTATAGTGAACACTTTTGTGGGCCACCGTAAGTCGAAAGTCAAATAAGGCTACTACTAGCTATTGCATCTGCCCAAATTTCTAAAGCCAAGCAAATGCACAGGAAGATAGCACAGTGTTACTATAATTTGAGCCACACACTAACGGCATAAGTTATGAGTATGAAACAGGGGTAAATTCACCCCAAAACCTGACCAAGCCTTAACTACCTAATCACAGGGCTTTATGTCAGTGCCTGACTGAGGGAGGCATGACCAGATTAAAGTCTTGCCAATGAGATGCATGGTAAATTAACTTGGTGGAAAATAATATCATTGACAGTCTGCCTTGGGTATTTTATCTGGAAATGGCAGTGTGCCTCCATGACTTTGCTTCCAGACCTCCCATGCAAGGCTGAAGCAGTAGGGCACAATTAACCGTGCAAACCCATACCAATATGTTAAGGTAGCCATTTAGTCCCTTTATGGGGTGGTCCATATTGCAGGAAAGCATGCTGACATGCTGACATTATGCCAGTCTTTCCCTATGGACCCATGGACTCAGGCCAGGTAGGGAGAAAGCTAAAGGGGTCAATGACATGTAAATTGGCATTATATGAAAGCCTGCATCTCGTCTCTCCTGGGTATGTAGCTACCTGCACTACACATTATTAGGTTAGGTGGGTACGAGTGTATCAACCCACAATAATTCTTGTCTCAAACAAGCCTGTAAATGTACATGTAAGTGGCCCTATTCTCTATTGTTGACTTCTGTCACAGTTCACACAATAATTAAGGTAGCATTACCTGACCTAAATAAACCCTCACTGTGATCTGCCCCTACACTACTATAGGTTGCAATGTCCTGCACTGAAAACATGGAAGATCTGAAACTAGTCAGCGGTGACCACTTTAGGTCCTCAAGTTGACGATACCTAAAACTACAGCTTTAGGTAGTTAAAATGACGACTTTAGGTCGTCATCCTGACGACCTGAGTCATCAGGATGACAACACTGACAGTACAGAGTCGTCATATTGATGACTCAGGTCGTCAGAATGATGACCTAAAGTTGTCATTTTGACTACCTAAAGCTGTAGTTTTAGGTATCGTCAACTTGAGGACTTAAAGTGGTCACCGCTGACGAGTTTCGGATCTTCCATGTTTTCAGTGTGCATTTTCTGGCATTAACTTCTTAAGCCAGACATTTACAGTGTAGAAGTTCCAGTGGAGATCTTCAGAAACTCACATCCTATCTAGATTGCCTTTTTTGAAGGATTCAATATTTCCAATTATCCCTTGCATCTTACCTCGACTACAGTGGCCCAGGAGGGCTAAAATTTAGAAATGAAAAACAAAATGAAAATGCAACGAAAATCAAAAATCAAATACCATTCACAAAGTAAATTCACATTGTCAAACACCAAAGTCAATAGTCAATGAAAAATGAGAACTCAACCACGATCTGGTTGCTGTCAACTGTCAACTGTCAATCCTCATGGCCCAACTTGTGACAGTTATCTTTTAACATTGAAGAGTGTGTATGGAGGGGTGGAGAGTGTGAGTAGGGGAATGGGGGAGTGCTTGATTACGGGAATGAGGGGAGTGGTTCAGTAGGGGAATGAGAGAGGGGGCAAGTAGGGGAAACCTTGCTCAAGCCTCATCAAGAATGTTAGGAAGCACTAATAACCAGAAATTGAGAGTCTATAAAAACGTGAGGAAGAAACCAAGTTGGGTTACTTTGTTTTGAGGAATTCAAAGGAGGAAAGATCCTTCTCAAGAAAATCCCATTGTCTACCCAGAGAGATCTTCCAATAAAACTTTGGTGGCCATTCTTTTGGCATAATGCTTCCCTGAAATTATCAATGTGATCTTAATTTAGGAGTATGGTTATAACAAACACTGTACAAAATGTCATCGGAATAACGAATGGTCTTTCGTCCTAAAGTTGCCAGAGATCCTTTATTATTTTCACATCGTTTTCACAAAGATACACTGGCTCCCTGTTGTGTAATAATGGTGGTTCATTGTTCAGTTTTTACAAGGACCCCTTGTAGGTTCAACAGTTATTTCTTACAGTGTAGGGCATTGTGGTTATTGAATCAGGGAGGACTATCAAATAGGGTGTTCTTGCATGTGGTACTAGAATGGAGGAACTATATAGCACAAGAGAGGTGTATGATTGCCAGAGAGGGACAAATGAAATCTTTTGCTCTTTGAACAAAGCAGTGATTTAGAGTAACGTGATTAACTCCAGAGAGTCTGGACAACTTTCTGAGATTATTCCTGTGAGATTGATCCAAAGGTTCAGAGGCTTTGCCAAGATACTGCAAGTGTATTTTAAGGTTTAAAAAATTGGATCAGTCCCAGATGAACTAAATGATCTGAGGAGCGTAAAACATCTTGTTTTCCCTCCTGAGCCAATACAACACGTGACAGAATCTCACGGATATTATTGGTGCATCCTACTGTTTCTGCCAGCATGTTCAAAGCACGGAGAATAAATCTGAAAAATAAAGACTTCCAGATGATCTGTGGCTATCATGCTTCGATTGGCATATTTATGTGGGCGACCTCATTAAAACAATGTACTAAAATGGCCATATCACTACATCTTACTCATGGAGCATAATACATACAGACAATTTGATGACTTTAAGCTAGATCTTTTGTATGAATAAATTACAAGTCAAAAATACAACAGTTCTCTCTTTAAGTTTGTACTTTGGCTATAAGAAAAGTGTATGAGAAAGGTGATTTTCACTATTTTCCATGCCGCTGCTCTCACAACAGCTATGTTTCATGGATAACACTAGTTGACACATAAGCAAGAAAGGGGTACCACTCTCACTAACAATGCCATTTACCAGTAGGCCATTCCAGGAGTCACATCAAAAACCTGACAATGCCCATCTCTCTCAATTCCCATCCAGATTAGGTCTGTCCTTTCTTTTCAACTTCTTCACGAGTATGCCTTTTTGTTGATAACAGTGCATAGATGCATGGGTCAGAGGCTAGAAATGACGGGGAAGGGTAGATACTAAACCTCATTAAGAAGGAAAAGAAAATAGGGAAATAGAAACGTTTACATAAAGGGGAAAATAGATTACATGTGCCGATATTCAAAAGGCCAATTCCAATCATGATGAGGAAAAGTATTTTCTACTTTTGATCATGCGATATGGGTACAGTAGCTATTCAAGGATAAGACACCACATATATAGCAGAACAAAGGTCTGTCATAATTACATACAGCCACAGACTTTTACTGGGAACAAGGGTAGCATTGCCATTTCTATTAGGGTATGCATAGGGAGAGTTCATGTGGGAATTACATTTAATAGCTGTTTGTCCTTTCTAAGGACCAATTAAACCTATGTTGATGTTCGGATAGAAATGTTGGGGAAGTTAAGGGATTTGGGACTCCATAGGGCATGCAGCATAATCAGCTGAGGACACCAGGATGGCAATATGGGCCATTTTGGGGAGTTGTGGTGCCTTGACGCAAATGGATGTTACCTCATACTATTCCTTATCCTTCCCTTCTATATCCTCTGGCTGCTTGTCCCATTGTGCCTCTATTTTCCTTCATCTTTGATCACTGGTTCCTATTCTTTCTCGTTTGTTCAGCTGTCTGCTATCATTTTCACCTTTCTCTGCACATCCTGTATTATCACATTGTCACTTTGCATGATTTCCGTCTTGTATTCCTCAGTAGTTTCACCCCAGGGGGACTTAAACATCAATGAACATGTGAAAGGTCTACGTCTACCTGATTGCTTTAGATAGTCAGATTTACACTTTCAGTTCAGTTTAGAGATTAAGAAGGTTCTATCTAAATCTGGAGGTTAATTCAAAACATTGTCATTAGCACTGTTTTGAATTAACCTCCAGATGAGACATCTGGCAATATACCGAAGATAAAGATGTTTAGAAATACAAACAGATAGGAAAAAGATGGTTCTTGCTTTAAGATGAAGTATAAAGGAGCACAGCAGATCTAACAGAGATTGTCATAAGGGACAGCTCCCTTAAAGCCCTTCTAAAGGACAGCAGCCCCTGTGTTCTCAGGCTATGGTCTGAAAATCTTGATTAGGCAAACTTGATTTTTCTTCTGACTTCTGATCTCTTATTCCTCAACATAGTGTGTGGGTTATCTTGGCATATAGCTGTGCACGCCATTGACGTCATGCAGGGTGTGGCTTATATTGTCATATCTTGATATGATGTAAATGCTGTCAAGTAAGCATGAGGAAATAGGCAAAACCTTGTGTCAGTTTATAATGCAGATCATGTATTTAATCCAGCATATTGCACAGAGTCTTAGTAATGGATGCTCATGTCTAGGCAACTCATGCTGGTCTGAGATTACAGGTAGGATGTTGCGTGTAGCTATGTTAGTGACTGGGGTGACCACTAGCATTGGTATGTGTAACTATGGGAGTAGTGTGTACAGGTGGTAACCATGTGTAGGTAGTACAATGATATTCAGTGTATAGCGATAGAAATAGATGTAGGGTTATCAAGTACATAGAAAAAGGTAAATGGTTTCAATATATAACAATATGCAAGTACTGTTCATAGAAAGCAAAGAGTTGACAGTGATCCAGAATTGACCTGCTTATTTTCCCTTTCTCCCACTTACAATACTAGACAACCTTCTGTTTCCTTGTAACTAGCTACCACAGCCCAAATTTATCTGTAAGCCATACTACAACAGTCTGTACATCAATGCAAAGCTGGTAAAATATGGAGTTCGAAAAAGTAGATTGGGAGCCTTTATCATAATATTTGGATTGTTTGTGGCCTAATTTATGAATTGAATTAAAATCATTATTCTAAAGAATATGAGAATAAATTGCTAGCCGTCCATGTAAGGGGCAATTTTCATCCAACACATTAAAATCATTATTTTTCTAATTCCTAATGTTCCTCATTCCCCATCTATAGCAAGAAACATGTTTGTTAAGGCTTGAACAGTTTTATTCTGACAATAGTTGCATGTTTAATGCCACCCCTTTGCCTGTTGGCCAGTCAGAGGTATTTGGATGATTTTTTTAAATTCTCAGGATTGTTTTCCTTTTGTGGTCATGGCTGTTAGGTCCAATATTTGGCATTACAGATATACTATTTTTTTCAAGTTTAAGTAGATATTTACACCATATTTATGGTAAATGAGAGCTTCGGAAGTAGGAATACCCCTGGAGGAGCTGCTCGTAGATGCTCAATAACTATGCTGGGCACAGGAATATCCTAAAAGGCTCCTTGCTTGCTTATAAACTACATATTAGTGCATCTTTATGTCATATATAGCTTTGTGCACCGTGTTTCTTTCAATGACTAAAATGGGAAAATAAATAAAAAATGTAGGTAGGCCAGTGAAATACCAAGAATGTGCAGATATTTTTGCATGATGCACTATAGCCAGGGTCTCTACATGCTCCATGCATGGTAAAATATATATTATTCTATTTATAATAACGAAAAATCAAGCCCCCCTAAGCCTACCCCTCCATCAGTTCATTTCTGGAGCCTCCAACGTTGTTGTGGTGTCACTATTGTAACACTGCCCCAACTCACTGGTCACGTAAGAGATGCTGCCATCACGAAATTCTGCTGCCAATTGCTGACCTCACCGAAAGAACTTTTTGTTGTCTCCTGTTCCACCTCCAATGGTGGAGGGTAGTCTACAGGGCCAACATGGCTTCTCCTGACCCTGAGTTGCCCACTCGGGTTGCCATCATCCTTCCTGCCTAACCCCAGCTCACTTCTACCCCACCTTGGTCTCACCATACCCTGCAGATCTGCCCCTCCCTCCTACCACAGATTCCCTGGATGCCCACACCTTAAATCTTAAAGGTTTACTGTGTGGACATTGTAGTTCTGTTTTTTTAGGGGCCTACGACTATAGTCAGTATGACTGCAGTATATGGACAGTATGGGCAAGTAATCATAATTACCATAATACTGATCATATGGAAAGTGTGAGAGTGTGCGAACTGACCTCTAGTGCGCCTCATATTATAGAAACAACAGGTGCAGATACAAATCACATTAAATAAGTACCAAAATGTTCAAAGTCAAGTTCCAGGTGCCCTTACATGATGTTCCCGGGTTCGTTTATCTGTGGGGTGCACCTTTTATGCTAGATATTATGATGGTTTCAGCTGAGAAATGCCATCGGGATCACAATCCTTTTCATCCTTCCCCATCACATTCATCCTTATTCCAAGAGTCTACTTCCAAGCACTGTTCTTTGATACAAGATTGTGACTGCCATCACCATTGTCCACAGACATGCCCACATCCTCAATATGCCACTTCACGGCGGGTAGGCAGAAGGAGACGGCTCCATTGTAGAGAGTAACCAGGATTCTTTTGTGTGGGGAAAGAGTTCCATGTCTCTTTCATAACAGCAGAGATAAGAAATGGTGGGTATTGAGTAGAAACCAGGTATCAACTCTGTACTGGCCAGCATCTTTTGTACATGTTATAGGTGGAGAATGGGTAGCCTGCACTGATGGTACACTGTGAATAATTGTTATTGAAATGAGTGAGATCCTTGTTCAAAAGTTGCCAGAGATCCATCGTTGTTTTCACTGAGAACTCTTGTACCACAGGCTGCCATCTGGGGCTTCATTGTATAAACTACACTCCTTCATTGCAATACAAAACAACAGCTAACTGCGTACAGCTATCTCATTTGATATATTCCATGCCTCCCCTGTAATGGATCAAAGAAAATAATACACCAAGAGGCTGGTTTGAATTAGTCGTTGATGATGTTGTGCATTTCCATTTTATTGTCTTGAAGACAAATTTTTTT
This sequence comes from Acholoe squamosa, assembly GCA_949317995.1. NCBI lineage: Eukaryota > Metazoa > Annelida > Polychaeta > Phyllodocida > Polynoidae > Acholoe > Acholoe squamosa. The sequence continues at coordinate 56,452,270 of OX439049.1, forward strand.
CCACAATATATGACAAACTGCATTGGCCTGCAAAAGTGCCGCTTCTCAAATAAGCACCGGTCTATGCACTGGGGCTACAGGGGTATTGAAATCTAAAAATACATTATCCTAGTCTTGAATAAGAGATGGATTTGAATAATGGCCGGGATTATAGACTACTTAAAATCAATGAGTGCCCGCCCGTGTACTAATATACAGGCCAATACAGTAGCTATGCAGCTTGTTTGGGTATTTGAAAAAAGAGAATATTGCAACCAAACATTCCTCATTGTCCATTGAGTGATATAGGATTGAAATAAGAGAAAATATCATTGATGACATGGAATCTACCTGGGACTTTTGTAAACCTGAACAGTGAACATAGCAGTGAGGCATCGTAGTTTTTACAGGTGGCTGTACCTTCTTACAAGGAATCTCTGTGAAGATAACAACTGATCTCTGATAACTTTGAGACGAGGATTCTGGAGGTACAATATGGCAGTCTGCACACTATAACCTGGTAGAGCTCCTTCTCTACAACACAGTCATCCTGCAGATAAACAAGGCTACAGATAGCAAGATTACTCTCAGCACAGAAGGAAGATCCACCAGAGCCAAATTACTCCTAATCCCAAGGAGGCAAATCCTAGTATGACATTGTGCTCCCACCGTGCTGACGTCATTAGTTGCCCTGACCTTAGGACACATGTTGAGTGTGCTAGGAATGCCCAATAGCTAGGGCCATGACACCACCAGTAGCAATATTGGATGTGATCCTGTTTGGCCCATCACACAGAACAATAGATATTGTAAATCCCTGCCTATAAGGTGCATAGTGGACCTGGTCGATGGCTTTGCTGCAGCCATGACATGGGATTATGATAGCTGTGATCTTGTGGAAAGTTGTGAGCCTGATGCAGTGGCTTTGTTGAAACTTTGGGAAACAGCGGCACACATGGCACTGCTGGGCAGAGCGATGTCAACATATTGGGTATGAAACTATGGTCTGACTTAAGCCAATTTTCTGGTAGAAGGGGACCTGCTAACGTGCTCGAATAAAAGCCACACTGTAGGTCTGGAATGGTCCCCATTTATTATGAAAGTGTTTATGTGAAACCCTTTGTATAAGCCGAGCCATGGACAGAAACAAGCAAGATTCTATGCACTGTGTTACAGGCAATCTCTAAAAAATAATAGTGAAAGCTTTGGCACAAAGTTGCCGGAGAACTGGCACCAATTCGACAGCATTTCTTGTTTATAATAAGGCACATGTCATCATTTTTCCCATCCAAACAACCACTCAATAATTGTACAATAACGTCCTCATGTGGTGGCTGCCATGTTAGTTGCCTGTGGTTTGTTGCCCAATCATAACAGCTAGTTTTGTTCTTTGGTAGGGAGAAGGCAATACCTGCCTTTCCCCCTGGACTCCCAAGGCACAGACCACAGGCAGTGGAGGTCAATAGTATGTAAATTGTCATTTTATGAGGCTGACATCTCATCTCCCTGTAGGACATCGATAGCCACCACTTGAAAGTCTTATTTATAGAGCCGTGCTAGGATGCCAGGCCATTGGAAGGTGGAAAGCTGTATAAGATCAAAAGCTATGCTCTGTTTGGGTGTCTTCAGATGCAAATACATGGGTACCTGATTTACAGGCTCCTGATATTATCATGCATTTGTAAGTGTGTTCTGGCATGTCTGCCATTTGGTTGCCATTTATTGTATACATGTGCTGTCCATCTGTTCTACCATCCTAGAAGGCATTTCTCAAGATGGTACCAATAGACCCCCTTTAAACCATAGTGGGCCCCCTCACTGGAATGCCAGTACAGCCATACATCTAATGGTCACTGCTGATTGCACTAGTATGACTGCCCAAACCAAATGTAAAAACTACATTAAATGCTGATCATGCAGAACAGTGCTAGGACGTTACCTATGATCACTCACTCTAATTTTGAATTATTTCATGTCGTCCTGATTGGGGACAGTCATACCATTTTAATAAGTGTGTTCCTGATGTCAATATGGCAGTAACCTGTAGATATTACAATGTGTAGGAAAAGGAAATTGTATCTTGAGAAAACTTGATATTTCCTGTGCATCATGATAAGTTGGAAAGAACGACATGTTGAGGAACCATGACCAGTTAGGCCAGAGTCCTTAATTCACAGTCGAGTTGAATCTCTGTATCAAAAACCACCAGCTTTCCCTTACCCTAGTAATACTTGAGGTGCCTGGGAGTTAACTTCTATTTATCTCATTCATCATGTGTAATCATCACCGACTAGATTACACCGAATCCCTCAGGATGTTATCTAATCTCTTTTAAATCTCAAAGTTTCCAGACCCAAAGTGTTGACTTGGTGAGTTAAACTAGAGAAGAAGAACTGATGAAGTGATGGGTGAGATGTGAATGTGTCTAGTGAGAATAAGAATACCAGTCAGGTAAGCATGTAGGAGATTTAAAGACATACCCTAAAACCCTGCAAAGAAGCCATAGGGAGCCCAAAACCTTTTCTCCTTGGAACTAAAAGTACCAACATTTCAATTGCCCCCCACCAACCATATATGAAATTTTCTGCCTCAGTTCTCATCTGTTCAAAAGTTCTCCAAGGCCTAGAAAATTTCTAGGCAGTTCAAGCCTGCAGGTGATCATATGGTGAGCCCTGAACAACCTGTCATGTGACATGACTTCACCTCCCTATTGCTCATAGATCCCTGGTGCAGCTTATAATATTGTCCTGAACTCAGGGTGTGGCTTATGCAAGGGGTTTGATACTACAGAACAGGTCTAAAATTGAAATTTTCAATTTTCAGGTGTGGCTTATAAGCATTTTACCATGGTCCGGGTGCAGCATATATGTGGGTGAGGCTTATACACAAATTTATGGTACATTGTCTAAAGGCAAGTGAACAGGATAGTCTAGAGAGGGACCACTGGCTATCCTTCCTGTTTGTCTCCACACGTTAGATTAGCAAACTGTGATGATGTCTTTAACTGATTACTCCATATCCTCCTTGAGCTCTAGATTTCTGTCTAATGAGATTTCTCTGGGATCCATCATGGAAACCTTATCAGTCGGCTCTACACCAGGAAGTCCCCAGTCTGGGTAATCTGAACATTTACAAAGTTACATCAGAGCTAGATCATATTACTCTTCCATAACTTTGTAAATGTTTTGAAGTGTCTAAAAGGCATGTATTAGGTCAATGTATACGAAAAGTTTACATCTCGCAGGCCCTTTGGTCCTGCAGATTCTACCATTTTGCAGGCTTCTATTGATTTTTTGCAAGACCAAATACCTAAATATTATTATTGTTTTGAAGGAAATAATGAAAAACAAGAATTAACACACTATTTCAATCATTGAACTCTGCAACAAACACCCATGTTTTTTTAAGACTGTAAAAAGCCTAATAATGGTCCAATTTATAAGTTGTGAAAAACAAATTGTAGACCAAGGTCCCAAGGTTACAGCCAGATATATGATCCAGCAGTCTGGTAATTTCTGCCAGCCCGGAAGTGATTTTGCTGGCCATCGATCTGTCCTCAATAACGTCCATAGGAGATTAGCTCAGATATCTTATTGCCTCAATGAGGCACATCCTGTATAATGCACACCTGAGATTGAGCATTTGGTCAACAAGAACCCCAGCAAATTGTCATGAGTCCTCGTCAACCTGTGTGAAGTGGCTCACACATGTCGCTAGATGGAACACGACAACATTATAGCACAAGATCACCAGGAATAGCAATTGCTATGCCAAGTGAGTCTAACACACAGTGGCGAAAGATGACGGAATGAGTTATCACTCAAAAAGGAGTCACCATTGATGACCAATCATGGCGACAGATGACGATAATTTGCTGGGACTGTTATACATGCTTTTCTAATCAAGAATACTGTACCAGTATAGGGTAGATTAACTTAAAGACGGATACATACCTAGAAAATAGTCATGGGTTTGCTATGAATCAACTTTACTAAATGGTAGATTCAATGCTCATCAACTATTTCAGAATGTTGATGCGGGGCTAAATCTATTGGACATGGCAAATTTGTGAGGTGGACGTCTCAAGGTATGGGGCCATATTTAAGTTAATCTAGCATATACCATTCTTGATCTAATCAGTGGATTTTTACCCTATATATGAAAATGGGTTACTAGATCGCTGGTTACATATTCAAAATTAATGACTGGTTTACCCTAGGTTACTCGTGGGGTACCAGACAAAGCAAAATGTTCATGCTATGAACCAGTGAGCAAAGTGCCAGCTAACTCGGCCTGTTCTATACACAATTAATCTACTATATTTTCATAACTATATATAATGTTTCACCAATTTGATTGGCCCTATTGTTTCACTATTTGAGTTCTCTATACTTTGGGCTTTGTTAAAATGTTTTACAGGCATTTTATAGCCTCAAAGGTCTTCTGACAAGCTGCAGTGTCTGCCATATTGGATCTCAATCCAAAGAGATCGGCACTTCTAGTTAACAGAAACTGGATAGTACTCTCTGGGATTTTTTATTTGATAGCTCATATGTGAAGATCTGATGAGTAGTTCCACGGTTATTAAGTAGAAACCAAACTCTAAGAGAATCTCCTTGGAGACTATCTCCGAGGATTGTAAATGTCATGTCACAAAGCAACGTCACGTCACTATGCAATGTCACGACACTAGCCAAAGTCACATCACTATGCAATGTCACTTAGCACTGGTGGCTACAATATTCTCTGTGTGTTCACATGTTGCCCCCCCCCCCACTGTCTAGTGGCAGAGCCACTAGTCAAAATTCAAAAAGCCATGTGTAGTTTGTAATTCATCAATTTAAAGGTGACCCCCTCGTAATTCTGGGAGAAATACTAATCTTGCTCGGAAGCCGCCCCTTATATATGCAGGGTATTACTACGGTAGCTTTCATTGATTGTTGAATGATGAAGTACTCTCTGGGAGTACTTCATCATTCATTTTTATATGCTATTTGTACTCTATAATGTTATATTTACTAATCAATTATTAAAAATAAAATATACTGTGATATAATGTCTGTGATTTAACACCACTCAAAGTATGACATCATCATCTCATTGATTCTATTTATAACTCATATTGTTACCCATAATGCTTCGGCATCAGCATCTACCACATGGACTCACGCACTACCTCATACTGTATATTTGTGGAATGATTAAACCTGATGAAGGCACGTGTGCCGAAACTGTTGGTTCAAACTACGAATAAAAATGTCATCCAAATATAAATGTTGAAAAATAGTTGTGTTGTTTTATTTTTTAGAGCTTAGGCTTTGAAGAAAAAAAAAAAAAGGAATGTTGAATGTTAACTTGGAAATTGGAAAATGCACAGTCAAACATATCATTACTAGGTAGGTCCATTTCCCATTTCCGGAAAGAAATAGGAAAGGCCTGTGTAAGGAGGATCAGACATCCGGATTACTCTCCCCCTCAGCACAGTACTGTACTGGATCTGATCAAAAAAGCCATCTCTCAACTAGGACCATAAGGGAGCTGACTGAGCAACCCTCTTACGGGCACTCTTCTGAATTAGAAGGACTATTGTTTCGTGTTGCTCCATTCAACCTACCTCCCAATTTTGACTCAATGCATTGGAGTAATATTGTACTCTTAAAGGGGTTTAATCAGCACTTCTTTCTTTTTTCCTAAATCTGAATACTGCAGGGCCAATGTTATCCCACTCAAGTGGTCACTTTGTTTAAACAATTAAGGTAGATCATAGTCTAGGAGAGTCCATGGACCAGATGTTTTCCCCATAAATGACTGAGGAAATTGACCTAAAAGGACAGCATTGCCCAGATATATTCTACACTCTAAGAAATAAATGTTGAATCTACCAGGGATCTTGTGATATTGAACACTGAACCACTGTAATTGTTTTACAGTGAAGTCAGTAGTTTGTACAATGAGAACACAGACGCTGTGGTACATAGAATCTTCGTGAAAATAACGATGGATCTCTGGCAATTATTTTACAGAGATTTCACCATTATTTCAATGACATTTTCTTTTTACAGTGTCCTATCATTCACTAAATACCAATTCTGGAAACCTGGGTATGTCCATCATATTGACTATATTCCTTAGCTGCACCATCTCTGGAAGAAATGATTATAAATGCACATTTCTAGGTGTGTGATTCTAGCAGCGGTGGTAACATATACCGTATTCATTCTAATAAGTCCAAATGTGTTTTGATAAACTGCCTTGTTTCTCATTATGGTACAGACAGCTCTCATGTATGCTTCCATGGTTTTGGTAGCCAATCCTTTTCCTCTTATGACTCCCTTATTATTCCCTATAGATAACAATCAGACATTGACACAAAACACACAAGCACCCTTAAGCTCATCTCTATAAGAGATCCTCACTTCCAGTGATACACAGCCAGAAGCTGTTTACTGCACACACAGTGCACATTATGTGGTGGTGTGGCGGGTACTTGACAAACTACATTGCCCCGGGTCATGTCGACCATCAAGATGTGGCTTGTTCCTGGCTTGTCACATGATTGAGAGCCCAGCCTGGAAGACTGGTAGTTGATGAGCTATGCGACTAGTGCAGGATATCGTTAGAAGACTTTGCTTTTTGTTACAAAAGTCTACATCAGGCTTATGACAGGGGTTGGCTTATGACCGAGGTTTTACAGTAGTTGGTATCAGAATAAACCCATTACTCCAATACTTTGCTAAAACCTTTTCAACACAGATATTTTTCTTAACTTAACAATGCTGGTATCACAAAAGACAAGAATTTCAGATATTCTGACCATGAATTGGCAAGTATGAAGTACCTATCTATAGGGTAGATATGAAAGTATAATCCCTTCAGCCGGATTTCCAATTCAAGTTTTCCTTCTTTCTCTAGACTGGCCTTTTCATGACAGCCTCTAGTGAAACTAAAGCAGTTCCTGCTGAAGTTTCAATTCAAAGAAAGGGTGCAGCTTCCAACTTTACAGGTTAGCAGAGACAGGATAGCTGCAGAACTGTAAGCCATCTATTTAACATATTGTCTCTTGTTCCAAACAAAATATTGCCAGAAGCACTGGTGCAGTCTAAATGCAAAGTGAAAAGAAGGCACACATGCTGACATTGCATGGATATCAACTGCTTTTCTTTTGTCAGCCCAAAGCTCTGAAAAAGTTACCATCAATTATATTCTACTTTTTTAAAACAATGATGAAGGGACACGGGTGAACCATTTGAGGGCAGTTAATGCGGCCATTACAAACATGCTAGTTTGAAGTGTATCTAGAACAATAAGGTTCATTTATAAAAGTGGACCGGTTGAATTACTAACATTATCAATACCTGTACCCTCTATAGCATAGGGTACAGGTTCTGGTATAATTCATAGTTGGGAAGCACTATTGAGGATATAGTACACTTAGCCTAAAGATATGACACGCAAATAGGCTACCTCAAACCGCAGATCTCTTGTAATAAGGTTATTGCAGACAAAAGGTATCTAAATATGCACTTTACCCGTTGAATTTGTACTCACCCCCCCCCCAGGATCTTTTCCATAAAGATTTCCCATGGCAGCAACCACAGAATACAGCTTATACAGTAAAACAATGATGTCAATATAACAGTGGAATCATTGTCCAAATTCAATTTGCCAGAGATCCATCATTAATTTCACTTCTGCCACTGTGCTGCCACCAGGGACTTCTTGTAAACAATACACTGGTTAATTGCAGTACAATTACAATGGTTCACTGTTTGAGGATCCCTGGTAGATTCAATAGTTATTTCATACCTGTGGCATCTCATGAGGCATTTGGCGTAGGGGTTACATGAGATTTATACAGACATAAATCGTAACAACTGCATGTATACGCTGAAAAAATGGAGTCTTCATAGTGGGCAGCATAAAGTAACCAAGGCAAAACCTGTCAAATTTTACTTGTCAGACCTGCTACAGACTCTTCAACTTGACAACTTCTATGCCAATGTTGACAACTTCAGCTCCTCTCACTCAAAGGTCACCAGGAACAGCCCTCCACTGGACCATCGGAAGCCATAAGGGCAGGATGAAAGGTTTGTGTAAGGGTAGACAAGTTGAATTTGATGAGTTTAAACTCATTTGTTTTATGTTGTTCACTTAGAAGACCCTAGCGATCCTACATTATTTTGTGTATAGACTCAGATTGATGTGTGCACATAGCCATGGCTGTTCTGATTTAGTGGAAAGGTTGCTGGCCTTTTGCTGCAACATCATTGAAATTGGTCTTATTCTGGCCATGGTGCCAACAATGCTTTTACCTTGAGACCCGCTGATATTGAGGACATCAAGAAAATTATTGCAGCTATTAAAGTATCGAAGTCATCTAACATTGAAAACATATCCACCCAAGTACTAAAGGATGCCCTAACTGCCCTGCCACATCACCTCCTACATGTTATCAACTTATCCATCACCACTGGCAGATTCCCTCGCACTTGGAAAGAATCCATAGTTACACCCATCCCAAAAAGGTGGTGACCCCTCTGTAGTTTCAAACTATAGGTCTAATTCTATGCTTCCTTTAATTTCAAAACTATGTGAAAAGGTTGTACATAATCAACTGATGCAATATTTAACCGAACATAATATATTGAATACTCAACCACTCTAGTTGCATATTTAGATTTCACCAAAGCCTTTGACACTATAAATCACTCTATCAGTTGTGCCAAACTCAAGAAGATTGGACTTGATGAAGCCAGTCTTTGTTGGTTTAAATCCTATCTATCAAAAAGGACCCAAGCCACCAAGGCCAATTGTATTTGTTCCTCCAAACTAGAAATTCTTTGTGGGGTTCCATATTGGGACCCCTATTATTTTAAGTATACATTAACGATTTTGACACTTCACTACAGTTCATGGGGTCTCAGTTATATGCAGACGATACTGCCTTATTTCATACATGTATATCGAGAACCCACACCTGACATAATAGCCTCTATGAACCAGGATTTGGAGAATGTTGTAAACTGGTGCAAGAAAAGTAAGCTGTCATTAAATATTAAAAAGAAAAAAACAATCAACCCATTCTTAGAGCTTATAATTACAGATATCAGGGCCTCGGATCAGATGCTGATTTAGGTTTCAAAAATCATACTAAAGTTGCGTACGATATTCTGTCATATAAAACTAATCTAATGGCTAAATTGCGTAAATACATCACCCAAGATGGTGCTAGGGACATTCTTGTCTCAATGATTCCCCCTATTGTTGAATATGCTCAAATCATTCATGGCCTAACTTACATGACTGGTTGGGAGAGGTTAGAAACGCCTGCTAAAATTGTGCTACTTCCCTATAAGGCACGATGGAATAGACTTCATAAGGGAAGTCAGTGGCATTAATACCCTAGCCAACAGGTGGGACTTTGCTTTATGTATGACAGCTTTCAAATATGCATCAAAACCGGAAAATATTGACAGCAGAAATATAACTACCAGAAGACATGACTCCAAGCTTTTTACAGTTTCATGGCCAAAGTTATCTAAAGCAAGAAAATCATATACTTATAGAGTAAGTCATAGATGGAACAGTCTCCCAAGCAATATAAGATGCATTGAATATTTCTTTACAGTGCTTGTTCCTGGATTTGATAAGCCCACAGAATACCAAAGTGAAGACAATTTCTCTGGTGAGAGGATTGCTATTACAAAGCCTGGTAAAGGGAGATACACTCACTAACAAAGATGGACACATAGAAAAGAAAGTTGCTTAACCGTTTAAATGCTGCTTATGCATTAATGCATCATGCCTATCGGTCAGCATGCTGCATAAATGCAGCCTTGGTGAGTAAGATGCCAGGGCTAAATTCATACATCATGCTGATCGTCTGGGACTGTATCAACCCCATAGGATGCTCCAATGAAGTGCTGGTGAGCAGACCCGCCAGCACTTCATTGGTGCATCATAAAAAACCAATGCACATGATGCACTTCTGCAACCCTTAAAGGGTTAATGTAGACAGAGTGTCTCATGTTTCCCATTTGCAGGAAAATAGCTGTATGGTATGTTCAACATGCCGTCGGCCAACCTATTTCCATAGGAGAATTCCATAATATTTCTTTCCTTCCTCTGATGTTTTTTCCTGATGATTTCCCCAGCATAAAACCATGATTTACGGGCAACCTTGAACCCTTTCTTAAACCCTTGTCCTGTTTAACACCCAAGTTCTTTTGCCACCACATTTTTCCTTGTGTTATTTTCTGATCAAACATGGTATTGTCCGCATCTCATCCGGCCGCCCTTCTCCTATCATATTTTGTTGTTGCAGTTAATTTACAAACTCCAAGTATGAATGCAATGGACAACACTGGTGGTTTTAACATAAGATGTATCGTGTAGTATTTTGATTACCATACACAAAGAATTTATTCAAACATAAGGTTTTCGTTCTCTGATATTCATTTACACTGCATTAAAAATATGTCTGTCGATGCCATGGTCGTTATATATTTTGTCAAATAAAGATCATGTAAAAAGGTCCAAAATTTGCCAGACATCAATCGTTATTTTAGTAGAGATTCCTTGTACCATACAGTGCCCTGCACTGCTTCATTGCATGGATACACTGGTCCACTGCAATACCATTATGTTGGTTCACCGTCAGTTTTACGAGGATCCCTGGTAGATTCAACAGTTACTTCTCAGAGTTCACATGATCCGCGTATGTATGTATTCGTCCTTATTTACATTGCACTGGTTCCATCATTAATCATGAAATTACTTATGCGAATCCCATGCGATCCTAAGAGAAACTGAAATGTCTGGTTATAAAGAGAAATTCTCATCTTTCCAACTAAGATGGTGGAATCTGTCAATATTAGGATATAAATCTGTCAGTATTAATAAGTTTATCAATCCTCAAAGGTTTTCAGTGTAAAAAGATGCTGTAATTGGTAAGATTAACAAAAAGTCTTAAGCTGTTTCTTTAAATACATCATTACAGCAAAATAAAGGTTACATCCTCATCATATCTGTAAACACTGTAGAGGTTTATATCCTATCTGCAATTCTAAAAGAGAAAGTATCAATTTGTTTGAGTATCGTTTGCTTTCAATAAAGAACTGGTCATTTACTGCATGCATTTTATTATATTTAAGAGAAAGGTTTTAATCGTGTATATTGCAATTGCTTCATTTAAAGAAAGTAATAGATATCTTCTAGGTTTGTTTAACTGATTGCCTTAAATCAATATCCTTCCACCATTTCTGGCATTTCATAATGACAATGAAAAGAGAACTGTGTTTCTTCTGTTGAAAACCCCTGAATTCTCCCCATTAGTTTGATGCAAAAGGGTTTTTTGGAAGACAGGGCATTCCCTTTACTTTCTTGGTTAATCAATGCAAAAAGTGGCCTAGGAGAAATGAGTGCAAATGGACCTCACCAATAGCAGTATTTTATCATTATAATTCTTCAGAACTATATTTCATCCCAATACCATGATGAAAATGAAGGCCCCTTTATATCCAGTAAACTGAAAAAAATCAGGAGCAAAGCTTACTAGATTTGACTGATGCTAATGAATTAAGTGGTTGTTGCAGCTCATATTCACCGGCCCCAAGGTAATGAGATTCAATGGAACAAATCTATTCATCATATTTAGTTAGGTCTGCATTTAATAGCCATAATTGCCTGAGGTCTATTGATAAGAAACTGAATATTCTGCTGAATATTTCTCTCATAATAACAATAATCATTATATCTTAAACAGTGTGCTCTCAGAAATCAGTTTCACACAGGTTTCGGAGTTTGAATTTTTTTTTTACGATTGCCAAGCATCCATTCAATCTACAGGTTTGCATAAACATTTGTGACATCATTCCAATGTTTCAACTACATCTTTTAAATATTCCTTATAACTACACCAATGCGTATTTTCTATATGTATTAGTGCAAATGCCCTCTTGCTTTACAAGATAAATATGAGCTGGAGTCCAAATTCATCACTTAGAGCCATCACCTATTTCCTGTCATGAAACTCTGGGTGATAATGGGTGAATCCATCCATCAAATTTCAATACCACCAGAATTGCTGAGTCACTTCAGTGCAGATGACTTGCTGATTTTATTTCATTTTTTGCTCTTTGGGTTTCCTACTACATTTCCCTCTTCCAACAGAGTCTGTGCTTTCTGTCAATATGATACGGGGCCCTATTGACTGGCGGCGATGCTGCAATAACACTTAACTGTATTGCTTCAGAGGAGCCATCTTGTAAAAATGTTCCACCTCATAAATTGTGCAGACCAGACTCTCCAGCTTTTCACTGCCAGAGTTATGAGACAAACTGGTAGACACTGTATTATGAAATAAACACTACAATGCAATTCTGATATCTAAATATGAGAAATGTTAGGATTTGATACTACTATCTCTCCTATCCCAATATTATCTTTTATGTCCTCAGTTGGATCATCCACAGAACACATTACAGTGCAGGTATAGAATGCTTATGCCACACAGAACATGAGCCTTTTGGGCCGATTAAAACATGTTGGTCATTTCTTATGCTGCATGTCCTAATACGTGTATGAATTATTCTCACATATTCTTACATCTGCAAAGCGTCACTGTAAAAAAAATGTTGTCCAAATAACAGTCAACTCCATGTCCCAAAATTGCTAGAAATTCAATGTTATTTTCACAGAAATTCCTTGTGCCACTTTGCTTAACTCTACTGCTATCTTGGGCTTCATTGTAAACATTACACTGCTTTACGGCAATACGATTACAGTGTCTCACTGCTCGGTGTTATGAGGATGCCTTTTAGATTTAACAGTTTTATTCCAACCAAACACTAACTAACTTACTATTGCTGCATAGATGTATCATGCCGACCTTATATAAATTGAGTTCCGAGCAAATCTTCTACATAGGCTAAGTAAAAGTTATATATATTTCTTATTTCAATCAAATACATTCTTATCAAGCACACTCTTTTGTCTGGGATAATAATTCATTTAACACAGAGCAAAAGTGAAGATACCAAATACTGAAGACGGATTTCCCATTCTTTGTCTCCAGATTATCAATCCTCTTAAAATTTGAAAACTAGGGTGAGAAAAAGTTGCATTTCCTTTGGGATAAAACTCTGGCGAAGCCCCATTATTTTGAGGCAAACTTGATGTTCAGGAAACAGGATGTTGATTTTATTTCCTTCTTGCTTCATCAATGCCCAAATGCAGAAAGACAATTTGAATAAATGTGAAGAAAAATGATGAAAACATGTTGGTGATTTCTTCATTTTCCGTATTTGCCAAAACTCAAACTTGCTGGTGAAATATCATCTATAGTAATAGTACACTTACAGTCTTTATTGCAAACACCTTGTTTCCAAGATTCTCCAAACAAATATAAAATGTAGATGTCAGTTAGTTTCCTGCCCAATCTGCTTGCACACAGAGATTAGAAGAGGCCTTAACCCATTGACAATTTGGATGTGGGGTTTCACAAAGCACCCAGACACTCCTTACAAAACTAAGATTTAAAAATGCCATTGGGAAGCTGGATCTTTAACTCGTTACCATATCCTGACTAAGGTTTATGATCTTGCAGCCTAGCCATCATATCCAAATCTACATATACCTACTCTGTAATTGACCTAGTTAAGCATGACTTTTCCCTCTCGAAGATTGTAAAGATGTGAAATGGCCACGGAAAACCGTTCATTCGGAATGAGTGCACTTCAATAAAAATCGAATCAAATCGAATCTAAAGCTCAAGATGAAAAAGGTGGATCTATCTATCAGTTTGCTTTACCATCGGGATTGCTGAGTCACCGCTCATCAGATGAGTTTCTGATTTTTCTACTACTGGGGTTTCTTGCTTGATTCCTCCTTTCATAATAATCTCTGGTTTCAGTAATGTGCAATGAACTCCCGTTGGCGAGCAGTGATGCTGCCACAACACTAAATCCTTGTGGCTGAGAGGAACAATCTTGTAAAAGAGCACCATCTCATAAATCGTGCAGAACATAAAATGCAGCTCTAACCCAAGGGATATTCCATAGCCATAAACCGAACTGTAGCTGCTCTATAGTTGAGCATACAAATATCTCTACTGCTCTCAACAATACAATCCTGCTGTCAAAGTATGAATAGATCCGATCCCCACCCATATGATTTTACATACAAAGAGAGGAACACAAACTATTTGCAATGATGGTAATGATGGTATTTTTCAACTAGCTCATGAAAATAAAACCACATTTACACTTACATGCTCATATACAGCTGCTGCACCTGTTTAACCCATTTCCAAACATATTTTCATTTGGCCTTTATTAAGTTCAACTTGTGAGCTTTTAAACACCCACCTCTTGGTGTCCTGGTACCGATTTTGTGGGAGGGGCAAGGGCACAGATAGGGCCATGTAAGGCCATTCAGCATATGTCACTTATCAGAGTTATCAATTCCAGGGTCAGAAGCCAAACATCAGATAAGGCAGTTGGGGTTTGAATTTACCAACCAAAATAGACTCTAATCATTAGGACTCGTTTGTCTTACAGCATACTTGACAGAATTTAATATCAAATGATAGAAATTGAATTAAAATCACAGAGATTCAGTGCCCAATATTGGCAATAGACTGAAAATTACACAAATAGATGTATTGCCCATTATTGCCTATTGGTGGGATTTGGGTAGAGCAAAGGTGTGTAGGCAAGCCATATAATGTAGAATAATAACAAGAGCATAGGTTAGCTAATATTTCAGTTCACAGGGAATTCAGACACATATTCGTGTATGGAGATCTGTCATTATGACCACCTACCTACACTTAATGTGGATAGTATAACAGCTTGGACCACTCACCTGTAGGTAAGATGGAGGTATAATTAATGATACAGTCAATATTTTTGTACAAGTGCTTTTTGCCAGCACACAGACGGACAAAGTTTCTCAATTGAGGCTGGATCCAGACTCAGGCAGTGTCGGCAAAACAGTTATTCACTGAAAACATGGAAGATCCAAAACTAGTCAGCGGTGACCACTTTAGGTCCTCAAGTTGACGATACCTAAAACTACAACTTTAGGTAGTCAAAATGATGACTTTAGGTCATCATCCTGTACTGTCAGTATTGTCATCAGGTCATCAGGATGACGACCTGAAGTCGTCATTTTGACTACCTAAAGTTGTAGTTTTAGGTATCGTCAACTTGAGGACCTAAAGTGGTCACCGCTGACTAGTTTTGGATCTTCCATATTTTGAATGTGACACTCAAAATGATCTGAGGATCTGCAAGACTATCACCTCAGCATCAGAATGAATTTTAATCCATACTCATTTTGGTAATTTTGTCTGAGCCTGAGGCCAGCCTCATGTAAGTTTTTTTTTTTGTGAGGAACAGGGCTGATTGCCAAATGAGAGTGAGAAAAACAGAAAGGATCATTTGTGCAAAGAAACTTATGCAACTTTTACAAAACAAAAGAAAAATGCCTACTTCAGCATATCTTTTTCTGTCAAGCTGAAATCTTCCTGTGTGTCCTTGAAGATATATGGCTACTTTGTATGTTATGGACACAGATGGTGACCTTTACTGAGCTTCACTCCATCAGTGTCAAACCTTTCAGTCTGACATTTCGAAGATTTCATAAACTGACCCCTCTCTGCAATCTGTCTTTGAGGCAGACACCTAAATGGAGAAATGGAATCTATATCAAAAATTCTGCAGAATCCAGCTTGTAGATTAGAACATTTCCTCAACTTATCAGTTTGGATTTAAATGTATTCCAGAGCTGTATCTGAAGATTAGGTACAATGTAAAGAAAATGTTATTGAATTAATCGAACAATCCCTGTCCCAAAATTTCAAGAGGTTGGTCATTATTAGAGATTCCTTCTACCACTGTATTGCCACATGGGATTCTACACTGGTTCACTGGTGGTTTATTGTTCAGTTTTACGAGGATGCTTGATAAACTCAACATTTCTTACTGTGTACTTTTGACCCTGACTTGTAATTAGTAGTGTATGCACACTGAACAGGTAGTCTGTTTTGTGGGTGGTCCCCAGGGAATGATATTGGTTGTAGATCTAATGGGTCAGCTACAGTGCAGTGGTTAAAGCAGCTAAGCATCAAACTCTAAACGATTTGAGTCAGATCCGGGGAGAATTCAAGAGATCTGATGCTATCTGCTGAGGTGAGAGGACCCAATGGTAGGGATATGAAAGTTTAATGTCTCGTTCAAACTCGAGAGTTCTTCAGCCCACACAGTTAGTAGTGACTGAAGAGAAAAGGAGAAAAGGGAGTGAGGAAATATTGACCAGGTCTCATGTTAAGAAAACCGGGAGTATGCTCTGTAAAAAAAAGTCATTAAAATAATGGTGAAGATATAAGTCTCTTTTTCAAACAGATGGAAGGATATGAGAGCTGGTGATGCTCACTTAAGCTTTTCATGCTTTTACCCACCACCACCATGCTGAGAGGAAATGTATACACCCTTCCAATGGGAACTGATACTAATGACAAACTGTGCCGGGGTTGTTATCCCTTATGGTCTATAAACAATGCAATTACCCAATGTTCAATACTTTTCACATCAACGACAATAGAAGTAATACCTATTATCTGTCAACACCTATCAACACCCAAAGAGGACTACTACCACATTCACAGGGACTTAGGACTAATGAAGTGGGATCCTGTAAATTTTCCAAGGCTGGGTTAAGCCAAGGCTTGTAAAGATGCTGGGGTCCTCTGGGGTATTTGGCAAAGCCAGATGCCTTCTTTGTTCAATGGAGATCAGTGGGAATAGTGTATGGTGTGGAGGGGGATGAAACTGATATTGTGGGACTGAAAGGTGCTCCTCATTATATCCAAGCTAACAATGTTGAGGAACCTGAAGTACTGACAAACTCTAAAGCCGTGTGTCCACAGGGTGGCAGCGACAGAATTTCCGACGACAAAAGCACTTTTGTCCTCCATTGCTGGTGACAAAAGCACCTTTGTCCTCCATTGACGATGATAATATCTAACATGTTTGATTTTTTAAGTCAGGAATATCGGTCAGAAACAACGATATTTACAATTTGTTTTGATCCGCCATCTTGGCTTGCTCAGCCTTGTCGGGAGCTAGCTGCAAGGGTCAAGCCCTTAGTTTAATATCAAGTGTTACGGACAGGAATTTTTCCTTTTTAAATGTGGCATTTCTCTTTTATTTACATCAACAATTCATAACATGAAATTATTTAACTATTTCAATCATTCTTTCACCGTAAGAACCATACCTAAATACGAAACTAGCTAGCTCTGTATAAATTTCAAAATGGCGGCATTGAATATGCAAGGATCATATTCCATCCCCCATTGAATAGGGCGTGAGTAGTACAAATCTATAGTATTGTCAGTATTAGCCATGGCATAAACTAGGAATCCTTATAGAACTGAAGTGACCCACAGTAATCATATTACAGTGAAGCAGCGTAGTTTCTACAATAAGGCCTCAATGAGCAGTATGGTGGTACAAGGAATTTCTGTGAAAATAACGATGGATCTATGGCAAGTTTGTAACAAGAATGGCATCGTTATTTCGATGACATTGTCTTTACTGTGCACTGACCATCTGGTCATACTCAGAAAGGGGATAATTTAGAATTGAGATATGTTGTGCCAATTAGGTGCTGCCCTGTCTCAAATACACCAGCAGCCAGCTTTCCAGGCTACCAATATCCCACATTCCGCTGGTTGCCCACCTCATCATGGTAAACTATAACCTGCAGCTGCTTACAGACTGGGCACCAGCAGAGTGGGATATCTACCCCCTCCTGACACCCTGTGACCCCCACCCACCCAATACCTTTCATTCTCAAGTTAGTATTCCATTCTAGGTTGCTATCCCCGAAACCCTGTTTCCTCAAGCCATTTGTTGTAATCTATCGCTTTGTAAAAAGGCTGGATCCCATGCATATCGTTTGTTCCCTTGGTTCATGATTCATCTCAAATTTCTAAACCAGTACCAAGTAAAGACATCTCAGCTTTAGACCCTAATGATTCCAACATCAATCCGAGAAAGCTTTCTGGTCCTAGTCCATCACTCCCAACTCTGACAATTACAGAGAAATATATTTAAGAATAATGTCCACCTTCAGTCGTATATTGCAGCTTAAGGAAAAGAGTCTGTAAATGAATGCTCTTGTTACAATCACAAACTCGGAGCCCAATCTATAACATGGGGTATATAATTCCATACCTGTACCAATTACTCACTGCAAAATTCTGCTGCAAAAAAAAAGGCTACTGGTGAGAAGGAAGAGTTTTTGTGGAATGAGGATAATATGATATACTTCCCACACTCTAAGAAATAACTGTTGAATCTACCACCTGGGGATTCTTGTAGAACTGAACAATGAACCATTGTAATTTTGTCGCATGGATGTACTGTAGTTTCTACAATGAAGCAGTCCAGTACCCACTGTGGTTCAAGGAATCTGAAAAAGAAAATTAATTGCAACTTTGGGACAAGGATTTCACCGTTATTTTGATAAACCTTTTTTACAGTGATACTGACAGCCTCTGTTGGCAGCTCCACAGGCAATCTCTCACCTAAGGCACCAGCACCTTACTGATAGCTTTCCCACAGAGATATGTAATCTACGGCGTCTGTTGTTCACCTAACCTATAATACTGGGTGCTGATAAGCTTATCATTCACTGATATGTAGGTCTGCTCCTTCTCACTTCTCACATCTACACTTAAGTGTGTTATGCTCAGTTGAGTGACATATTTTGAATAGCGCATCTCTTACTAAACCCAACCAGACTACAGGGGCCTTGATTGGATAAGGTGTTTAACCATGTACATAAAAATTGCACAAAATGCTAGTGGTTCAAATATTGCTTGTATACCCAGAAAAAAAATTGTAAGAGGGAGATATCCAGAGATATAACATCTGCTTAGTAGGAATTCAAAAGTGCTTTGTTAACATATCACCCATTCTGATGTTGAGGGTTTCAAATCGTAGTAGCTGTGTTCAATCTTACCATGTTAAAAAAATGACTCCCAGAAGAGGCTCTGGATATAAGACTGGCTAACCAAGCCTTTTTTGATGAAACAGACTAAGATGTGGGCATTTATATGTAAAAACAAAAAGCTGCGGGAGATCCATTGTTATTTTAACGGAGTTTCAATATACCACCATACTGTCACCTGGGGCTTCATTGTAGACTGTGTTACTGCAATACGATTATGGTAGTGCACCGTTTCCTATATTAGGAGGATCCCGGTAGATTCAACAGTTACCTTTTAGTGTGTAGGGAATCGTGGCCCTGAAGGACCAGGCAAGAACTGGAGAGGGTAGAGATGACCCAGAAGGGTGAAGGGTGAGTCGGGGTTAGGTGGGAGGTATAGTCGGTACCTGAGGGGTAGTGCAAATCCACCAGGAGGCTGTTGCATATAAGTTAAAAAGTCACACCCTGCTTTGTCATTCAACGTGTCCTCACCACATTTGACTGAAAAGTTGCTTGCCTTGTTCAAAGACATTGTGTATTGCATAAGCAGGTACCTTACTGTGTGAGTGCTTGTGTTGAGTAGCTATCATCTTCATTAAAAGGTACTTGTACCTGGCTTAGGCAAAACTACATTTTCCCCTGTGTGCAACAGCCTCCAGATATAGCCATTAGAGAAGGAACCGGAGACAGAAAGGACTTCCAGAGGTGTTACTGATAGCTAGAGGCATTCCATAAGGACGGCTCTATATGTATCCTTGGGACCAGATAAGAGGTTTGGAAGTAGTAAGGTATTGTTGTTTTAGGTGTGGGACAAAGAGGATAAAGAAGCAAGCAATAAAAAAGGGATTAAACAGAGGAAAAACAGAAATGCAATGCATTGGCAAATAGAAGTGTTCGCTGCTGTCAACACAACCTAAATTGGATAGTAATAGCAGCAAACAGCATCGTCACTTTGTTCAACTGTTCCAGCACCCATCATGGGACCCAAATTGAACTGTATAAATTTAGTCCTGAAGTATCACCATAATACACACATATATGGGGTGTATTATATGTGAGGATTAGACCCCTGCTGCGTCTTATAAGTGTGGGAATATTTTGCTTTCTAAAAGACTCCCCCAGATGTGGAGATGTTTATTGGGTTTTGAATTTTGAAAACCCACTAGAACAGAAGTTATATCAATTTTTTTCTATCATGACCACCAAGCCTGGGTGTGCCTTATACATGGGGAATGCCTTATACGCGGGGTATTATGGTGGTGAAGGTGGTGAAAACCAGTACCTAAGCAGTGTACAAACAGTGTGGTCTAGTAGTAGTGTTTCAGTGTCAAATCAGTATGAGGAACAGTAGTGTTTCAGTAACCACTGCCATTCTGCTGTCAGAAAAGGGGAAGTAGTGGTCCATTAAGTGTGATATCAGTGCAAGAGAAGTGGTCAATCAGTATGTCTGAAATATGCAAATGAGGTGCAGTAGTTGATCAGTAGTCTACTGATTTAGTACTTCTACAGCCCCATATGCAGTGCCGTAGACCACTGCAGATCCACTGCTGGGGGCAGGAAGAAATACTAAAAAAGTGTCCACTGTATCATTACTGCCCTACCACCTGACCTCCCACTGAGGAAGTTTTTCTGTCCCTGGTGTGGCGTGAACTAGGGTCCTCCTGATTACTGGCCAGCACTTTAGCCCATTGAGCCATCTCCCCATCAGCTATAGGTAGCTGCATTTCCTTCCTAGTAATGTATTTAACCCATAGCCCAAATAAGAGGGAACTAGAGCAGTATCAAATGAGTAGTACTGGGTAAGCACTGCCATAGTAGAAAGGGAATATTAGCTAATACTGAGCACTCTCTTTAGCACTCTCTTTAGCATGAGAATTAGGAGAATTGATAAAGATTCAGCACGGAAAAACATCCATTTACATAAATAGGGAGATCATTGAAATGGAACAGCACCGTATTTGCTCAAGGTAGTGTATTTGCGTTCAAGGCAATAACGTGTGTCATAGTCATCAAGGAATTCTGCAAAATGTTTCATATTACTCAGAAAGGTTTGGCCTACAAAAATCATATTAGATAGTGTGCTTTGATGGGGATCCGGCAAATTTTATACAGACAAGTTAAGATAGTCTTAGAGCTTGGGTATTGAGCATACATGGTACCGAAATTGACCAAAAAGTGGTCTGAACCCACACATGGATAAGGAGCCAAAACCGGTAGTGCATCCCAGGATAACTAATGTTAACATCTTGAATCTTGTTCAAGGGACCCTAAGAATAAAAAAAAAATACCTGTCGCGTTGGGATGTGGGGGGGGGGGTGCATGGTGGGCCCTATCAGCCCCCGGCCTATTAGTGGCAGTGAGTAAACTCTGAACTTCATACACCTGTTTAGCCTATCTTTGCTCATCTCTAATCACTACCATAATATAGCAACTCACCCATAAATGGACAGTGATATCAGTAGAGGATCAGTAGACTACTGCATCCATACTGCAAAATTAGTTGAGAGTCAGTAGACTAATGAATCTATACTGAAAAAGGCAGAGTAAAGTCAGTAGTTTTGGAGTAATCTATCAGTTGCTACTGAAATATGCAGTGGCTGACCAGTATATTTTCAGTAGCCACTGAATTCAGAAGTATATACTGCCCTCCAGTCCTGTGTAATACTGTCTAAAGATTTTATTCCCCTGCGTCTGTTGGGTCCACTTTTTGCTAATCCAACATTTTTTCCATATATTTGCTATATAAAAAATAGTTGGATTAGCAGAAAATGGAACCTACTGTCCACAGTCGAGGTAGCAACTAATGAAGGGCTCTGATGGCTAAGAAATCTTGTCAAAGTGTTGATTTTTGGTCAGTGGTTCATACCAAATCATTTTGTCAAAGACCCTTGAAATCCCTGTGATCCCTAACCTATCGTCATTTTTCCTCTTTCTTAAGTATTCACACCCAATGATGGGAATAGAATCGAAATCACAGAGACTCAGTAGCCCATATCAGCAACATAGATTCAGTGCATAATGGCTTGTTCTCACCAATGTGATGCAACTATGTTCGGGGAGGTTTCTGACTGTTTCTGACCGAGGTTTCTGACTGGCAGTTACAGAGAGTTAATTTAGCCTCCAGTTTGAAATTGGTCACAGAAAGGTACTGTTTTTTTTTCACTTTCCCTGTGTTCCTTATGGTCTAGGGGACCCTTCCCTGTGCTTTTTGTTTTTTTTCCAGACTCAGGAAAAAAACGAGAAGGAACATTTTCTTGACTTCCTCCTCTCCCAAAGAGGTTTCTGACTGGGGAGCTTTCTGACTGGCAGTTATAAAAACATCTATTGACCTGTAGTTTGAATTCCATCACAGAAAGGCATAGTTTTTCAGTCAATATAGGATTGATTCTATCCTGGATCTATTTTAGAGTGACACACCCTTTGCCACCCCTTATATTTATGGCACAATTGGCCAACCTCCAGTCAGAAAGCTTCACATAATGAAGGTTTCTGACTGGGGAGGTTTCTGACGGGGGAGGTTTCTGATCAATGTCTTGATGAAGAATACAGTGCTAGTGTGTAACTTATCTTGATCTTCAGCCTCCCCTCCCTTTTCCTTAGATGGGCATCTTTCTATCCCTACTGTTTTTCCTTACTTATTTGCCCTCTCTTCTTTGTTTTAAGGAGAAGCCACTTCTTCCAGAAGTTCTCTGACCTGATAGAGGTTTCTGACCGGCAGTTATAAAAACACAAATTGACCGGTAGTTTAAATTCCATCACAGAAAGGTATAGTTTTTTCAGTCAATATAGGGTTGATCCTATCCTGACTTTATTTTAGATTGATAAATTTCTTGCCACCCCATATATATTCGTGGCACAATCGGCCATATCTTTTTCCCGGTCAGAAACCTCCCCAGTCAGAAACCTCCCCGGTCAGAAACCTCCCTGAATGTAGTTGCATCAACCTGGTGAGACAGAGCCTAATATTAGTAATAGAATCAAAGTCGAAAAGATCTATTTCCCAATATTGGCTACCAGTGAGATTTGGGTATATGGCAAAGGTGTGTAGGCAAACCTTATGATTTACAATAATAAACAAGACCGCAGGTTTGCGGACATTTCAATCTGCAATGAATTCAGAGCCATTTTCATGTAGTGGGATTTGGTTTTATGACCACCTACTTATACTTACTGCAGATAGTATATCATCGTGGTGCACTCACCTGTAGGCAACAAGAAAGTATAATTAGTTATATAAATATAGTCAATATTCATACAAGTACATTATGCCAGCATAGAATAAAAAACTTACTCACTTGAGGCTGGATCCAAAATCAGGCAATGTTATCAAAACGAGTATAATTTGATACTCTGCCTGATCCTAAAGTGATACCCTGAGATCAGCCCCAGAATTCGCCAGAGTATCCCCTCAGGATCAGGTTGAGTATTAATCCATACTGATTTTGGTGAGATTGCCTCAGTCTTGATCCAGCCTGAACTTCAAGTAAGTAAGAGGGCTGGGTGGATTGCCAAATGAGAGTAAGAAGCACAGAAATGACCATTTGCACAAAGCAACTTTTGCAACTTTTACAAAAGCTGCACACTATCACTGTTGCACCTCTCAGTCTGACATTTTGAACATTTCACAAGGTGACCCCTCACCGCAGCCAGTCTTAGAGTCAGTAAACTTATCAGTTTGGAGCTATATGTATGCCAGAGTCATAAGAATAATAGAGCAATCTTTATCTCTATATTGCCAGAGATCTATCGTTATTTTCACAGAGATTCCTTGCATCACCAAACTGCCTCCTGGGCATTCTTGTGAAAACTACATTGGTTCACTGCTACATAATTGTGGTGGTTCACTGTTCAATTTTATGAAGATCCCTTTAGTGTTTCTTTTTACAGTGTACATAGAGTAATGGAAACTGCTGGATATATTGAAAATGCTGCAGAATCCAGCTACATTATTCTTGTACTCTATATCTGCACCTCAACTTTTCTTTAACTTATAAATCAGTATGGAAGAGTAGATGCCATTGGCCCTGACATGTAATTAGGTGTGTGTCCAAGTGTGCCCACTTAGAAGACAGGCAGTCTGTTTGTCGGGTGTCTGCAGGGAAGGCTTTGGGATGTAATGGGTTAGCTACAGTGGCTGAAGTGCTGAAGCATCAAATTCCTGAGATTTGACTCAGGTTCGAGAAGAATTCAGAAGATCTTATGATATCTAGTGATGTGAGAGGACCCACTGGTAGGGACATCAAAGTTTAATGTCTCGTTCAAAGAAGAAAATAGAGGTGAGGAAATATTGATTGGGTCTCATATCAAGAAAAATGGGAGTATGCACTGTAAAAACAGTTATCAAAATAATGGTGAAATCCTTATTCCAATGTTGCCAGAGGTCTAGCGTTATATTCACAGAGATTCATTGAACCACGGTGTGTACTGTACTGCTTCATTGTTTATACTCCACCTGGCTCTGCACCCCATTGTTCCAACTGTGGGTTTATTTCCACATTCTACTGTTGGGAGAGCCAGCAGGAGGTTTTATGAATTAGGTCAGTTCTGGCAGGAGGTTTTGTGAATTGGGTCAGGTCTGGGAGTAGGTTTTGTGAAACAGGTCAAGTGTGGCAGGAGGTTTATGAATCAGGTCATTTTTGAAGAGCAGATGAAATTCTTGAGAAAATACTGTCTCCTATGGGATTTGTACCCACACACCAGACAGTGCTGGTATCCTGAGTCTCATGTGCTAACCAGTATACCATGAGTCCTCAGATGCTACTGTGGGTAATAGAACATCTACTGAATGGTTATATGCTTCCACTATGACTGAGTAATAGATTATAGATACACAGGGAACTTTCACTTTGATAGTCTGACCAGTCTGTGTAGTATAGTGGTTAAGGCCTGGGACTAGAAATCTAGACCACACAGGTTCAAAACCCTGGTGTGATTTTTTTAATTTTCATTCTCAGTTAGCCACTGTCCATTTTGCAACAAATTCTAAAAATAATGTATTATAATGAATATCCCCTGAATGTCAACAGGATAAAAGGAGCTTCAGAGAGGCCTTTTACAGATACCCCTTTTACTTTGTATGTGTATGTTGAAAACATTGTCCCAATGCAGTCTTGAACCCACATTCTGTGATTCGAAGTCAAACTTGCTAACCACTATACTATTTAGATTGCTGGTGGTTGTAACCTGGAAGACCATATATTTATCATAGCTTTGATTCACAGCCAGTATAGAAGATTCAAATCCTCTTCTAGGCCTCTACAGTTAATGTCAAAATATGCTTATATTCATGGTTTTACTGTTGTATAAACTTCTGTGGATGGAGTATAAGTAAGAAAACCTCCTTGGAGCTGGAGGATTTGCCACAAAACCTCCTCAGCTTTGCCTCGGAAGTTTTGTGGCAAATCCTCCAGCTCCAAGGAGGTTTTTCATTACATAAACTACACTGGTTCACTGCAATCGTTCATTGTTCAGTTTTACATGGAGGCTCTGGGTATTAGCGACGCTGTTAAACTGGTCCTTTAGTATCAATTGGTAAAAGAGAGTAAGATGTGGGCATCTTGGACCTGAAGGACCACACGGGAACTGGAGATGAAGGAGATGACCCAGGAGGGGCAGGGGTGAGTCAGGGTTAGGTTGGAAGTATAGTAGGTACCTGAGGGGTCGTGAAAATCAACCACAAACAGCGATTGGAGGAGGAACCGGAAACAGAAAGGACTTTCGGAGGTGTAACTGATAGCTAGAGGCACCCAATAAGAACATATTCTTGGGACCAGATAAGAGGTTTGGGATATAGTAAGGTATTGTTGTATTAGATTAGGTTTGGGACCAAGAGGATATACAGACAAGCAAAAATGGGATGAACAGAGGAAAAACAGTAAGAGGCAATGATAAGTTGAGTACACAGAATGCAGAGGCTAGTAATATCAGGCAGCAAACAGCGTTTTTACTTCATGTCTCTCACAAAAAGGGAGTATTCAACTGTTCCAGCATCCATCATGGGCCCCAAATAGAAGCACATAGCCATTGGTATAAGTCTGTAGAGGGTCATTCTCCTTTTTATATAACTATCACCTAGAATGGCCATAATACCCATTTATGAAGCGCATCTTATATGTCAGGATGGATCTCAGGTGCAGATTATAAGTGTTATTTTCTAAAATATTTCCAAGACTACCCCAAAGTGTTATTTAAATATAAGGGGATGGGGGTGGGTGGAGATGCTTATAGATTTTTGAATTTTGAAAACCCTTTTGATTAGAACAGATTTTATGTCATTTACATTTTTCTCTATTGCCCACAATGTATTTTGTGCAGGGCACACCTTATAGGTGGGGAATTAACCCTAGTGAAGGTAATGGCTGCAGAGTGAATTACAGTGATACTTCATTCAGCCCCAGAAACTTCCTTTCACCTGTACAGCGAATCTCAGACAAACCAAATACCATTATTTCTGTGATGCTATTTAGATCATCATAGCCACCAAGTTCAATCAGGAAAATCTACTGGATAAAGACACCCTTCTAAATGACTTGTAAACTAACTTGATATTTGTCCTTCTTTGTAGCTGAAGTGGGCCGCATTCAAGATTACCTATCCCCGTTAAATGTGCTAGCTAAGGCCTATAGCTATGTCTAAATTGAGATAGCTTAACCACTGTAGCCCACCACCACATTTGCCTTTATTGATATGAAACTAGCTGGGTATAACCTGATTGAAAACAGAAAAGAAAACACTGGAGTACTTTCTAAGAGCATTATCTCAGGTTGTTTTTATATTTCACCTATGTTGGTTTTGAAGTCCCATCTCACTGTACCCATCCATTCCTTCTCCATGAAACAGGGACTGAGCAGATTTTAACTTCTTCATTCTGCATATTAATCCAAACTATCATATTGCATTTCAAATTTGATTCAGTTAATGTCCCAGAGTTAAACGATGGCTGATTTCTACCAAATATCCCGAACTGATTGCAGATGCCTTACTCATCTTATTTTTTTCTTTCCTTAAAAACGACAAAAGGTGTATTCAAAATTGTCATCATTGTGAGGTTATCCCATGAGGCAAGGGCGAGTCACGCAATCTTTGGTCATGACGATTATATTGAATTCATGTGATTACTGTAAATACTTCCAACCAGTTGACATTTAGATGTTCAGACACGCAAGCTGTAATCCTGGGTAAGGTTATTTGATGGGGGGATTAGATGCAGAGGTGTCTAGTTAGAAATTGTTAAACCAATTTAAATGTGATTTTCACCATGGGGTGGTATGATAGGTCTTTGTACAGACTACACTTCCACTAAAATTCCGTTGAAAAAACAGAGATTGATAAACAGTTTTTCACTGTGGTGGATTATGGATAATCAATATAAAGATGATGGATATTACGGTACTTGCCTGTATTTAATCACTACGAAAATTGACCATAAATTTTTATGGTGATCCTCCATAAATGTGTTAGAGACACACACACATAAATTGAAGCAACACAATTAGCTCTTTATATGTATGGGATATTGTTTTCTAAGACATCACCTACTGGTTCTTTCAATTTGAGAAACTGCAGTATACTGTGCATTACCATAAGTGTTTTGATGCATTCCAGCTTTCATAACATTCATGGAAAAGGTATTTTTCAAAACAGATTTTCTCCATTTCCTTGTTATAATTATGCTCAATATCTACAGTTTCACCAGAATTAATTGTAAGTCATGCCCCACTGTGGTTCAGCGTAAATGTTCAGGAAAAAAGTTTCTCTTTATTGGTTTACAGGATTTCCTTGTTATATGGTCAATATGTACAGAGTTTCACATGAATTAAAATTACAGAGATTGATTGTAAGTGTGCCATAATGTGCATCATCGTAAATGCTTTGATATAACCTGGTTTCACCGTATTCAGGAAAAAGGTGTTTCTCTGTACTGGTGTACAGAATTTCCTTGTTATATGGTCAATACTTACACCGGATTTGAAATTAAGGAGATTCATTGCAAAATTAAACGGTGAATGTCTGTCTATTCAACGGAATATTTTTACAGTGTATGCCTTATATGTCAAAAATGGTCTAAAAGCCCTTGTGATTTATAAATTGTGGTTACCTAACCGATCCATTCTTATTTTGGTGACATTGCCAGGGTCTGGATCTAGCCTCAAGTGATAGCATTTTTTTCTGTGAGATACAAGACTGCTCACCAAATGAGAGTGAGAATAACAGAAAGGATCTTTTGTGGGAAAAAACTTTTGCAACTTTTAAAAAACAAAGAAATGCCTTCTTCAGCATGTACTTCAGCATATCTCTTTCTGTCAAGGTGAAATCTTCCCGTGTCTCCTAGAAGATATATGGCTACTTTGTATATAGGCACAGATGGTGACCTTTACTAAGCTTCAGACTATCACTGTCACACCTCGCAGTCTGACATTTTGAACATTTCACAAACCTGCCCTTTGCAGCAGTCTGGAGTTAAATGTAGTCTTTAAATTCCATTGCTGTATCTAAAGAGTAGATACTTTTGGCCCTGACTTGTAAATAGGAGTGTGTCCAAGTATGCCCACATAAGAATAAAAACAGGCAGTCTGTTTCTTGGGGGTCCCTGGGGAACGCTGTAGGATGTAATGGGTTAGCTACAGTGCAGTGGCTGAAGCAGCCAAGCATCAAATTCCTGAGATTTGAGTCAGGTCCGCAAAGAATTCAGAAGATCTGATGCTATCTGGTGAGGTGAGAGGATGTGAAAGTTTAATGTCCCGTTCAAACTGGAGAGTTCTTCAGAAAATAAGAATAGGAAAGTGAGGAAATATTGACAGGGTCTCATGTCAAGAAAACCGGAATTAGGCACTGTTATTGGCATAAACAAAGTGTTGTCAAAATAATGCTGAAATCATTGTCCCATCATTATTTTCACCGATTCCTTGCACCACAGTGTGTACTGTATTTTTGCTTCATTAAAGAAACTACACTGATTCACTGCAATGCAGTAACAGTAGTACATTGTTGAGTTTTATAAGGCTCCCTGGAAGATTCAACAATCAATACACAGGATTGGCGGCAATGATACAATACAGGTAATATTCCTCGAGACTATTCCAGGCCCATAATCATCGGAGTCATTATATGGCTAAGATGATTGTGGGCCAGGAATAGTAGAGAGAAATGTTACTTGTATTGTAACCAATTGCTGCCAATCTAGTACTTATTATCATATGCTAACTACTTAGGCTAGATATTGTATCTGGGTAGCTAGACATGGTGTCTGGTAGATAGATTGGATGTTGTCTGCTCTTGATTGGGTACTCAACACTATGATAATAATATGTAGATTTCACTTTGTTGTGAAAGAAAGTGCTCTGCCCTGATTGGTGCAGATGACAATGCTTGTATTGATGGGCCCAGAAATATGGACTCAGATATTGGTGGACAGAACAATATCATCATCTGCCTTTTTTGTTATGTATTTCTTAGGGTTTTCTCGTATCCCTGTCTTAGCATATAATAATAACTCTTTGGAGCGTGCCTTCACAGTCCAGAGCTTAGCTTTAAGAAAGACATCAATGCGGTATCGACATCCTGCCTTTGATTAAAGTATAGTAGGTAGTACAAGTTGATGTTGATATTTGTTTCAGAAATCCACAGACTAGAAATGAAAAAGCAGCTGAGATAGATGGATATGATTCTGTCATTGTATTTTTGCAGTTCATAGGGTTTCATACTACATAGCAGTAAATATATCAACTGCTGGCTGACTCATAGACTTTGATTTCATGTTGCCTGTTTCTTTCATTACACAATTAAATGGATTCTTATGCACTCTAAAAGTAGCAATTGAATTTACCTATGATCCTCGTAAAACTGAAAGGTGAACCATAATAATTTCTGGCACTTTTGGAACAAGCAAGAAATTGACTTTTTTCACAGGTTGTTTGTAGATAACACTTTAAGATATAAGTCTGTATGGCATATGTGATTAACACAACTTTCAACAAAGCAGAAATGGGAATGTGCAGCAGCCCTTACCAACTATTTAACATAGATGATGATGTTTGTGCCTGTTGCCACAAACAGATAAAATGATATAAGAATGATGTTTAGGCCAATGTAGTTGTGTTCCAGTAACATGGTTCAAAAATCTAGAGTCGGTAGGGTAGATTATAACCTTCTTTTTTTTAAAATAAAAACCTACAGGTAGATATATGCCAGATTCTTTTACTTTACAGTAGAAATATGAAAACCATACAAGAAAATTGAAGAGCATGGAAATGATACACCTGAATAAGGAAAATTGGATAAAAATTTATGAAAGGTATTAAACAAATCATCAAAAGTGGATGGATATTTATAAAATATTGTATTTGTTTTTCAAAACTTTTCAAAGAAAAAGCAAACAGTGCAGGGTTGGCCCTGTTTTGCTAGGATTGGTCGGGAGACTGGAAACAAACCCTTTTTTTTTACACCAAGGCCTTTCTAACTTTTACTCACATCTACCATTCTGAAGGGGAATATGCCCTTCCAATCGGCACTGATACTAATGAAGGGTGGGTTGGCACTGTACCCGGAATGCTATTCCTTATGGTTTATAAACAACCCAATTGCCCAACTACTTTTGTAAAAAGAAACACACTTTTCACTGGAATACAATTATATTGCTTAACTGTTAAGTTTTATGAGGATTCCTGATAGTTTTGACAGTGTGGGCACGGCTCCTAATGAAAGACAGTTCAGAACCTGATATGATTCCTTTATGGTTCATAACAAATACTCAAGACAGGAACAACAATAAGACTCATATAAATGAATATAGAAGTGATACCTCTTATCTGTCTTCCAGTCACTCTCTGACAACACCCAAAGGGGACTACAACCACATTCACAGGGACGCAGGACTAATGAAGTGAGATCCTATGACTAGGTGGAGCTGAGGTTGGTAAAGAGACTGGGGTCCTCTGGGGTGTTTGACAAAGACAGAGGGCTTCTTTGTTCAATGGAGATCAATGAGAAGAGTGTATGGTGTTAGGAAGTGGAACAGATATCATGGGACAGAAAGGTGCTCCTCATTATATCCACGCTAACAATGTTGAGAAACCAAAAGCACTGACACACTGTGAGAAATAACTGTTGAATCTACCATTGATCCTTATAGAACTGAAGTGAACAACAGTAATCGTATCGCAGTGAAGCAGTTTCAATGATGAAGCCCCAGATGACAGTATGGTGGTACAAGGAATCTCTGTGAAAATAATGATGGATCTATGGCAACTTTGGTACAAGGTTCTCAACATTATATTCGATCTTCTTCTTTTTACTGTGCACTTAGGGATCATCAACCATCTGGTCATACAGAAAAGGGATAATTTAGAATATCTCTGAGCTCTCTCTGCTCTGTCTCAAATACATTAATAGCCAGCTATCCAGGCTACCAATATCCCACATTCCTCTGGTTGCCCACCTCCTCATAGTACAATATAGCCTGTAGCTGTAGACAGACTGGCCACCAGCAGATTGGGACATACCTCTATCAATGACTTTCTCTGCCGTGAGCACCATATCTTCCACACTTCTCTGTAACTAATACCTTTTCATTCTAGAGTCAGTATTTCACGTTCAGTTGCTATCCCCTAAACCCCCCTTTCCTTAACCCACCAGTTTTTTCGTTGTTATCTAACCGATCTCCTATTATTGCAGTATTTATCTCAAGCATACCGTTCCTCTTCCTCCCTTAGATCATGATTCACCTCATTATTTCTAAACCAGTACCAAGTTATGACATCTCAGGTTTACACA
This sequence comes from Acholoe squamosa, assembly GCA_949317995.1. Taxonomy (NCBI): domain Eukaryota; kingdom Metazoa; phylum Annelida; class Polychaeta; order Phyllodocida; family Polynoidae; genus Acholoe; species Acholoe squamosa. Next base: position 56,484,019 of record OX439049.1, read on the forward strand.
CCTTAATAATTCCAACGTCAATTAGATAAATCTTTTTGGCCCTGGTATATCACTTCCCTGCTGGTCATTTATGGAGCATTGTATTTGAGAATAATGTCTAATTTCCATTGCATATATTATCATGTGATATTGCACCGTAAGGAGAGCAGTCTGAAAATAAATGCTCTTGTTATAATCACAAAAGCTGAGCGCAATCTATATCATGGGTCCTTTTATTGTATACCTGTACCAAATATTCAGTACGAAATTCTGCTGCAAACAGATTGCTACTGGTGGACAGGAGCAGTTTTGGTGGAATGAGGATAATATGATGAACAAGTCCCTACACTGAAGGACCAGACAGGATCTGGAAAGGGGAGAGATGACCCAGGAGGGTCAGGGGTGAGTCAGGGTTAGGTGAGAAGTATAGTAGGTACCTGAGGGGTAGTATAAATCTACACATATACAGCGATTGGAGGAGGAACCGGAAACAGAAAGGACTTCCGGAGCTGTTAGTGATAGCTAGCGGCATTCCATAAGGATGGCTCTATGCATATCCTTGGGACTAGATAAGAGGTTTGGGACGCAGTAAGGTATTGTTGTATTAGATTAGGTGTAAGACCAGGGGGATATGCAAGCAAGCAATAAGGATGGATTAAAAGGAGGGAAGGCAGAAAAAGGCATGAAAATGGATAAAATTATATGCAATACAGAGGCAAATGGAAATACTTGCTGCTGTCAACAAAAACTGAATTGGGTAGTAATAGCAGCAAGCAGCATCATCATTGTTCAACTGTTCCAGCACCCATCATGGGACCCAAATGGAAGCATATGTCAAAATCGCAGAGGCATGCGCCTTGCCAATCATGTAGTCTCTTTTGGCTGTTCCTGAGGTACAAACAAATAATGCCAAGAGAGAACATATGTTTTATAAATCAATGGAGGACAGTTCTTTTTTTTTTATATAACTAACACTTAGAATTTGTGAAGGTAAAGGCTACAGATTCACAGGCTGCCTTAGACTCTTGTGAAATAACCTTTTGGTTATGGAGATGGGAGAAGAGTTGATGTCAAAGTGTATGAAACTTCAACCTAAAGGTTCATTCCCTTATTCTCTAATTGAATACTGGAAATAAAAATTTAGATTGAATCCACCTTATACGTATATGATACACAATGAGTTTATGCAACGCCTGTTAGGCGCACCTGGGGCAAGCTTTCGAGTAAATGAGTACTGGTCTATGTTATGCACATATAACATACGAGACAGTTCTTAAGCATCATAGGGTTCAGCAAATTCATACTTGCATAAAAGCCCTTCCGAATAACACACCAAGATTTAGGGTATCTTTGATTTAACTTTGTTAAGGTTCAGATTACCCAGACACTATCCTCGTAGCTGCTGAATCTGCTAATATCATTTCGGTAGCTGATACCAGAAAAGTGTGATTAGATAGGAGCATCTGAAAGGGGATATCAAATAACATGCTAATGACGTCATGGCTAATGGTATTAAGTCCTTTTACTGCTAATGAGGTAGCGAGAAAGTTGTACTTTGATTTATCCCTTCATCTTGTTTTGAAGAGGGTCTACCTATTGTTATAGGGTAATGGGCTTTCCCATACGTTCTACTCTGATTTCTGAGACACTGTAGACACTGGTAGAATCCCACTTTTGCGCAGATCTTCAAATTAGATCATGTCTCGTTTAAGCCCAGGGTAGAGGGGAGTTTTAGAGTTCATAAACCCCCCTATTTCTTTACCTCAAAAAGGCACAGGTCTCATATCAATGCAGGGCAAATCAGAGGCTAAGATATAATATTATTAGCCCTAAACTAGCCTCAACAACAACCAAAGACGGAATCGTCGTCTCAGAGTTTCATTTCAATGAAGCAGTGTAGTTTCATCAATGAACCAGTACAGAACACACTCACAAGGAATCTCTGTGAAAATAATGATGGATCTCTGGCAAGTTTGGGATAAGGATTTCAGTTATTTTGATGACATTTTTTTACAGTGCTGGTTCCGGTTTTCTCGATATGAGACCTGGTCAATATTTCCTTACTTTCCTCTTTTCTGTCTCTTCAGTCACTACTAGCATCGTGGGCTAAAGAACCATCAACTTTGAATGAGACTTTGAATCAGATCTTCTGAATTTTCCCTCGATCTGACTCAAATATCAGGAATTTGATGCTTGGCTGCTTCAACCACAGCACTGTAGCTCACCAATGCATTACATCCGATAGCTTTACATGGGGACCCCAACAAAACATTCTAGCTAGTTATAGCTACAAGTCAGGGCCAATAGTATGTAATCTTTAAATACAGTTCTGGAATTTGAGTAAAAGTTGAAGTGCAGATCTATACTGTAAACAATCACTGTTGAATCCACCACACTGAAAACCTATGGGATCCAAAACTCGTCAATACTGACGACTTTAGGTCCTCAGGTTGACGATACCTAAATCTACAGCTTTAGGTCGTCATAGGTGACGACTTTGGGTCATCACTGACAATCTAAAGTCATCGCTCTAGGTGCCCTTTACAGTCATATTGTTCTGTGCAGTAGTTAGATACATGCTGATACTGGTATTGTTTCTTACAATTAACAAATAGTGTTGGCCCTGTTTTTTTTTGTTTTTTTTTTTTTGGGGGGGGGGCTCTTTCTGTAACATATATCCCTTCACCCATCAATCAGTATATTTATTCTTCTGAACCCACTATCATGGGTCAGTTGAACACTATGTAGTGCTGTGTGAGTACACCCATCTACTATGTCATAGACTCTGAATAGACATGGACTTAAATTCCAGCACTATCCACAGGAGAGGTGTTATTAGCAGAAGGATCTATTTCTCTTTTGACATTTCCACTTAAACATTTCCATCTTTTTACAGGAAAATCTTCATCAAATGCCCCTTATTATTTCACCTTTCATAGCAACAATACAATATGAACAACGTATACTTATGAGCTTATATACACCCTAGTATACATCATTTGTGTCACAGAAATGCATAGTGGGGTCCTCTTATGGCAAACGGCCAAACTAGTAGCAGAGCCAAGGTGCACAATATGATGACTTGGGGTAGTCATGAAGGGCTGACGACCCTCTGACGACCCTAAACTCGTCATATATGACGACTTTCGAGTAGCGGTGGGTTTTCAGTGCAGGGATCATCAGAAAACTGAAAAGTAAACCATTGTGATTACATTGTAATGAACCAGTGTTGACAAGAAGCCCCATGTGGCAGGACAGTGGTACAAAAAAAATCTCTGTGAAAATAGCGACGAATCTCTGGCAACTTAGGATGAGGATTGTTATTTCAATGACAGTCTTTTTTGCAGTACAATAGATTCCATTACTCACTATAAGATTTCTGCCTCTTAGACTGAGTGTGTTGAGTGGTCCGTTTGTGAAATGTTCAAAATGTCAGACTTGAAGGTGTGACAGTGATAGTACAAAGCTTAGTAAAGGTCACCATCTGTGCCTATATACAAAGTAGCCATATATCTTCTAGGAGACACAGGAGGATTTCACCTTGACAGAAAGACAAAGATGCTGAGCTGTTTTGTTTTGTAAAAAGTTGCAAAAGTTGCTTCGCGCAAATGACCCTTTCTGTTTTACTCATTCTCATTTGATGATCAGTCCCATACTTTATTGCATGAAAATTAACCCTCAGCCTGATCCGGAGGTGATACTCTGACAGATCCTGGGCTGATCCCGGGGTGTCACTCAGATCAGGCCGAGTATCAAATTATACTCATTTCGGTGATGTTGCCTGAGTCTGGATTCAGCCTCAAATGAGTACTTTTTTTTATTTACGCTGGCCAAAAGGACTTTTATAAATATTGACTGTATAACTGATAATTCTTCCATGTTGCCTACAGGTGAGTGCTCCAAGCAGTTATATATCTGCAGTAAGTATAGGTAGGTGGTGATAAGGCTAAATCTCATTACCATAAAAAAGGGTCTGAAATCTGTGTGGATTGAAATGTCAGCAGATCTGAGGTCTTGTTATTAATGTAAATCATGAGGTTTGTCTACCCACCTTTAATGTACCCAAATCCCACTGGGAGTCAACATTGGAAAACAAATATTTGTGTGATTTTATTCTGTTGCTGATATTAGGCACTGAATCTCTGTGATTTTGATTCTATTGCCATCACTGGGTATCAAAATCTCTGTAAAATATGCAGTAAACAGAGGAGTCACAATGATAAGCTAAATTTCAAGATTTGACATCAACCACTTACCAAAAGTCAACACTTTTGCAAGACTTCCTAGCCATTTTCGCCCTTCCTCTGACGTTATTCCCGCATATAAGGCATTGTCTGTGCAAAAACCTGTCATACCATGGTGAATATCACATCCCTATTGGTTTACCATATCTTTAATCCTGTGAGAGCTTGCATGTTTGAATAACTGTTATGATATCGTTCTAAATGTTAACTGTGGAATAATTCCATAAATTCAATACAATGGTCATGACCAAAGATTACGTGACTTATCTTTCCCTCATGGGATAACCCCACAATTTTGTCTTTTATCATGAAAAAGAAGGGAGATGAGTTAGGCTTCTGCAATCAGTTTGAGACATTTGCTTAGAATCAGCCATCATTTAACTCTGGGACATCAACAGAATTTTGTTTGACATGCAATGTGATAGTTAAAGTAATAATGCAGAATGAAGAAGTTGAAATCTGTTCAGTCCCTGTTTTATAGAAAAGGAACAAATGGATACGATAAAATGGGAATTCAACCCCAAGATAGGTGAAATATAAAAACAACATGAGAAAATCCCCAGTGTTTTCTATTGTTCCTTCAATCAGGTTATACCAGCTAATCTCATGTCAATTAAGGCAAGTGGCTACAGTGGTTAGCCTAGTTCATTTCAGACAAATCTAAAGGCCTTAGCTAGCACATTTAATGAGGCTCTCAAGAAGGACAAATTAAGTTAGTTTAGGGAGATTTCTCTATCCAGCAGATTTTCCTAATCAAACTTGGTAGCTATTTTGATCTGGATAGCTTCAGAACAATAATGGGATTTGGTTTCATGGTTGTCTAGGGTCCGCTGTAACTTGGGTGGAAGAAGCTGTTGAATGAAGTATCAATGTGAGTCTGCTTGGAGTTACCTTGTATTGACTATTGTCTCGGTAATTAGCCATAAAAAATAACAGTCCTTTACTGATTTATTAAATCCAAAATGTGCCCAGTTCTCTCAAATGAATAAAGCTACACATGATAGGCAATACACCTGCTTCTGGGGTTATCATATGTGCTTCCATTTCAGTCCAGGATGGGTGCTGGAACAGTTGAACAAAGTGAAAGCAGTATTTGTTGATTTTTCCTCCCAATTTAGGTTTTGTTGACAGCAGCAAATATTTCCATTTGCCACTGCTTTGAGGCACTGTGGCCTCCTGGTTTCCCTCTATTTAATCCATTTTTTGCTTGCTTGCATCTCCTCTTGGTCTCACACCTAATCTAATACAACAATACCTTACTGCGTCCCAGACCTCTTATCTGGTCCCAAGGATATATCCTTGTGGAATGCCTCTAGCTATCAGTTACACCTCCAGGAGTCCTTTCTGTTTCCTCTTCCTCCTCCAATGCCTGAATGTGGTGGATTTGCACAACCCCTCGAGTACCTACTATACCTCCCACCTAACCCTGACTCACCCCTGCCCCTCCTGGGTCATCCCTCTTAGTTGCTGTCCAGTCCTTCAGGGCCACAATTCCCAGCATTCTGAAAAATAGCTGTTGAATCTACCTGGAATCCTCACAAAAGATAACAGTGAACAACCATAATCATATTGCAGCTAAACAGTGTAATTTCTACAACAAAGCCCCTGATCGGGAAATGATGTACAAGCATTTCTTATCATGGTACACAGATACCGTATTCATTCTAATAAGTGCACATGCTCTAATAAGCACACACCCCTCCTTTCTGGGTCCCACCCTGGTGTAAAATCAGTCAAATGAAGTGTAAAAATAATGTTTTTAGGAAAAAAAACAATGATTTTAGGCTCTTGGGGGTGCGCTTATAAGAATTAGTTTTTTCTTATAAGCTTTTGAGCACCTAACAATTAATTTTCCGCACATGTGCACTTATTAGAACGAATACGGTACTACGATTTAAAAAACCCTTAGAATCAGAGTGGATGATCATAGGTAATGCAGTACAACAACTGTGATTACATAGGGATGAGAGGGTAGTCACACCAGTGCAATTATTAATTGGTGACCACTAGATGTAGGTCAATAATGGCATTAAAGTAAGGGATCCCACTATGATTTGGAGGGGTCTAGTCATACCATCTTGAGGAATGCCTTCCCAATAGGAATTCTCTGAGTATAAAAGCAAGATTTGAACCACCAGCATTTTGTGTGATTCCTACATACATGGTTTAAGGCCTCACTGCCAAAATGCTCTAATCAAAATATGTCACTCAGCTGAGCATAGCACACTCAAGTGTACAAGTGAGAAGTGAGACTCAGGTGGAGACCTACATATCAGTGTGTGATAAGCTTATCAGTACCCAGTAGTATTGGCTAGGTGAACAACAGACGCAGTAGATTACATATCTCTGTGGGGAAGGCGGCAGTGAGGTGCTGGTGCTTTAGGTGAGAGATTGCCCGTGGAGTTACCAACAGAGGCTGTTTGTACCACTGTAACAAAGTGTCATCAAAATAACAGTGGAATCCTTGTATAAAAATTGACAGAGATCCATCATTATTTTCATGGAGATTCCTTGTATCACAGTATAAAATGTACTGCTTCATTGTAGATACTAAACTGCTTTACAAGAAGGATCCATGGTAGATTCAACAGTTATTTCTTAGATTGTTCACCCTCATTATGCCAAACCTGCCCCTCCTCAGCAGTAGCCATTTGTTTGCAGCAGAATTTCACACTGAATATTTGGTCAAGGGTATAAAATAATAGGCCTCATGATATAGATTCGGCTCTAAGTGTGTGATTATGATGAGAGCATTCCTTCATCCGCAATATACAATGGAAATTAGACATTATTCTCAAATATAATGTTTTGCAACTGTCAGATGTGATATGCTAGGGCATCTAAGCTTTCTTTGATTGATGTTGGAATCATTGAGGTTTGTAAACCGAAAGTTTTCCAAGAGTAATCCAAGGGAGATAGGGAGCAGCCATATTCATGGGATCGAGCTGTTATGAGGGATTTCTTAAATAACAACAAATGCTGATGGGTTGAGGAAAGCAGGGTTAGGTGAATAGCACTAGAAGGTGGAATTCAAACTTTAGAATGAAAAAGGAATTGGTTTTAGAGAAGTGCGAAAGATGATAGTGTTCAGAGTATGTCAGGTTTGGAAGGGGACGGTAGATGTATGTCCCACTCTGCTGGTACCCGGTCTGTCAGCACCTACAGGCTATAGTGTACCCTGAGGAAGTTTGCAACGAGCAGAAGGTGGGATATTGGTAGCCTGGAAAGCTTACTGTTGATGTATTTAAGACAGAGCAGCACCAACATAGGAATATATGATGTGGTGTCTATGAGCACAGTAAAAGATAGTGTCATCAAAATAATGGTCCCTTGTCCCAGAATGGCCATAGATCAATCATTATTTCTTGTACCACCATATTGTTATCTAGGTCTTCATTGTAGAAACCACACTGCTTCACTGCAATACAATCAATGTTCAGTAGATTCAGCAGTTACTTATTAGGATGTATAGAACATCCAAATATGATATAAACAGTCAGTGCTTCAGGGTCCTTAACATTGTTAGCGTGGATATAATGAGCACCTTGTAGTCCCACCATATCAGTTCCACTCCCCAACAGCATACACTGTTCTCATTGATCTCCATTGAACAAAGAAGACCTCTGTCTTTGCCAAACACCCCAGAGGACCCCAGTGTCTTTACTACCTTCAGCTCCACCTAGTCACAGGATCTCACCTCATTAGTTCTGAGTCTGTGAATTTGATGGCTAGTCCCCCTTTGGGAGTTGTCAGAGAGTGAGGCGAAAAGGGATGATAGGTATCACTTCTATCGTCATTGATGTGAGGCATATTCTTGTTCCTGACTTGGTTAGTTGTATTGTTTATAAACCATAAGGCCAATTTTCCACTGTCCAACATGGCCACTCTATCGGCTACAGCTTCACCACACAACCACTGTGGGCCGATAGAGCCGCTGACTTTTATCCTAGCACTCTTTGGTGGTACACGGTTATCTGTCAGCCAGCAGCAGCATCTACTGTCAGACAATAGAGGGATCCTATTGGTTGGTGGAAAACAGCTGTAAGGGATAGCATACCAGGTAGAGTGCTGTAGTCCATTCTTCTTTAGTATCAGTGCCCAGTGGAAGGGTGTATTCTCCCTCAGAATGATAGAGGTAAGTAAAAGCTGGAGAGGCCTTGATGAAAATCAGTAGCACTCATATCTGTATCTGTTTAGCAAAGACCATTATTGTCACAACAAATACTGGCATTATCATATTGTTAAATAGATGAAAAGGGCTGCTGCACATTCCCATTGCCGCTTTGAAAGTTGTGTTAATCTCATATGACATGTAGTTTTGTATTTCATTTTGTTATCTACAAATAAACTGTGAAAATAATGTCTTCAAAGTAATACAGAAATTGCTGTTTTAAAGTTGCTAGAGAATACTTGTACCACTGTACTGTCTTCTTGGGCTTCATTGTAGAAACTATACTGGTAACTGCAATTCAAATACGGTGGTTCACTCTTCAGTTTTATGAGAATCCCTGGTAGATTCAACAGTTGGTTTTACAGATTTTTGTACATTCCTCCATGAGGACTCAGGCTCAGCCCTATGGACAGCAATCATGTGCCTCTAGCCTGCACCACTGATAAAATTTGGACCTTAACGCTATAGTAGTGTTCATCACTGCCTGGGCCACAGGCAAGTGATTTCAATCAGGCTGCAGCTATAGGCAACTGATTTCAGTGAGCCTCAATTTCAGGTCCAACTATATATAGGTCATGAGGTTATAACATCAGATGCAGCAATGGCGGAATATGGGATTAATTGTGAATGAAATGATCATACTCCAAGCTCTAATAGAACTTGAAAGCTGGGGATGGCTAAGGATACTGTCCCTATCCCATCCATCAGTGACTGATGGCCATCAGTCTACCATGACTGGTTTTATTATGTATACATACAAAGATGAAATCAGCTGCCTGTGGCCCAAACACTGATGAAAACCCCAATGGCTTTAAGGTCCAAATTTCATCAGTGTTGTGTGCTTGAGGCAGGTTACCGAGTGTCCATAAGGGACTCGCGCTATACCTTAGGAATACTATTTCGTAATGAATTAGATGGAGCCACATAGATCTATGCACCTCTTATATATTTTATGACCAAGGATAATTCAAGTCGCAAAGAATCACTATAATAGTTATTGCCTATCAGTTATATTATATTTTGCAATACTAGTTTTGCAGGACTAATGCAAGGGAGTGGTTATTTTTTAAAAAAGGGGGGTTGGTGGGTTTAGGGGGGACAGAAAAATCTAAGACCCCTTATAGGGGAACAGAAAAATTGAAAAAGCCTGACTCGAAAAATGAAATGGGGAGGTGGAAGAATTTCAGACCAAGGGGGGGGGGGGAATTTCACCATGCAAGGAACCCTCTCCCCTTGTTTTAAAATGACCACCTCCTAAAGTTTTAACAATGTTAAAGATGGACATGAACACTCATCTAGGGGATACTTTTGGTGTAATTGATTAAACAGTAAGTAATACCCAAGAGTGCCAGGATACTACATTGTACGCTAAATTAAGCGGAAAGCCTCTTGTCTTTCAACAAAAAATGAAAGAGTACTTCTATAGTCTAAAATCATGATCATAATCATATCAGTGTACAGAGAAGAATGGAATATAGTAAAATCTATAGTTCGGTTAACACCACACTCTCCATACAGAAATCTAAATCAATAGGAGAAATAAAATCTTCATCTTTCAACCCTCATGTGCAGGACAGGGATTAGAACAAAGGATTGTTTGATGACTCATTGATTTTATATTGAAGCCATACTTAGTAGCTATTTGTGTGAGATCTCATGGTTCTCGGGTAGGTATCTATCTGTTATCTCTAGACTAAATTTATGGGAAATAGAAGTATGTGTTGGTCATTGATATTGAAACCACGTATGAGTTCCAAATGATTCTCCTAAACACATTACTACTAAGAAAATAATCTACACCCTCACTATTATCTACATCTCACAGAATCTTGAAGCTGGATTCTGCGGCTGGAAGGCGTTTCTCAAGATGGTACACCTAGACCCCTTCTAACGCCACTACAGGAATACATAGGCAAAGGTTCACGGACAGTGGGAAGAAAAAGGTGAGGTGTATAGCACGCACAGTCTGCCTGCAGTCTACGGCACTTGCAGTCTACATCAGCAGGTAGACCGCAAGTGCGAAACATCTCACTTTTTCTTCCCATGAGTGATCCTTTGCATTTATCTTATGGTTATATCATCTACATTTACGATTACATCAGAGGGTCACGTGACCAGGTTGTGTGATATGCACCCTAAGTATCACACGGCTTCTGTGTGATACATAAGCAAATGTCCATGACCAGGGAATAAATTTGCATCGTATTCACTGAGGTGAGGCTGTCCGTATTCAACGATGCCTTATAGGCAGAGTTGAATGCGGACAGGCCTCACTGAGGTGAATACGATGCAAATTTATTCCCTGGAATGGACATTTGCATTTATGTCATGGCCTAGGGGGTTATTTTGCCTTTAAATAAAGAAAAACAGCTCAGATCTGTTCAAAATCCAAGATGGCGGACACCCATTGAATACAGACACTTTGTATTCAATGCCTCCCATTGAATATGGCGGTTCTAGTACTAATCTATAGTGACGGTCGTATCAGCCATGACATAAAGCCTTGTAATGTAAAGCCTATGGCTTCTCAGCATGTCAACGTATTTGCCATGACATAAAGCTAGTGGTTCCTAATGATTGCACTGGTATGACTGCCCTACTGCCCTAACAAATCTAACGTAATTCCTACTTTAAGTGCTCATTGTACGGAGTAGTTGCAGCCCAACATCTATGACCACCAACTCTAATTTTGAGGGTTTCAAATCATAGTAGCTGTGTACAGTCATGCAATCTTGAGAAATGCCCTGCTGGTGCGATTGTAAGCTGTTTTGAAGTAGCCTTCTTATATCCTATTTTCGGATGCCCCGATTAATCAGTATCTTTAATGGAACAGACTATCACCCCCCCCCCCAAGGTCTCTGCTCCCTCCTGAGTGAAAGCCACCAGAAAGTCATTGGAGCTTCCTTCGTTAGCCTCCACAACAGCCTATTCAACCTGTCCGTGAGGTGGACTGGAAGGAAGGATAAAGGTGTGTAGCAAGAAGGGGATTGCCTTTACAAAGTGATCTAATGAACACGCGGTAATCTTAGTGATGTGGTGCTAGGGATCACTGTATAGAAGATCACCAATATATGAACCTTTTCACCCTTTAATAATAAAGGGCCGCTGATGCATTAATGCATCATGCCCATTGGTCGTCATGATGCACCAAAGAGTGCTGGCGAGACTGCTCACCAGCACTTTATTGGAGCATCATGCTGACCCTCCAGGATTATATGTATCAACCCCGTAGGGTTGTCATGATGCTCCAATGAAGTGCTGGTGAGCAGTCTCACCAGCACTTCATTGGTGCATCATGACGACCAATGGACATGATGCACTCCTGCATCAGTGGCCCTTAAAGGGATTAACGACCGGCGTCCACAATGCACCATGGCTCCCTCTAGTGGGATCCATGTGGGAAATGTGTGATTACTGATATGGTCCCAAGAGTAGAATTGCAACAACTTCATCTATATATATATATATATATATATATATATATATATATATATATATATATATATATATATATGTTTGATGCTGCATATTAGCAACTTGGATTAGGGAGTGGTCATTTTTTTACCAACAGGGGACGGGTAGTGGATTTTCAGGCGGGCACATCAACATTTGACCCTCCGTCAGAAATTCTTCACAACTCACCCTCTGTGCTATAGCAATGTGCGAGCTATTTCACTTAGAAACGGTGAAATTTGAGGTATGAATTCTTTTGCCTCTCCCCTAAATCCACCACTGTTGTTAAGAAAATGACCACTCCCTTAGTTCTGCCTATCCATTTATAGCTATTGCTTGCATCTTAATGTCCAGTCAGAAACCGGTCAGAAACGTTCACAGTCAGAATTACACAACAGTGTTAAGATATATCCTGTTATTTTCAAAATGGAACTTTTTCAATGTAAAAATTGTCATTTGAATTAAGTCAGCTATATAGAAAAAAAAGCCGTGAAATGTTCAGATGCTAGCTTAAGACTATGAGAGTGACATATCTTTTGAGACAAACATTCCTTACTACACTATATGAGTACAGATACATGATAGATTATGTCATTTGCTAAGGCATGTTCTGTTTCTGTTGGCAAACTAAGTTATCACCTGGTGCCAGGGGAGGTGTTGAGGGGTGCCAGCCGGCAGTGGAGGTAATGGATGTACAACGTAGGTAAACACATATATATAAAGGTGAGATACATGGGTGTTAGGAGTAAGGTACTAGGGGTACGGGTTAGGTACCGGTGTATGTGCACTGTAAAAAAATGTATGTTGTCGAAATAAAGGCGCAGTCCTCGTCCAGAAAATACCAGATATCCGTAGTTATTTTCTCAGAGAACCCCTGTACATTTGTGTACCACTGTACTGCCACCTGGGACTTCTTGTAAAACTCTTCTAGACCCGCATCTTTTACATCAAAGTCTGTACAATTTGGAGAAGAAATAGAAGGAATCCAGGTCACAGAAGACATATTAGATATCCATTTTGATGATAGCATAGTCCTTCAGCTTCGCCATTACCAAAGAAATGAAATAATCCATAATATCCAACATGAAACGATGTCAATCCATGCGCCCTTCTCCTCCGTTGAAAGTAAACCGGAAGTCGGCGTGTGACCTATATAACTTTGTTACCTCCTCTACAAGAGATGTATACTACATTGGAATAACAATGGCGTGGAGGCCTAAATTCGAGAAAGGCAACTTTGTTCATGTCCTACATGAAGACCGATGGACAGAAGGATTTGTAGTAAAAGTACATGCTAGAGGATATCGAGAATATGACGTTCAGCTCCTCACAAATGGAAAAATTATGGCGAAAACTGTGAGAGAAATGAAGAAAAGCGACTTGGATTTTTTGGGCGAGGAGGATTTCAAAGAAGCTCCGCCAGCTATGAATCCTGACCCAAACAAGGAGAAAAGGTTCGGAGAAATAGACCAAAATACCCTAAACCAGCTTGAAATGGCTTCAAAGGCAGCCAATACCCATAGGCAAACATCCTGGGGGATTAAAATATTCCGAGGTAAAAACAATTAATTTCTTTTCATATATTATGTACCTTGACAGAACTGAAATAATGATAATACATGTTACCGTCGCGGAGTCCGTGGGATAGAACATGCATAAGAAAGCACAGAGCGCAGGGAGCATATATTTTATTTTTGTACCAAACGAATTTATTAAGTATGTATGTGTCTACTGCTGTAGTGTTGCATAAATAAAGTTATCACAAATTTTTGTTCATCATAGGGTTTAGTATTAGTGAATTACAAGTAAACATATGTGTGATTTTTCATATTACGTTTGGTTCAGTATTACTCAACACATATATGACTAATTAGTATTAAGCGTAAATGTGGTAGATGTGTCCACGCTAAACGCGTCTATACGCAAGGGTTACTATTGTTCATTTTGATGTGGCCACGCATTTGTTTAGTATCATATTTCATATATGATTTATTGTTACTGTTTAAAATAATCTTCATTAAATATATTTTCTCTGTTTTGATACTACCGTGTCAGTGTTATTCCTTTTTAAACGATGATAAACTTCTATAATGTTTTACACACACAAAAAATTCAATATATGCTCCCTGCGTTCGCCCTCCTTCGTCTTTCTAGGTCAGCCTCGTTTTCATCGCGCAAGGCCAAGATGGCGACTAGCGCTATGGATGCGCTGACTTCATCGACCAGATTTAAAACATGGATATCAGGTATTTATTTTCATTTTAGGGGGTTGTCGTGGGTGTTATCGAGTATAATAACACTCGGCCTATGGCCTCGTGTCATTATCCGTCGATAACACCCACTCGTCATCAGTTATCCATTGGTTACTTGTTCAATATTTTATTTATCCTGTACAGCACACATATATATATGATGGTAATTATGAGGGTGGTGATACACTCTAAGACATGACTGTTGCATTTACGAGGGATCCTCTTGAAATTGAACAGTGAACCACTGCAATCATATTACAATGACGTATTATAGTTTCTACAATGAAGCTCCAGATGGCAGTCTGGTGGTACAAGGAATCTTTATGGAAATATTGACAGATCTTTTGGACAAGGATTTCGCTGTTATTTTAGCACCTTTTTTTTTTACAGTGTTCACATATGGTTTGATCATAGGTATGGTAACATTACATATTGATTTGATGTGGGATCCACATTATGTAGCCAGTAATGTAAACTCTTATTCCTTTGATAGCCATCTGTCTGTACTCTCACTCAAAGGTGTATAGAAACATGGTATTGATTTCAACTGCATATCCCTTGACACACCCATTTAAATTAAATTTTAAGTTATCACAACTGGAAAAAAGGAATGGTGCACGGGAGAGGGCAGCAGGTAGCTACTCTCGTACCCATACTATGCCCCCCTCGGGTCCCCCCCATCTTACACTCTTGAACTGCCAGTCTCTTCCCCTGCCCCCCCCCCATATCCCAGCTAAGGAGCGCGGGAACTAAGGCACAGCGTCCGTCCGTGTATACACTACGCAACGACGTTGATTACAACAGGAGTGATGTCACTACTAGAATGACGTCACTGCAGCTACGTTGTCACTCCCACAGCTTAGGTTGTGTCAGTAGATGTACCCAGCAAAATATGATTGAAGAATGTGAAAATGATACACAAAATGGCGGACTGCTGTTATTTGGACTGCTGTTATTTGGATTTTCTCTAACAGTAACCTAGTAGTGAGTATTTAGGAATAAGGCCATGTTAATAAGCAGATAAGCTATGTGGGATTTCTTGGTGAAATGCATTTGCAAATATCCAACACTTGTGGCTGAAAAAAGCCCAAAGAAGACCTGGTCCAGTTGCTGCAAATTCGACTACAGATTCTGATGACTGTATAAGGAATGGCCAGCAAAGCTTTGCTGAGCCCATTCCTTAAAAGAAAATAACCGCAGAATCCTTGTACCTAGGTTGCCATTATTTTCACACAGATTCCTTGTACGACTGTACTTTTGCCTTGAAAAAAAAAGACTATATTGGTTCACTGCAATGTTATATTATATGTTATTATTGTTTAGTTTTACGAGGACCACTGGTATAGATTCAACAGTTACTGTTTTTTTTTCTCTTATGGTGTACTTAATCATCACAAAGGGTAAAGGCATTCAACTACTGTATACATACAAAACCCTTGTTAGAGTACCATTTCTAAGGTCAGGCATAACTATAGACCTGTACCAAACTTTGAACGTATCAATACATGCCCTTCTCAAGCACTGC
This sequence comes from Acholoe squamosa, assembly GCA_949317995.1. NCBI lineage: Eukaryota > Metazoa > Annelida > Polychaeta > Phyllodocida > Polynoidae > Acholoe > Acholoe squamosa. The sequence continues at coordinate 56,499,643 of OX439049.1, forward strand.
TTTGTAAAACATTTTATTGTTATTTACAAGTGCCCTTTCAGTGTCCTTGGAGAGAGATGGTGACCTTTTACAAACTTAACACAAAGCTGTGACCCTGACCTTTGTAACTATTGAAGCATCTGTCACATCCACCACAGCCTTTCACATTTGTCATCAACAGAATTACATGTACTCCTATCATTTCTCTGTGAGAATATAAGCTTTATAAGGCAAAACTTGTCTTCAGTATCAAAATCAGCATCTCAAGCTAGTATCAATTGTTCCTTTTTTCTAACTTTTCGAATCATCTGTTGTGAATAATAGTCTATAATGACAATCAACAATAATTTCACTATGAATAAGGTAAGGAATACTGCCTGAAAGAATTGCTGCAGAGTTCAACATATCATCACCATAGTGCAAGAAGGTTGTAACTGCATTTTCAAAGTTTTGCAGGAGAGGGACAAGAAGTGTTCCACTTACTCTATCACCAAGTAGATACAGCAAGATTGCACTGGGGCCTGTAGGCACACATATCATACATAGACAGAGCATCAGTACTTTCATAGTAACTAGATAGAGGTCGATGCATGTTAACCTGCTTTATGAAAAGAAGCCTCAGAGAATAAGCTTGAGAAAGAAGTTGGAACGAGGTTTCTTGATTTTCTTTTATGTAACACGCTACTGATTAACCTACAACCATAGAGAAAAGGATATACATTGAGATTTAGATATTCCTCAGACCCTTTTACCTTCAATTTAAACTATGGTCATACCTTAGAACAAAAGAATCTCACTCTCAATATATCAGGTAACCTGGTTAACCCATAGTTTATCTACTTCATATGTATTACACTTAAAAAAAAACATGTTTTGAAATAACAATGGATTCCTTGTCCCAGAATTGCTGGAGATCCATAGTTATTTTCACAGATATGTCATTATTTTCGCAGAGATTCCTTGTACAACCGTACTGCTACCTGGGGCATCTTGTAAAAACATCCCTGGCTCCTTGCTATATAATTACGGTTGTTCACTGTTCAGTTTTACCAGGATCCCTGGTAGATTCAACAGTTATCTTTTACAGTGTAAAATTGTACACTCATATAGCCTCCATGGCCTTATACAGTGCTAATTGACTCCACTTTCTAAAGAAAAATCATCTTCAAAAGATGACCAAGTTTCTGAAACGGCACCCTGATACACTAGGTCAAGAAGGCGGACAGTAACTCTCTTTATAGACATTTAGTATTGTATCTGACATCATCCGGCCATAACTGTCACACTACTGATGTAGTACGGGGTGGGGAGGGAGGAGGTGGGAGAAGAGGGCAGGGGATGCCACCTACTGTTGCTGCATGTTTGCTCCTATGGGAGAAATATTTCATGTGTCTAATAACATCACTGGTACTCAATGTATTTTGTAAAATCCCTGTGTGTAATTCTAACTCACTGTATTTGTGCAAAAGGACATGTTGATATCATTAGATCTAAATGATTTTGATTCAGTATAGCGTTGATATGAACCCCGCAAAATGGCATGAGGGCTTCCTTTATTAGTTTCCCTACACGGCAAAAAAAAATTGTTTTTGTCAAAATAACAGCGGAATCTTGTCCCAAAGATGCCAGAGATCCATTGTTATTTTCACAACTGTACCACTGTACTGCCACCTGGGGTGTATTGTAAAAACCACACTGGGTCAATGCTATACAATTACTGTCGTCCACCGTTCAGTTTTATGAGGATTCCATGTAGATTTAACAGTTACCTTTTACAGTGTGGTGCATGGCTTTTGCTGTAACGTAAAGAGGAGACACTGATGATATGAACTATCGGAATTTTTTACCATTATAAGCATTTGGTGATTGTAAGAGGAGGATCAATATCTACCATCAATTGTAACTAGGAATTATGACCCACTTTTACAGACACACAACCTTAGTATTAAGGGTCTTAACTCTCTCCTTAAAGCCACCAGGAAGGCATTTCTCAAGATGGTACAACTGAATGTAGCCACTACGAGTTGAAACCCTCAAATTTACAATGTGTGACTGTAGTCTGTGCTCGTCTGTGCTCGGTACAACTGCTCTGTACGTTCAGCACTTAATGTAGAAATTACATATGGTTTGGTAGGGCAGTCAAACCATTGCAATAATTAGTGACTACTAGGTGCAGGACTGTAATGTCATTCAAGCGAGTGTTCCACTACGAATTGAAGGAGTGTTGAGAAATGTCTTCCAGAAATTCATTACTTCTTCCTTCAATAACATGAAGACCCTATTCAACCTGTCGGTGGGGTAGAATGAAAGTGAGGAGAAATGAGGGTAGCCAGTAGGGGATTGCCTTTACATAGTGATCTAATAAAAATGTATCAATCCTGGAGAGATGGTGGGATGGATCACTATGAGCTACATCATCACTAGATTAATGGCTCCTCAGAACACATTGCTATAGACCCATGCAGTGAGAAAGAGTGGCTTTTTCATGAATAAAGTTGTATTTAGGTTAATTTTGGTTGAGTGCTCATTACTTTGCTTGTAGTGAGGGCATATGCAAACAACTTACACCAATGGATTCATAAGACAGTTTTCTTTCTAATATGGTTTAACCCGAATAAAGCAACAAAATGCTGTATGGTTACTCTGGAAGTTTTCCTGGGAATAGTCCAACAGGATAGTGTGTAGCAAAGAGGGGATTGAAGTACAGTGTGTATGCACCCTCGATTAGCCTAAGTATTTGCGAGGAACTTCAACGGTGAAATTCTCCTCTATGATATTGATAATCATCAACTATATTTTACCAATGAAAGTTCAAAATGGGCAAATAGCAATATGCTCATAAATCCCAGTTGCTAGGAAATGAAACTCATTGTAAGAATGGACCCTTTCATCCAATTCAATCACCAGTAGACCAATGGTTAGGTACTATTTGAAGCGAAGGTCATATGCAGAGGTATCAATTGATGGATAGTTAATCAAAGTAGGGATTAAGAAGTATTAAATTAATCCTTTAGTGACAATAGTGTACATACATAGTGCCGAGCTACATTGTTGATTACTTTCATTATAACTAAAGCTCTAGGTGATTATAACAGGTTTTATCTTGTCCAGCATTATTTACACCAATGTGATCCATCATCAAGGCCTTACTTCTTTCACTTCTTTATAACCATAGATGCAATAAAAATATATAGATCCAGGTCTTTGGGGCCTCAATAATTATGGTACAACATCCATCAGACTGGTGCACAGGCTGTGTTATCTACACTCTAAAAATAACTGTTGAATCTACTGGGGATCCTCGTAAAACTGAACAATGAACCACCATAATTGCATTGCAGTGAAGCAGTGTAGTTTCTACAATGAGGCAGTACAGCACACCCTCTGGTACAAGAAATCTCAGTGGAAAGTATGATGGATCTCGGGCAACTTTTGGTCAAGGATTTCACTGTTATTTCAAAGAATAGTTTTACAGTGTATACATTATCACATTCTATTTAATTTATAAATGGTTCCATTAACTGAATTTATAGGTAATAGATTAGTAATGATGCAAACCATCAACGTTTTCATTTCTATAGAGATAATAAGTTAACTCTAGGAGTCTAAAGGCGACTAAAGGCTAAAAACGTAGTGTCTAAAAATATACTTCTGTATAGATACTAGAGCCTCTTGGATGAGGGATGCTCGGCTTTTAAGCCAATGCAGATAGATGTTGCACTATAAAGGTAGTTCCTAAGAAGGTTAGATGTTAAGGATACAATGGTAAAGGTGAACAATAATGAGTTTGAGATGACCATTTCTTCACGAGCGGCCCAGACCCACAAGTGAAGAAACAGGAGGCGCAAACTTATCAGAGTTCATTTTTACATTTATGTCAAGGTGTTTGGGTGTATATTTAATCTATTAAATGGAAAAAACTCACATTTAATAAGGTTCTCTGACATTGTTTTGATGCGATCGTCGCCATCTTGAATTTGAAAAGTACAGTGCGCATGCGCGGTGGGTCTATGATGTCATCGTACGGAATTGGCACGGGTTATTCAACGCAGGGGTACAATGGGCGGTCTCAGTTCTTTCTCTATGGTGCATCGATATTCACCTTGACATAATACAGGAAACAGAAAATTCGTATTGGCACATGTGAATCTGGACTGGTCCCTGTTGGATATGGTGTACCACAGGGATCAGTTCCTGGTCCACTCTTGTTCATTTACTGCATTGACAGCATGACCAGTAACCTTGTACATAGCAAAAGTTTGTTGTATGCTGATGACTTGGTGTTCTTCTGTAGTAACAAAGATCCGCAATTAGCAGTCGAAGCTCTACAGGAGGACCATAATCGAGTGGTTAATAGCTCTAACAAGCTACGTTTGACAATCAATACAAGGAAAACAAAATATATATTAAGCGGAAGGAAAGAGAAGATGAAGAGAGCTGTACGCAACCCACCACTTGTTAAAGGGGTACCACTGGAGAGGGTCACATTGTATCCATATCTAGGTGTAAAAGTTGATGAGAGCATGAGTCTCGAACCAGCCATAAATGACCTAATAAGGAAAGTCAACATTCGGCTCTTCAAATTTGCCAAACTCAGATGTGACCTGACCAAAAGTGCTGCTATCCTTGTCTATAAGACCATGATTATGAGTCTATTTGGTGCAAATTACTCGTTAATGGCAAAACTACAATGACTACAAAATCGCAGTCTAAGAATTTGCTGCTATACTGATGTGATGAGTAAATCTGTTGATAAGTTACATGAAGAATGTAGTGTCTCGAACGGAGACGTGATGAAGTAAACTTGGTGTACATGTATAAATATGCACAAAGTGGTGCATATGTCAAAAATACCGATAATGATAGTCTCACCAGAACCAAAGGTAAGGTCAAATTTGCAGTAAAAAGGCCAAGGCGTGACTTCTTCAAGAGATCACCCCTCTACAGAGGAGCCCAATTATGGAACAACCTCGACGTCTGGTACCAGGAGCCTGAGCAGAAATCCCAATTCAAGGCCATAATCAAGAGAATTAAGGACCTGCACAAACAAAGCAAGAAACTCAAAGAAGCTACCATCCTAGATGGCAGCATCCTAATCTGCGAGACTTCTGACAAAGATGAAGACCCGAATTCGTTTCTATGACATCAAATGAGTAATTCAATTCAATCTGTGGTGAGATCCGCATTTGTGAACTTCCTGGGACAGGTGAACTAAATTGGTGTTCTTTATAAATACATCTTGTGTTGACCTCAGACATGAAATGTGCTGATGGATCAGATTTGTGTACTAAGCCTCTGTTCAAGTTCTAACTTATCTCTACTACATCTTGTAACATTATATGGCTAATTCTTTAACTATGTGTATTTTGAATTTCATAATGTGCAATACTTCCTAATACAAATGAGGTAACTGCTAGTCTATCGTATTTACTATATTTTCTTACCCTTCTTTATGTCCTTTTTAGCTTGATTGTGGTCAATTTTTCTTGTTATGTCTATTAATTGTCACTAGGTTAACAAAGTCACTTTTTTATGCCAAGTAGATAGGGACGATTTGTCACCTTTATTGAACAACAAGCCAGATTATAAATCTTAAGATAAGTAATAATTTTTATTTATTTGTGTGTATGTGTTGTACTTGATTCTCCTGTTTATTTGTGTCTTCATTCTCATCTTATATAACCCATATATCTTGTTTATTTGTGTCTTAGTTCTCATCTTATATAACCCATATCAAACAAGTATGCGCCAATGAAACCTGTTTCCAAATTAGTTAACTGCATTATTATCACCTCTTTGCGTAGTGGAGCGGTTAATAAACACTTTAGTAAAAAAAATAACAAAATACAGCTTCCCAAGGAAGACCTTCTCAACTCTACATGCACCAAAATATATGGTGGAGCCTGCTGTCTGTCTATCCCGCACCTACCAACACCATCTATACAAAGCTTAAATGTCATCAAATATGGTCTGTGACAAGAAGGAATGTTCCTAGTATAAATTGGCTAGTATTAATCAATCGATGCATAGTGATTAGTATAATTCCATAATTCCAAACTTCAAGTGTCTTTCACATGGAGTTTACTGCACATGTCCCTCTTCTCTCCATCATCTTTATCATGTAAGATGATATTCAATACACTGTCTCTAGACTAATTCTAGCCTTAGTTTTACCAAGCTACTGCACTCCACCCATGTCAATTCAAGATGGTGTATGGTTGCTGGGTTCTAATCTTGTACCTACATCACATCTCAGATAAAACTGTTAGGTCTACCCAGCTGGGCGGGATTAAAGAGGACCTGATTTATATACACATGCGCTGCATATAGGGCCCTAGTCAGGCCGAAGAGGGATCCATGGCCTGAGGTCTGGAGGCCTGAGAGGAAGATTAAAACTTTAAGGGCTGCTGATGCATTAATGCATCATGCTCAATGGTCCTCATGATGCATGAATGCAGCCCTGATGAGTAACCACCAATGCTGCATTTATGCCTCACGCCAACCCTGCAGAGTCAATACACTCGATCCCGGATGGTCAGAATGATTGATGTGCCACCACTGCATGAGCACACCAGGGAGGAGACTCACATCTCACTCCTGACACACCTCCACTGTCAATGAAATTATCAAAGTATTAGAAAAAAAAAAAAAAATATATATACACAGCCACTTGTTGATGTATAATATGAAAATCTATGGTATTCTCACAAAATCGGTGATTAATGCGCGCATGTACGCGCAGAATTGCGAAATTGCAAATTACAAATTGTAAATTGTACAAATCTAACATTAATATACATGAATGCAGGTAGATAACTAAGACAGTTTTTGTACCCACTAGCACTTGTATACTATGCCAAGGTTTACTTAAAGAAACACACTTTAGGTATCCAAGAAAATTGTTGGAAAAATGAATGAAAAAAAAAAATTGTTGAGAAAATTGTTGACATAAAACATGTTTACTTAAGATACTCACCAAATAAATCTCTTTCAGGGACACATACTCAAAAGGCAAGGGGAAAAGTCAATTGAGCAGCGGCCCACTGCCGAAATTGCCAATTAATACACCCATATAGCAAAATCAATGAGTAACTCAGAGACAAACAAGCCTATTGTACATGAAGTACTTTGTTTTTCCGGCCCTCGGAAAAATTTGTCTCAAATCCCAAAAATTGTATAGTGTAAACTAGAATGTACGTTCGTACCCAATTTGCACACTAAAATTGTATAGTGTAAACTAGATTGTACGTTTGTACCCAATTTGCACACTAAAATTGTATTTTGCAGACTAGATTGTACGTTTGTACCCAATTTGCACACTAAAATTGTATTTTGCAGACTAGATTGTACGCTTGTACCCAATTTGCACACTAAAATTGTATGTTGCACACCAGATTGTACGTTTGTACCCAATTTGCACACTAAAATTGTATGTTTGCACACTAGATTGTACGTTCGTACCCAAATTTGCACTCTTACATTAGATGTTGTACATTATACTGTATGTCTGTACCCAAGTGATACACTAAAATCAGGTTTTTTTACAAAAATCACATTTTTTATGTGTAACCAAGCTATAGCCAAAATTATACATGTCCATACAGAAAGTATCAATTGAACACAAAATTATACGATTGGCATACTAAAATTGTGAATTGTACGCAAAAATTATATATTTGTACACCAAAAATTGCCAAATACACGCAAAATTATATATTTGCATACTAAAATTGCCAAATGCACGCGAAATTATATATTTGCACACTAAAATTGCCAAATGTACGCGAAATTGTATATTTGCACACTAAAATTGCCAAATATACGCGAAAATTATATATTTGCACACTTAAATTGCCAAATGTACGCAAAAATTATATATTTGCATACTGAAATTGTCAATTGAATGCAATTACACGCGAAATTGTAAATTTGCACACTAAAATTGTCATTTATGTTCAATTTGCACGCTAAATTGAACATTGAATGCCAAAATCGCACACTATTTGCCAAATTGTATGTTGTACATAAAAATGGAAAGTTGTACCCAAAATTGATGTTACATAAGCAAATAAGCTCAGGTATGGTAAGATATAGAAACTCGGAAATGTACTTATACCCAGGAGAAAATTGTTTATACTGACAAAGCTCTACCACAAAAATTGCATTTGAAGCACTCCCCATTACTTCAAATCCTCTTACAAACAGTATACAACTCCAAAATAAGGGAAAAATTGTATAAATTGTACATTCCCTCGGCGAAATGACGGAGTTTCGCATTCTCTCGGGGGAGAGGGAGTATTCTATGATATACCATTTTATTATTCCATAAATTCTAACATATTATTGTATTAATCAAAGAATATCTATGAAATTAATACATAGGTTCGTTCTAAGAGCTATAAGAGCGCTCAAACTTTGTATAAGAGCGTTCATGCCCCACTGCACACCAAACCAAGTCAGTTAGACAGAGTTTATGACATCAAAGGGTCCGACCTAATGGTTCACTGCACAATATAATAAGAATAAGGGTCTCAGTGTGCAACCTCATGGTCCAATGCACAAATTAATAACTTGTAAGTGAATGCAACCGGCCGTCACGGGTGCCTGAGCACCGCTGACGCCGTCATGAGTGTCTGAGCACTCTAATAACTGAACAATGGGTTACATAAGCACGACGCCATAACCGTCCGGTCGCTCTAGCGTCGCTCCTGAGCAAGCTAGGTCAGATATCAAAGCATTTATGAAAAGCCCATAATTAGACGGTCAGAATGAGCCCAAGATCAAGGCGTAACTCCCATAATAAGGAAGTTATGCCATGGAGACTGAATGGAGCTCCGAGTTCCCTACAGACAAACCGGCGGGAGTTACGCGCCTATCCAGCGGGCATTATAAACTTGGCATATTCAACTCCGCGCATGCGCAAAATGGCGGTTATAAACGCATAAACGACCGAGTTATGAGGGTCTGAAGATGCAGAACCAACCAAAACAAAGGGGGACACAGCGGCGTCCATGGGGGTCCTTTGTCCCCCTGTGACACATCAAAAGACTCCCCTCAAACAATTGTAGAGTTAGGCAGATGCTACTGGCTCCAGTCAGTCTGGAGGTGCTTTTCCAAGATTTGCTACAAATAGCCTGTCTGCACCTCCAGGAAGTCAGAACACCAAGAACCACTCCAGAGGTAACATCTCCAGTCATCTCCTGCTACCTGCTATACCACTGCACTATGGTGAAACTATGCTAGACAGGCATTGGTTTCCATCATTAGTGGCCAGAGGCTATCTTCCTCAAGACATCCACCAGAGGGTAAAGTTATTCATTATTACATTATTCCTCTAAGCAGCAGGCCAGGAGCTAGGTGTGGGAACCCAACTAGAACTATGCTGGACATTGTATTATTATTACCTCACAGGTGGAGTGGAACTGAACATTGTACCTTATAAATTACTGTATGTTTACTGTATGTACAAATTACCTACATACTAGCTACTGTATGATTGATATTTCTTACATGTTTCCTAAAGCTGAATAAACCAGTGATAACTGGAAATAACGCTATTTATAAGAGCCTTGAGATAATTACACTATATACCACTAGTCTTATGATATTTCTCATATGACAACTTGATCATGCCAATAACTAGTATGACAGATGCATCATGACGACCAATGAGCTTGATGCACTTGCGCATCAGTGGCCCTTAAAGGGGGAAGATACATATACATGAGGTGTTGTCTATGTACCTTAATCAAGGCAGGAGAGTGTACAAGGTTGGTAGTATCATAGATTCACAAGTGTATACATATTAACAGATGAGCGCCAAGGTATTATCGATCGCGAGAGAGATATCTGGACAGAAAAATAAGCAGGAAAGGAGTGAGAGAAGGACAGAAGGAGGCAAGAAGGCAGTGGGAGAGAGACAGACACAGGTAGAGAGGCAGACAGAGAAAGAGATGGGGCAAGTGAAATTCTAGGCCATACAGGTGGAAACTATGGTGTTGCAGATATAAATATCGATCAACAACTGAAAATGACCAGCAATCTGAGTAGTTGTCACTGGCTTCATGCCTGCAACATCAGGCCTGATGATGGGTTCTGAGCAACGTAAGGAAACACTGACAACATGCAGTAGGGCATGGACAAATCTGGGTGGTCATAGGACCTCCATATATGGGCAAATGAGGTCATGACGTCATGACGTCACATGCAGTGATGGCGTCCACCCATGGGCCGCCGGTAAGTGGTGATAATGGTATTTGATAGAAACCATTTGATAGATTTGGGGTGAAATAGGAAGCAAGATTTCATACTCCAACCTCTGATAGAACTAGAAAAAAACAACAACCCTAATGATACAGGGCTATATCGTCTGTCAGTGACTTATAACCTTCAGTCTACAGTTTATATTGAATTTAGTTTGCAGTGGTCATGAAGCAAGTTAGAAAGTGTGACCAAACAAACCAAACACAGATTACCTGACTGTTTTCCTTGCTTGGGAATAAGAAAACCAAAAAGAATGTGATTTGATGCTATTTTTCTTTTCCATACCCTATTCTGTGGTCTCAAGTTTTTAATTAATCATCCTTGTGACGGGGAACCCCCAGTCATTTAGTGATTTGATGCTTTTATCTATGAAAGCAGATTCATGTTTTGTCTTTAAAGTTTGCATATTGAAATTAAACCGAGAAAGAATCAGTTCCTAGTATTAAGTCAACATATGGGTCGGCGCAAACATGGAATAAAAATAAGAATGAACAGAGAAAGCTCCAACCTCATTCTGTTTATACTTTGCAGGTCAATATTTTGTTTTGTTTTTAGAAATTGCACCAGTTGTAAAAAGGAGGTTAGTCCGACTTTCCTTATCTGCTATTTAAGTATTGATTGGATTGTCTTATCTGTGCCTTAGCTGATATACATCTTTATGTCAAGGTTAATATCGTAGTTCCATTGACAATGCACTGAGACCGCGTATTGCACCCCTGCGTTGAATAACCAGCGCCAAATCCGCACGATGACGTCATAGGTCTATCGCGCATGCACAGCACTTTTGAAACGTAAACATTCAAGATGGCGGCACACTGCATTTTCGGGTAGACGACAGGTAAATAAGGGTTTAATTTCAATCTTATTGATCAAATATCGATTAATTAGTCACTCAAACACCTTGACATAAATGTAAAGATGAACTCTGATCAGTTTGAGCTTCCTGTTTCTTCACTCGCGTGTCAGCTCAAACTGCTCATCGTTCACCTTTACCATTATAGTCGTCAATAAGCCAGAGCCAAACATACTGATGACATAAGGTCCGTTTTCCACCACCCAATATGGCCCCTCTATTCACTGATAGACCCATAGTAGTGCGCAAGCCATGACTCTCAACAAGTTGGCGTAGTGCAAGATCGTGAGAATCCCTAGAAGAGCAAATAGCCTCGGTGTAATATTCATAAAATGACATTATTTAAATATTTTGGAAAAAGTTGTCTGCGGTGTAGGGACAGTGTCTTTAGGGTTGTTAATTTCTCAAATTCTATAAGATCTTGAAGGATAAATCATGGTTTGAACAGCCTTAGGTTCCAGAGTGATGCTAGATCATGTGACCATTAGCAGCTGGCCCACGTGACTACAAGGACTCCTTGAAGTCGAAGGCTGGCCAAGTAGATCTGCTATCGTCGGCCAACAGAGAACTATGCGGCTGTCGGATGATAGAGGGGCCATATCGGCGGTGGAAAATGGCCTAAGTGACTGTGAGCTTCATCAGAATTACCAGTAATTCAGAACAAAGGTTTAGACCCAGTGAAGATTTGAGGAGACTTCCCCATACAGAAGGTTCCTTGCTATTAATCTCCACACCAAACAAATCCTTGTACAATGTATATAGTTATAGAGTCGATCTAGCAAATTAGGATGGAGCAATTCAAAGTCAGTCTTCTACCATTACAACCTCTTCCAGAATCTTACAGCTAGAAATGAAATGTGGCTCCATCTGTACACTATCCATAACAGAGAGGAAAAAGTGATCTGCACAGGTACCCGTGTATGAGTGACGTACGAAGAACATTGCCCTTACTCAGGAGGCCATTTCATCGCATTTCTCTATTAGATACATTTTTGTAAATAAAGACGTCCTTATTTGATAATTAGGTCTGTATCTAAACATTTATGGCCTACAGCCCTTCTGCATTCAGAATAAGACTGGTAATGTGATGTCTGGACATCCCTCTTTCATATTTAGGGTGTGTAGGTATTCTAAATACGGAGGGGTATGGGGCAAGTGGTGTTCGAATACAGACATAATTTTCAAATACGGACGTCTGTATTTACATCAATCAAACGCAGTGAAACGGCCTCCCGGGAAATATAACCTGACAAAGAATTCCTCTACCATCTAAACAAAAGAACGAAAAATGATATGTTCTTACCTACTTGAATTATTTTCAGCAAAGCTTCTATCAGACTTCAATCGATCCCTCAGGCCTTACACCCCTTTGTAAATGCAAAGGAATCCTGAGCCCGTTTTAGCGCTTTTTATCTAAGGATGCAACATGCTATACAAAGCTTTGTATGAAGAACAATAAAATTATGACCCTCAAGGCATACCTTGATGTATCTGCGTTTTCACTTGTCAGGAACTTATTCTTCAATAAGTTTTACTTGTATGGTGTATGGGTTTGTGTGAACTAGAAGGCTACCTTATGAGTGAAATTTGTGATTCACACTTTTACAATGATTATCAAAGAGTTTTTACCAAGCCATACAGTGGTAATCAAAGCATGAGTGCTCTGATTCCCTAATATAACCACATGCTCTTTAGAGAGAGGGACAAAAAGAAGTAATTGAAATCATAACGTAATGGCCCGTTTGAGTGCCGGGGTCTCAAATAAGCGCTGGTCTTGTATAAGCGCTGGGGTGCAGGGTCACTGAAATCATTCTTAGGCACATAAAACAGTATTCAAATAAGCACCTGTCTCTTATAAGCCACTACAGTAGTCTGTACAAAGGATATCTGATACGTTCCTGCCATCTGTATACTCTTAAATGAAGACATTGAGGCAATTAGAGCAATTTATAGAAACAACAACGGGCACAGGGTCATCTACAGTATTTCATATTTACATTTAAAGTCCCTTTTCAATAAAAATTCAAATCTATAAGAATGAAAGTATAGACGCTAAAATGTGGACCCGGAAATGTATATATCTATAGATTAAAACCTTACAAACCACCTTTACTTTAATGCAGATTCATACTCATGATATGCTGACATTTTTTTTTTTGGTTAGTACAGAAGATATCTCCTTATAACTTCTATATCATTTTCCCTTACATTTACCCATATACCGTAAAATCTCGCTCTCTTAATACCTGAATCCTTCTGTTTGATTCCATCCTATTTCCATTTTACCCAATCCTGGCTTAGCTTACTGAGAAGACAAATGCTTATGTTCCATAACTCATTCATCAGTTTTTAATAACTTATTATGAGGTAGAAAGATGCCTATTGGTCAGTGTGTCCATAGTGGAATACTGCTCATGCCCCTGCAACAGTGGTATTCTATTATAGAGCTGTAGGACTGGTTTGGCTGGCGACCTGCATCTATGTTGGGGACATCATAAAGGCAGGCCATGTCTAAGAAGTCACCAGTCAATCATTCTTTGTTTTTTAAACCTTACTCACAAGAGGGCACCCTAACACCCAATGGTCAACCTGTCTCTCCTATACAGATGTTTGGATATAGTTTGTGATTGGAGAATACAAATACTCCCATCTAGTGGAGTTCAAAAGTACTTCCCCCATGATATGGGAAGAATGTCATCAGACATGGCCAGCAGGTATCTAGCCCAGTCTCGTCTGGTCGGGATTTGGGGAACTCCCTCTCCAGTCTCGTCCAGTCGGGATTCAGGGAACTCCCTCTCTCGTGTTTGAGGATTGTGGGTCCCCATATTCTGGGGAATATTACTACGCATTGTACCTGCCTACATTTTACCACTACAGCAACCAGCAGCCCGAACTACTTCTACCGATAAACGCTGGTTGCCAGAGACGACTCACGCTAGTGGTCGAGCTGGGGCCAGATTGCTCCCTCTCTCGTGTTTGGGGATTGTGGGTCCCCATATTCTGGGAAATATTACTATGCATTGTACCTGCCTACATTTAACCACTACAGCAACCAGCGGTCAGAACTACTTTTACCCATAAACGCTGATTGCCAGAGACGACTCACACCAGTGGTCGAGCTGGGGCCAGATTGATCTAGCCCTCAAATACCTGCGGGGACCAGCGTATAGGTCTGGTATGGTGCATATATGTTAACTCTTTAATGGCCTCTGTTAATGCCTCATGCCCAATGGTCGTCATGATGCACCAATGAAGTGCTGGCGAGTCTGCTTGCCAGCACTTCATTGGTGCATCATGACGACCCTCTGGAAGTGTATCAACCCTGTAGGGTCGGCATGATTATTGAATGGAGCACTGGTGAGTTACTCACCAGGACTGCATTCATGCATCATGATGACCAATGGGCATGATGCATTAGCGGCCCTTAAAGTGTTAATTAGGAGGGACTAGGCAACCTAAGGCAACTAATTGTCAGGAATATGGGGCAGGTGGTTAGGAGGCTGGGGGATTTGAGGTATATGATATACACTAATCCCCTGAGCTATTGTGGCTGATTGTGATGTACATTTATGGTGTATAGAACCATTCATGTTATTATACGTGTAAGATAGAATTGCTTGCTATTAAGCCTTTGAATGACGTGTAGTACTGACTAGTACTGAAGGACAGAATATGATTCTTTCTTGCAAGAAATATGTACACATTTACTCTATTATGGGAGTAAGACCAAGGAGTCTTGGGCCGAGCCGTTCCCGTCTGAGATGGGGCCGGTGGAGCTCTGTGTCTCCAAAGTCCAAACCAGGGCAAGAGTAACTGATTTGTGCTCCAACGCAGGCTGTTCTAGTTACCAGCGTCGGAGCTAGATAACTTTTATATAAGGCTCCGTGTGTACTGGTCAATCAGTTTGGGTTGCAGTAGCAGAAATGACACACGGGTGCAGTTTAAGCAGCATTGAAAAGTAGTCTCTGAGACTCTGAGGCATACTTAGATTGTGTGGCTCATGGTAGGCAGGCAATAAACAGTGTTAAATACAAGGTGCTGCAGGAACGTGTTGTATTTGCATATTAGGAATTTATATTGGATTTCGCTATATCGGAAATAATTATGAGAGAAAAAAAGAGTTTAGGTTGTTTGTCATATATATCATAATCACTAACAGGACATTAATAATGTTCAAAAGGATAGAGTAGTAAATCTTTAAACAGCGTGTACTTGAAGTGAGACCCCTCAGAATAGTAGAACCAAGTGACTGCCCCGCAACCATTCATTGACATCAACGCCTCACCTGCAATAGACAAGAGGGACAATATTGGTTACTTTAATGCACACTGTAAAAAATAACTGATGAATCTACCAGGGATCCTTATAAAACTGAAGAGTAAACCACTGTTATTGTCTAGAAGAGAACCAGTGTAGTTTTTACAAAAAGCCCCAGATGGCAGTACGGTGGTACAAGGAATCTCTGTGAAAATAACAATGGATCTCTGTGAAAATAACAATGGATCTTTGGCACATTCGGGATGAGGACTCTGTTGATAGTTTTTTGATAGTTTTTTATAGTGCATTGGTAATATTACTCAAGCTTGGCCTCAGAGTAAATCAAGGTGGTATGGCTACTGCAAGGTCATTCATAAAAACTGATGACATTCTCATCTTGTTGAAATTAGTGCGTGGATTTTATTTGATGGATTTTTTATTGACGAAATTTTTTTTTAAATAATTACAATTCACAAAGAAAAAGACATAGACGACAGAGGAATCCAAATTGATCTTTTTATGTGCATCTCTGAATATATGTAATCGTTTAATATTGGTCGTTTTAGTAGATGTATTACATGAAATTAATGCATGTTTTAAAAAAGTAACTCAATGAGCCTCAGATCAACAGTAGAACACATCCTCTATGAGGTCACTAATTCTTAGGAATACCCTATGTTCATAATTTAATTAGAGGATATTCCCATGTGACATCATTATTTCAAGGGGAATTCCTGGATAAGATGCATGTTCAAAAATGCACATTCAAAAAATATATCGTTTATTAAAGAGAGACTATTTTCTTTTCAATTTAAAGCCAGCTTATATTCAGGTTTTTTTTAATGGTAAAGGTCTCTTATAAAAAAAATATTACTTACAACTATGGAAATTAATATACCAACATGGAATAGAAATAGTTTGACGGAATCAAATACAACATGAATTTTTCACTTCTTTATAATTCTTTCCTCTCCTTTATTTACAGGCATAATTATAACTACATTATAAAGAAAAAAAATTAGACCACTTCTTATGCCTTTCACTAGTAGACATATTCAGAAATAAACATTTTTGAAAAGTTAGTGGGACCTAATTACCCTGGAATAAGTAGTTTGCCTAATTGGCTATTTTCATTTAAAACACATGTTTCAACAGACTTTTATAAGAAAACCCTGGTTAGAACACCAATTCTAACCATCTATCAAAAATGTTCAAAACTTTTTGAATTGACCCTTAAGTAAAAGAACGATGCAATTTGATGACCAACTTTAAGAACACATGTTCTATCAATAAATACCCTAATTATTTTGACGAGATTCCAAAAGTCAAAGTCATTTATTTTTTAGGAGTTGCCTGGTGCGTAGCGCCACAGTGATGTTGCGTCAGCAACATCACTGGGCAACTCCTATTATGGTTTTGGTTTTGCTGATGATAGTGTGTGACGTCATGATCGCCGTGTGATGTCATCACACACACATGGCTGTCCCGACATGAAGGGACTTGCCTTGGATTGCAGAAGGACATGCAAGGGGCAACCAAGTGCTACCTCTGCTTGCAGAGTCTTTTTGGGCGTCTTCTGCGGGCCCCTCACCCCAAGACTGAAGGATATTGCCTGTGTCATGGTCTACCAATGGGAGGGGAACAGGAGTAGGGCCTAGATAGAGGTACGAAAGTGGCTACCCAACCCCTAGCCACTCTCGTAGCCTGGCCAACCCATGACACAGACGAAACTCAGTCTACCCATCCCCTAGACTGACCATCCGCCTGTGTTCTGTCTGCGCTACTGCCCAGTGAGCCAGGTTTCATGCCTCCCATCCCCCTGTCTTCCCCTTCTCCTCTTGCCCCATCATTGTCCATCACTGTCAAGAGGATAGATCTATTAACCATGAGGACCATGTGAAGCAAAACTAGTCCGGGATCCCACGTCTAGATCGAGAACCCCAACCCACATTTTAACGTCAAACTGCCCTGGTTGCTTAGAAACGTTGAATAACCTAGTGATACATTAGAAATGCATAGGCAGCACTCAGGCACTTCTACTTCTCATGGCGCCGTGAGACAGGGCTGCTCATGAATAGTGCCTGGGGTGGGCAGGGGGGGTAGGCCATGGTCATTCTGTGCCCCCCCCCCCCGCGAGCTCAAGAAAAATGTGGCTTGGACCCGGGGGACTGGAGTGGCAACTCCTGTTCGTTGTCCTTGCCACATTTTTCTTGTTATAACATGTCATCACTTTTTATGAATCAGCTTGCTTGAACTCAAATGAAGAAAATGTACCTTACATCAATGGCTAATAAGGATATCTATGATGGTCAAGGTTAGGTCCATAAATAAGGTGGAGAGCATTGACACGTCTTACTAATCAATACAACCTGTGTATCAGAAGCATGGAGCAGGGGAGTAATTTGGCTAGATTGATGATAAAAAAAAAAGTTAGTTGATCCTTTGAAAATGCCATATACATAGTAGGGCACCTTGTCATGAAAACTAAAGTGGTGGCTGTCTGGAGTGAGATTGAACAGGCTAGACTGCCTGATTAATAACACATTTAGGATACAACATTTAACATTTAACCTCCTGGTAACTAGGAAGTATGATCAACCAACAGAGATGAGGACTCTTGTATGGGTCTGTTTTCACTCCTGAGAGCCACAAGAAACTAATTGTGTCTTCCTTCAATAGCCCCCACACAGTGGCTTATTCAGCCCCACTATGAAGTGGGCTGGTAGTGTGTACAACAGCAGATAGCCACGAGGGGATTACCTATACAGAGTGATCTAATGATGGCACTGTAATCCTACTGAGGTGGTGGAAGCGATCACCTCTGGATCTCAACTAGATTAACTGCCGACCACAACCACCACTCGCCTTTGGCGCTCCTTCTAGCGGGATACGCTACTACTGCTATTCACAGTGTCTGACAAAGTTGTATCACTATAAACATGTGGTCAATGAAAAGGCAATTACTATAGGTTCGTTTTTAAGCTGTTTACCCAGGCAGAAAATGGCTGAAATAAGCACATGATTGTCTCTTTAGAGTTCCATAGTTCCTTTTCCTTTATGGTACCAACTGAGAGTATAGTGAGAAAGCACGAGAATATTCTTATTTATATTCATATTCCAGGGCCTTCCGGCAAAGAGGCCCTGGAAAGTGGACAAGAAAGCACAAGACGACTTTCGCTGGGTTTGTTCCATTTAGAAAATGTCTTCTCCTGGCTTAATTAGAGGGTTACAAGCTAAGAAACTAATACAAAATGGAGAAATCTGTTAAATAAACGCCTTAATCAATGTTATGAGACAGCACTCATGGGTTTAGGGTTCAATATTCCACGACCCGCACAGTGGGACGTGGAATATTGAACCCATTAACCCCCTCATGTTGTCTCATAACAGTGATTAAACGCTCATGCTGTCTCATAACAGTGATTAAACGCTAATTATATGATGAGTGCTAATTATATGATGAGTGATTTGAAATTATTGAGTATAATTGCTAGTCTTAGTTTTAACCATGGAAAATATTGATGGGAATGAATATACTTTGCAGTATTGGCACGGCATGGATACCTTAAAATATCTACATAAACCTGAGTGTGGAGAACCTAACCTATTTGTAAAAGAAAGCGTAATTATCTAAGCAAAATTAGAGCAAAGTCACATAATGAGATAATGATGTGTGTAAATTTGCTGGTGAACCAGATTCTGTCATCATGTGCAATTTTATTATCATCACAATCTCATATCTGCCTGTAAAATTGAAAAATGAGAAACAAAGTTGTACTTGCAGATGCGCTTTATTTGGCAGATTGTAAAATAAGCATTTCTGAATTGAATTTCCAGCTATAATCTGGTCCTGCAGGCCTGTATAGGCCGCAAGTGCTATATTTCCTTGTCATTTTAACAAATTTCATTTTCAACTATTTCAAAGCCGTCAAAATATACATAAAAACCAAACTGAACAGAAGTATTTTATTTGAGAATCACCCTTCAATAGATATCAAAATGGGGTCTAGGGCTCTCCCTTTCTCTTTCTCTCTGTTTGCTGGTATCCCCATCACAACAAACCACACAGAGGTGAAAATGAACAATAACATAGTTGTAGAAATGGGTTTAAGCTAGATGAATTACACAGCCTGTTGTTACATGAGATCAATTTCAGCTAGAATTTTTTTGTGTTCATTCTTTTCATGCCAACTGAGTTGAAGTAGGTCCTGTGATTTAACATCATTAAAACCATTGAAACATTGTAAAATCGTATATTGTCTTAAAAGTTTCTATCGCAGCAATTTTTCATTTCAGAGTGAAATTTTGGTAGACATTTCATAAGTAATTAATGAAGGTGGCAGAATTTATGATCTAGAGCATATTTTGTGACAGTCGTGAGCCTTGCTTTAACAGCAATATTAAAGTACATTATCAAGGTGTTAAGTGCTATCCTACTAGATAAGTTCACCAGTTTTATATATCCACCCACGCTAACATATTCTGCATGTCAAGTTCCTATCATCTCAGGGCATCATTGGCTTACAACTAAATACTCGAAAGCCTTCCTCGATCTGAGGAAGGCTTTCGACACGGTAAGTCACTCACTTTCGCTCGACGAATTACAGAAAGTTGGATACGCATCAGGTAAAGACATGGATATTATATGTGCATTAATGAATGAAGATTTGGAACGCATTTATAAGCCAATGGTGTACAAAACAAACACTGACTGTAAATACTGAAAATACAAAGATCTTATGGTCACACTCCAATAGGATTGTAATTGTACCCCCGCAAGTTATGATGAAAGGTAAAGTTCTTGATGTAGTTGAGGTGTTTTGTTAACTTGTGGTAGACATAGATAACTTCTTGTCGTTCAGTGCATTTTGTGATAAGAAAAAAGATGTGGCGTTAGTACGAGTGTACAAACTCAAGAAACTAAAGCAATGGATGACAAGGTCTCTAGCACTGTGTACATATAAGTCAATGGTACTACTCATCTTTGATCACGGCAGTTGCGTGATTGACAGTGCAAAAGCAAAGAAAAAGAAAAAACAATTTAGAATGACTGCTTGCGCTATTGCTTATTGATAAGATCTGCGGTGGATGTGAGCAGGGTTGAATTGCTTGAATGAGCTGGATGTAAAATACTAACCGGGAGCAGAAAAAATGGGATGCACTCGAAGTTGCAACCCAACACAGTACCAGTAAACGGAAATTCACAGACTCATTATAAATGAACTGTAAAAGACTCCATTCGAAAGTTATAGACACTCGTAGCAGCAAGGCTGCAGCATACAAATTGATATGTTGTTGTATGTGTATTTATGAAACTGAATTGTCATCAATATTCTCTTGTTCATTTGAAGGTAGTTCATGTTTATTGTTTTGGTAAAGATGAACAGCTATTTGTACTTGAATTAATCTATTGCCAAATAGAACTTTTCAAACTCAAACTCTAAAAGAAGGTCAAAGATCAAGGATCCCCTCTTTGGTACTAGAGACAGTGAAAAGTCTGTGATTAGGCACATTACGACCACCTGACTGCTTTCTTGTGTCACGCACACCTCCTTTATGACACACAGAAGGTTCACCTATAGAGGGCCTTGTATGAAGCCAATGACAGGGTTGACCCAGGATGCATTATTCACCAATCAGATATACCTTTTCTTATTAGTGCTTATTTCGCTAGATGGCAGACCCACTAAGCCTCCATACTGAGGACTATAGAGTCTTGTATAAAGCCAATAATAGACCTATTGCTTTCTGGACATTGTGATGACTTAAGAAATGTTGTATACCTTCCTCTGGGTAAAATAAAAAGTCTTCATATATTATAATGAGGGTCACACAGACGGTCATTGACTAGAATGTATACAATGTTTTGAATCTATAATGAAACCTGTTGATATTTCATATTTATCCTTCAAACAATCATCCCGTCTAAATTAAAATTCCCATACTTGCATTTTTCCTATAACATTGTTCATGTCTATTAAACCCAAAAGAACCGTTCCAACATCAAATGAATGCATTCACTGCCTCAGGTATCATATCCTTTTGTGGAATCTAATGAAGACAACAGGGGTAGACATCCTCAATTGACTTTTTTTCTATACAGTTTCTAGATGAAAGACTTATGAGCTAGGGAGATGCTACATTGTATAAACATTCATATTGTTGAGATGTAGAAAAGAAAACATCCTTTTTAGCCAACTATGAATGAAGTGATATGCGGGGGCAGCCATTTCCTACAGAGGAAGAAAATATTGCATTATTGCAATGGGATCAAGCACTACCCTAAATTGAGAGACATTTTTTCAATCATGAGTACAATTTTTTTATCAACTTCAACGATTATTAGAAAATTTGCATAAATGATACGCTGTATCATGTTTCTGAATTGGTATTCAGACCTAGTTAATGATGAAATTCCATGTAGAAGATATGTAGGAGCGATCACCCTGTGCAGCTGAACCTGCAGTTCCTAGGGAAGCCTCAGTGACCAGGTGAATCAGAACCAGAAATAGATTGCTTAATCAATCAGAAAATTGAAGGGAGTTTTATGGATTTCATTAGGAATCAAGAATTGAAAAAGAAAAATTCAAGAGCAATCCGACTCAATAGGATGGTGTATAGTCTAGAGAAAGAGCCATTCAAAAAGGCACCCACTGAACTTCAATCTCCAATCTCGACCAGACAGTAATTTGAAGGTCAGTGTTTTATGTTTTTACAGATCACAGCAGACTTGCAGTCTTCAGTATGAGATTGCTATCATTCCCCCTCAAAGTATGATTATTGATTGAATTGCCTTATCTATCCTGTACCAGCAGATCGTTGCTAGGTAGGATGGAACAAGCTTGAGTTTTGTACATTGTAGATGTCTGTCCTTATAGTTCTAGCTTGTAACATCAAATTGGTGACAGAGGTGAATAGAAAACTTGTTATATAATGTTAACTTTCGTATGAATCATTATTCATCTCTAAACTCCATGATTCCGTTTGCAAATTTGCTACACTGTAGTCTTCACATTTCTCTTAAGTATAGTGATTTTCAAAGTCTAACGTAACATGCATTCCTCCAAACCTGGTTCTCCTTGTAACCAACTCAGCTACAATTATCTTTATATGAAGATTATCCCTCATATCAGCCAGACAGTCTATTGACATGCTGTTTATTTCCATGCCGCCTTTGCATCTAGCCTCATCATTGGCATTGTGATGGCTTCAATACCATAAGATAAAGTAGCCCTAGCCCAAACATAAAAATCACACAAAAGATAATCTCTACACCATCACTTTCTGTGACCGCAATCTGTGAAACAATGAGACAGATGGCGATAGTATTCATCAAAAGCAATTAATTATAGCTTATCTATGGAAATTACTTCCGTCAGCCATGTTAGGCTCAGTCCTACCAGGAATAACACAATTGTAAAGGGAATTCAACAATACCCTGCTTTCCTCACTGTATTCATAAAAAGGTTACATTTTACTTCCAATCACCAGCAATACAGATCCGAGGCCCTATTAAAGTACATCTATCAGTACATAGAGAGAACTAAACGACCGTGGTGTACGAGGTGGCCGATCCACCACGAGGGAGATGACTCCCGAGGGGTGGATCGGCTACCGAGGACACCAGGGGAGTTTAGTTCTCTATTTATTTTATGTTTTTAGAGGGTTTAAATAATCAGCAAAATATGTTACAGTAGTGCCCCGTACGAGCGGCGGTCTGCGATTTTGAATGTTTACATGCGCCCGGAACGAGGCTGCGGTACCAGATTGGCCGCTGTGGTGAATCAGCACACGTTACACCACTGGGGGTGTGGCGATCGGCCCCACAATGCTATCTCTACGGGAAGAAGTTATTCACATAAAATAAAGCAGAGACCCTACCATATCAGGAATACCCATCCATAAAATAAAGCCTTACACCGATCAATCTCATTCACACTACCACCTTTCCAGCCTTTTTCCCTTCTGACGATCAATTCCCCACTCTGTCTTTTTTAACACTGAGTGTATCTCAGGTTGTTGGGGGAGGCTGACTGGCTTATAGCAGTTCCAAGGGTATGTTTATTTTCATCACAGATGGGACATTCACCAGCCCCAGATGAATGGTTCAGGATCAGCTCCACCAGTCTAGTCCACTAGAGCTGCTAGATATTTCCGCATATATAAACTTAGCCAGAGGAGGGTGTTTTATGGGTGTATTATTGAACAATTATTGAATTATTGAAGCAATGGAAATGTTATACGCTAATTTCAAACATAGTGAACAGAAGCAGACCTAGGCTAAAGGTTTTGACATGGCTTAAGATACGTCATACAAATGGCCTCTGATTCATACTTCTAGCCTTTATCAGTTTCATTATGTACATTGTACCTTGTGTTTCAATAATTATG
Source organism: Acholoe squamosa (assembly GCA_949317995.1). Taxonomy (NCBI): domain Eukaryota; kingdom Metazoa; phylum Annelida; class Polychaeta; order Phyllodocida; family Polynoidae; genus Acholoe; species Acholoe squamosa. The sequence continues at coordinate 56,523,386 of OX439049.1, forward strand.
CTCGGCAGACAAGGTCTATGGCATGTACACCGAGAAAACAATATTAACTGATGCAATTTAAAGATGCCCCTGAAGAATGAATTAAGTAGAGATTAATATTTCAGAGCCATTGTATATATATTGCATATTTGAATGTTAAAACACAATTCAATTTTGTTAATTTAATTGGATATAGCTTTAGTTTATAGCTTTAGATATCAACCAAGGTTTCATGAATTGGGAGGGCTTTGTCCCCTTCATCCATTTCATGAATTTATGCACATGATGAACAATCGACCTATGACAGCTGTTTACAGGGATTTGAATAGGAGCCTAAAATGAGCATTTTGAAAATTATTAGACATTACAGATAGACAGGGGTGACTATAACTGAGAGAGATGTGGAGCAGGTGGCTCACTTGCATTATCTTTTAATTGTTTATGCAGTTATGTAGTAATACCTGCTGTTTTTTTATGATTAAACCTCAAGAAATGAATTGTTGCATCCTGAATACTAGATTCTTCATGGAATAGTCAGAAAGCAGGTTCATATCAAATTGGTGTTAAGCGATTGTCTCTTTGAACAGCATTGGTTGAAATACTTCTTTCACTACCAGATACCTTCAGGGTTAAAGGAGTATCACAGATATATAGACAAAGGTGCATGAGAATTGGTCCCCAGTGAGGGTTATCACACAAGGCGAAGCCAAGTGTGATAACCCTCACTGGGGACCAATTCTCGTGGATCTCAAGTTATTTTTGTCAGAAATGTTCAAAAATTCATTTATTGTGCATTAGTAATTATTTCATGACCTGGCAGTGTGATACGGGGAAGGGTTATCACACTTGGGGGTGTGATACAGAGGTTCTTGGTTAAACCTATGGGGCTGTTGTATTCAACTTGAGACAACATAGATTTTCTAATGGGTATAGATAGCATAATATGCAAATCATGTATGGTAGGTAAGCAATCATTGTCCCAGTAACTATATTAGCTTGAGAATGAATATTCCTGATAAAACTGAAAAACAATAGCAGATGGAAATAATGAAAACAGTAGAGCTCTTATGGAATAAGTCTTTTACCTCCATTCCAATGTCTCCATCCGTGCCAGGTGTATACAGAACACCTATCAAGCTCTTGGAGAGGATGCAACTTGCAAATAAGGAAGGGGTCTCAGGAGGAAAAATCAATAATGCATTGTTTACTTGATAATTTCCGACCTTTCATCTGATGAATTATGATCAAGTGATGCACATTCACATTTTACTATAATTTCCTGTAAACGATAAACAAATTACTTTAACCTTCATTTGTATCCTTTTATAACATAACCTTTAGCCTCCTTCAGAAAGCAGACTGAAAGTGAGTATAACGTTATGTTCAGTTGATTCCCTTAACAGTGTTCTAATGAGCACCGTCTCACCTAATGAGCTACTAGAGAGAAGTTCTACTAGATTAACAAGTAGCCAAACCAGGCAGGACCTGCTCCTGTGGGTCCCTAACTAGTTCCACTGTGTGTTGTACATGCGTCTGATAGAGGAGCATGATGTGGTATTAGAGATTTCCCTGTGTGGAATTAAATGGTGTCTGCTGGGGGTGTCTGGTAGGTGTGTTGTTGTCCTATTGCTGCTGCTGCTCGTTGCAAAGATTCTTGGAATTAACCCTTTATTGATCACTTCAGCACACTCCATTTATATCAGGCAACCCCACATTAGAGACACACCAAGACTGTGGATAATCTATAAACACTTGAAGTAATACCTGTTTTAATCAATGGTTTTTGCAGGCTTATGGAAAGCCAAGGGTTCCACCCACCCTGGAGCTAACCCCTCAGGTAAAGTAAGGTGATGTTTAAGTGAAGGGAGCCCCCCACCATCTCTCGGCATCTCGGTCTGAATTGGGAACAAGCCACCATATATGCACAGTACTGTGGTACATATTGCTTCAAAGGTCATGTTATGCTGCATTTAACATACTCCAATATGGTCAAGGGATGCATGTGTCGTATTGGACCTGATGAAACAGGTAGGCACTGATATGATCATGTAACCTGCTCCCAAACCTGCTTGACAATCAAATCCCTTCTGTTTAATTTCAATAATGATGGGAGGCTGTTTCATAAAAACTCACGATATAGAATTGCAGTTCTCTTCAGAATCCAAAGGTCATCTAAGGAGATTTCATTAAGTTGATAATTGACATTTCTAAATCATCCCCAAAGTCAATTAGCTGTATATAACACAGGAGATACATTTTGCATCATAATATCATATCCCGCATTCCTAAAAAATGTTTGCATCCATATGCATTATTTGACCAGAGAAAGATCGTCAATTTTTATAAATTGTCCTCCTGAGGTTACATCCCATACGAAGCTGCTCTATCTGAACTGCTAAATTACACCAATGTCTATTCAACATCAGAACAGCGATATAGAAGAGACTATTTTGATCACAACACACTGGGATGGTTCATTTTTTATTTAGCGTGAGATTTAAGGGTGGAAGGTGAGGTGAAGTGTGTGGAAGCAGGGGCTGAGGTTAATGAGGTGTGAAGATAGGGACAGCTTAATGGGGGCTTCAGGTGTGAGCCAAGAGCAGGATGGTGTGAAGAGTTAGGCCTATGCCGAGATATAAATGGGGTGAGGATTTACTGCTGTTGAAGGAAAGGTAGAGGAACAGCATTCTAGAGATGGTTAGGTATCAGTAGTTGACTTGAAGTAAAAAGGGGTGACCAAAAGTAAAAAGATGTACAGGTGTCTGACTAAAAGTAAATAGGAGTAAGATTCAACTGTTGTAGAGGGAACAGATGTTTGTATTTTCTCTTGTCTGATATGATTAGGTTGTTGCGTTGTTGGTGTTTGTTTGTTTTTTTGTTGATTTTCTCTTCTTGGAAAATTAGAGTTGGCTTCAAGACAAAGTCTCAAAGAGTGAGTGTCCATTGCATTGATATCATTCTTCCATTGAAGAGTTTCCCTGCGTCTAGAGCATTTTTTTCTGATAGAAGGCAGAGGGGGGGTTGCCTTGCACTACTAAACCTGCAAGATGTGGCTTCCTTAAGATGAAGGATGTGTTAGATAAGGGTTGAAGATTAGGAGATATAATAATAACCCTCCACCAGATATTTTGCAGGCCTAGCTGTGATATAGATGACTTTCATTAAGGTAAAACATCCTAAGGATCATGAGGCTTTTAATCAGACCCCATCCTCTTTTTTGAGTATTATTTACACAGACCATTCATCACAAAATCTCCCTGTTTTCCCTCCCTATAATTGTTGATACAATAGATAGATAGATCTATGCACTGCTAACGGTTCATCTATAGGTTTACTATCTGCTAAGTGCAGATGCCTAAATTTGTTCACCAGGTTGAATTGTGAAGGCTTGGCCATCACCATAGAACTATTTCATTTGCACTCCCTGAGGTCCAAAATGAATATCCTAAAATCCATTGCACTGTGCACCAATCTGCACTGATGAGTACCTCATCAGAACTGTATTCATGTGTCATTCCAACGGGAGAGTACTGGCCCCAACTGTTTAGCATAGTTAATAAACAGATGGCACTGGTATTGAACATATTATTCACACCACATTCTGATCCTTAGAGGGTTAACCTGAACAAGTGGACTACATAACAAAAAGTGGTATTACTTCATTGACACAATGGCCCTTGCCTCCTGATGGTAGTACCCAAGGGTGGACTGAACTGAGAGCAAACAGGCAGAGGTCTAAAGCTCTGGTCTAAAAATATCCACCATAACCTGCTGCCAGTCAGTGAGAAGGGCGATGTCTAGCTTTAAAAGCTACCTACAGTACAGGGTACTGTTGTGTCACAGAGTCAGTGAAATGGAGTAAAGTCTACAGGTGCTTTTGTAAATGATTCAAAACGGGAACAGCTGTTATGGGATTAACATATTTTTTACAAGTGCAAGTACAATAGTTGATTTCTTGTGAATACCTCTACTCATATCTAACCTCTAGGAAGGTAGCAACCCCAGATCATGAATGATATTGAACACCAAGCTTTTACAACCTTTCCCAGGCAGCAAAGGGCACTGTGCGTCCAGGTCCTAATCTAGAAACTACATCACACCTCAGATAAAACTGTTAGGTCTGCTCGGCTGAACAGGATTAAAAAGGACCTGATTTATATACACATGCACTGCATATGGGAGCTCAAGAGGTGTGGAGGCCCTTCAGGGAGATCTGCCTGTATAGGCCAGAGCTGTCATTTGTGGGTTGTCTATGTGGCCGGTGGTGCTGCTATACACCTAGAATTAAGGAAAGGGCTCTGTCCACTGCTCGTATACCTTGGAATATTTATCCTGTTTGCCTCTACTAATCATTGATCATAAAAGTTAGAGGGAAATACTATATTGACCTGTGCTGAATAAGTGCTGATGATTCATAACACCATATTTTGGTAGTCTTTGTATCAAATGAAAATATTCTGGCATAGTCAGTAAAATATTTATCACAATAGAGGAAACAGCAGGCTAATCTGATGCATCTGATGAGGTCAGGATTGGGCAAAATGCACCAGATTAGTGCTTGCACAGTACTGTTAGCATAAAATCAGATAGTGTTTGTAGCATTTTACCAGCACAATATGTCATCAGATACGCCTGCTGATTTCCTCTATAGTGATACGCATTTCAATATCTATGCCAGACTCTTTTTATTTGATGCAAATGACACTGTCATGAAATTAGGGTCTTGTTTCCCTTTAAGTGACTTGGGGATATAGAGCATTGATGTCATGAATAAGCACCAGGTGCTAATGATACCGCCCAGTGGACACAGGACATTGAAACAACATTGATCAACATTGTTTCAACATTGATTCAATGTTCTGTGCCCGCTAGGCGGACGCTATGGTAATTAATTATGTGGTGGCTATTTACTAATTAACCCTTCAAACAGTTATTGGAAATATTTGAAAAGGGAGAACAGATCAGCAATCTGACAGGCCAAATGAGCTGTAGTGAAATAGGTTTTGATTATGATGAAACACCTGACAGAATCCCTGATGATGTGCATTTTTGTCCTTTGTTGCAAATGATAGTTATGTTGCCTGTGCCTTTGCTTGTGAACCTGTCTCGAAGGCAATAGGATCTCAAATTTGAAAGAAGAATACCAATGGTTCCCATGCAACATGGTGACAGAACTGATAGTGTGATAAAGTTCTTGTGTTTAGGCCTAGGCCACAACACTAAATACAGTGCAGACATATGTATACATGTCCAAGATCGGTCCCCTACAAACTCAAATCATGTCCCTCTGGCTTGCACCACAGATTACATTTGGACCTTATGGCAGTTTTGTTGTGCATAAGGCGACAAAATCACCTGCCTTTGGCCTGCACAGTTATCAAAAGTCCCATAACATTACGTCCAAATGTAATCAGTGGTGCGAGCCAAAGGCATGTGATTTCTGTTCAAAAAGCTGAGGATCAGCATATGGTCAAACCATTGACTTACATACCATATATATAGGACTGTGATCAAACCATCATTACAGAATGATTAAAGCATTTCGCAGAAAGAACATTAATCATATGAATAATGAAGAAAACCTGAATAAGGTTTAACCAACTTGAAGTTGAACTGAGACTCTGAAGTAGAAAAGGTGCCATGTAACCATTCATTGACATCAATGCCTCACCTGAAATATACAAGAGGAACAATGTTGGTTACTTTTGATGCAGTGGTTACATAACTCAAGCTTGACATCTCAATATATCAAATAAAGAAAAAGCACCCCATCATGGAAACCATCAAAGATAATGAGTCAAGGTTAGGTACATGAGACAGTTGGATAACATTGACCCCTATCGTATCTTACTTAATACAATCTGTGGAAGAGAAGCATGGAGGAGAGGAGTAATTTGTCTAGATTGACAATAAAAGGATATAAGTTGATAAAGTTGACATCCTTTATAAGGATCATAAATGCAGTAGTGTGCTTTGTTATGAAAACTAAAGTGGTGGATGTATGGAGTGAGATTGAACAAGCTAGTCTGACTGATTAATAACACATTTAGGATACAACATTTACATTTAACCTCCTTGTAACTATGAAGTATGATAAACCAACAGAGACTCATGTATAGGTCTCTATTCCCCCTTGAGAGCCACAAGAAACTAATTGTGTCTTCCTTCAATAGCCCACACAGTGGCTTATTCAGCCCCACTATGAAGTGGGCTGGTAGTGAGTACAACAGCAGATAGCCACGAGGGATTACCTATACAGAGTGATCTAATGATGGCACTGTAATCCTACTGAGGTGGTGGAAGCGATCACCTCTGGATCTCAACTAGATTAACTGCCGACCACAACCATCACTCGCCTTTGGTGCTCCCTCTAGTGGGATACGCTACTCATTGCCTGCTATTCACAGTGTCTGACAAAGGGGTATCACTATAAACATGTGGTTAATGAAAAGGCAATTACTATAGGTATATTCATGCTATGTACCCAGGCGGAAAATGGCTGAAATGAGCCTTTAGAATTCCTTACATTACTTGATGCCTTACTCGGGCCTTTAAGTTGTAAGCACTGATTAAGAAAAACTAATAGGAGCACGACCAATGGTTAGTTGTAATCAATGCAGTTTGTCATTAATTGTACCAACTGAGGGTAAAGTGGGAAAGAGTGTGAATGTTTTTTTTTTTTTTTGTTTTGTTTTTTTTTGCTTTTGTCACGAGTCATTGTACAACTTTTCTCTAAAGAATACTTCATTTTTAATGTTCTTAGGTTGGACCAGACCCAGTATTGGAACACCCCCATCAAATAATTCTATCTCCCATTTCATTGCCAGTTGCAGCAATTCAAATGGCCAGATAACTATGATAAAATCAGTATTTTATGTGAGATTGGATTTTGAACATATCTTACTAAAACCTTTGAATTTGTAACACTACCAACTGTTCCTTACCATATTACCAATGTCTGAACTATTTACTGTCAGGCAATAGTCATGTGTTTATAATACTGACCTAAAGCCACCCTTCCTGTGGTGACAGCCAATTTAGATTTTGATCTCTCTTCTGATGTGTGTAAGCCTGGTTTAAAGGAGGATTCCAACTAAAACTGTTTATTTTCCAGTAATGTCTATTTCAAAATTGACTTACTAAAAGTGATGATAGAGTCAACTAGAAAAATCGTCCAAAATATCAGGAGTCGAAGGTATCATTTATTTAATCTAATGTGAATTCGGTTATTTAGTTGTAAGTGGAGTGAGTGATTAAAAGATGTTTATCGCCATTTCAACAGCTAAGGTCATGCTCATGGCAAGAACTACATTACACAATTGCACAGAGGAATGTGTCAGTGCCACACACAACCAAGGGGCTAGAAAAGAGACAATATAGACCCTTCCACCTCGGGCTATGGAAGCCTGAGTTGGAAGGGCAGACAAATCTATGAAACCATTAAAGCTTCCCAATTTCCAGAACACTAACCTCCCATGTTTGATACCCAATAATCACATAAGGGGTTGTTGGCCGTACTATGCACTCTACTAACTTTTTGTATTTTTTAAGGGGCAATCACAGAGGAATATCATGTTCTTCTGTATTGAGTTTGAGAGGTTCATCTGTTTATGTGGTGTGAGATTTAAGGCCAAGTGCTACAAGCACCTAGTGGCCATTTTGTGAACAGCTGAAATCTTGAGAGGAATCTGGCAGTTTTTAAACTTTTAAATAGCCTTAAATAGACAATATCTTCTTTTACTGAAGAATTAAAGTATTTTTCTATAGACAGGAGATCCACCCCCTCTACCCCCTCCAGATGTGGCTCATAGACCTAATGCTTAAGGTCCCACCCCATCTGCAACCATATATGATTTTACATGACCATTTTGACAGTTATATAGTTTTACACATATCTCTGGTTTTTAGAAGAAAATCCTCATCTACCTTGGATAAGATATTTTTTTTAGTTGTAAAGTCCCGAATTTTGGCACCCTTTTTCCATCTTCTAGCAAAAGTAGAGCAATGTCACACAATGAGATATTGATGCAATCGAATTTGGACTCTTTGTGCTGGTGAACCAGATTCTTACATCATGTGCAATTTCCTTATCATCACATCGAGAAATAAGATACAGTGTTGTGGTTACAGATGCACTTAGCTACCTTTAATTGGAAGATTTATAAAACAACGTATCCGATCTAAATTTCCAGCTGCAATCTGAACCTGCTGGTGTTACTGATTTTAATTTTGTCTTTCTGTGGATGTGGAACACCAGCTGGCCTGTATATATGCCCTACTAGTTTTCCTTATCATTTTACCCGATATTATTTTGTGATATCACGAAGCCAACTACATCAAGCTACAAAGATATCGGAGTACTTTAATGTCAGAAACTCTCTTCAGTATTTCATAGTTTACATACAAACAGTATTCTCCCTTTGACCTCCAGGCTGGACACTCAAATGACACTTTTGGCACTAAGCATATCAAATTATGTATTTGGTCTGGGACACTGTAAATAGGGGGTATCAAACATGTTTTGCCTTAGTGACTTTTGTGATGAAACCTTGATTTCTTTTCAGTTTTCACAAGCGACCATCAATTACTTTATCTACTACTAAGTGGTTGTATTTTGCTAACTGAGTCGCTTCAAAAGCACCTGAATGACCTTTAAGAGTGATGAAACTCATGTGTTCTGCATAGCCTTTGATAGTAATATTTTCGAAACCCTTAGCTCCTACTGCTTTAGCTCTCTCAATACACTTGTTGACTTCATGCATACCATGCATTAACTCATTGAAAGACATTTCATTAAATTTCTTATCATGGTCAATATGATAGTTGGGTCTTAACCAATTGTTAGAGCGTTTTCTCTTGGAAGATTCCCCCGCTAATTCCATCCCCAATAACCAGTCTATACCTTGCTGTGTACCAGCAGCAGAATAAAGGCAATCAAAATCCCCTGCTACTCTCATTGCAGTAGGTGACAAGCCTGTGCAGTCTAGGCCAGCCTGGAGAGTGTGGTGGGAGTACATGGGGATTAGGCCGACGCCCGGCCTGCCTGCCGCCTGCGAAGACGGAGTACCATCCTGGTAGTACAGCTGTGGTGTCCTTGGCTGTGGTGGGGGTGGTTGCGGTGTGCCCCCCCGCCCAAGGTGGACTGGGGGATGGACCAAGCTGCAGCTTTTGTAGTTGCTGCTGCATTAATAATAGCTGCTCTTGTTGTGCTGCAATCAGCTTTTGCATTGACTGCAAGTTAACTGGCTGCGGTTGTGCTGGCTGTGCTGGTGGTTGATGAGGGTTTTGCTGTCCCACCCACCTCAAATAAGCTGTATATCAAATATACGCAGGTGGTTGAGAGATTGAACCTGGGGGTGCACTGGCACTACCTTGGTTAGTGTTAGTAGGCCCTGCTACTTCCTCCCAGCCCATGACAGAGTTCATATTACCACCATGAATATTAACAACACTTGAGGGTGCACTGACACTACCTTGAGATGAGTGAGTAGGCCCTGCTACTTCCCCCAAATGTTGCGAATGGACCGGTTGATGCGGCTGGTGGCCCGGGTGATAGTTCTCGGTCCCGGTCTGGTTACCATGGGTGAGCGACTGGTTGAATTGGGTATCACTCACCCCCGGCGGTGAAACTACAGTAGAATTGGACTGTGACATACCATATCTTGACGAATTGAGGGCTGTTTGGCCCTGGAGGGCCCAAAAACATCATAATTTGCAGAAACAACCCCGGCAGAGGCTGCCCTCGCCACCTCCGGAAGGCCTGTGCCGCCATCTTGGTTGTTGTCACTGTGTGCTGTGTTCGGTTCCTTTCTCCTAACTCCAGTCACATACTGTGAAGACAGCAGATCAATGTCAACATCCTCCGATCTATGCATCATGTAAGCCTTTAGATATGGTCCTTTATGAATTTCATCATCCTGTGATTCGGGTTTGCCCGCATGATCACCCAAGAGGAGAGAAATTTATGAGTTTGCTTTCTGGGGTCACCAGGATCGAACGTAGCCATGAGACCACTCCATGCCCGTTCTCCCCTATCAATGTCCAACAATGTCTGCTTATAAATTATTAGCATTTTCAATTCATTTTCTAATTTGTCCATTTCTGCTTGGAAAGCCGTATCCGAATCCATAATATCTGTACCTTGGGCTTGGTTTTGTTGACCGTCGTCCCTCCTGGCCATCCTGGCTGGCTGATTCCCCAGTCACCGGTGCTGAGTGGCCGATCATCTCCTCCCCCGGTTTCCAGCGTGGATTCGGACAGGTGCAACCCGGGCATGAGATCTTGTTGTCGTGGTACTCTTTACCACATGCATTACAATCAACAGGTATTATAGGAAAAAATTAAATCCCAAAGAAAAAACAAATGTCTGTTCTGCCTGCTTGTATGCCTGCTCAGGTATGTACACCTGTATGACCTTGTTCAGGTGTCTCAGTCAGGTGGTAGAGAGTGGTGCCCTCTGACAATCAATACAGGAGTCAACCCGTATAACTCATTGACTCCACCCATACCCACATGAAGAAAATCAGACTTAATATTAGTGCTGTAATCGCCGAGTTTCTCAGTCATCAGGGTCCTGGGCTCTCTACTCTCTCTCTCTCCCTCTCTTTTTCTTTCTTTCTAGCAAAATACAGACTGTTTCTTGATATCCCTATTTCAACAAACCAAACAGAGGTGAAATTAAAAAATAACATAGTTGTTGAAATGGGCTCAAGCTAGATGACTGACACAGCCTGTTGTTGTAGGGGATTCATCTCGCCTAGATTTGAATGTGTCCAATTCTTTCTTGAGTGAAAGTAGATCCTGTGTTCTCACATCATTGAGCCCATTGAAACATTGTAAAATTATTGATTGTCTAAGAAGCCTCCATCGCAGCAATCATTCTTCATTTCAGAGTGAGAATTTTGTAGAGGCTTAATAGTAATCACTGATGAGGACATCTGAGGCAAAAGGTTTGCTGTAACAAATCTGATAAAATTGATCTAATGAAGATGACTGTTTGATTGACCACAGTAAAAGAGGAAATAATTAAAGGGAGAGAGAGACACACACACAGAGGGGAGAGAGAGAAAGAGAGAGAGAGTTGATGTCAAATAAAAGATTTGATTTCTTGAATCCATTAAGTAGAATTATAAAGCTTTATATTATGATATGACTGGCAAGTTTAGGAATAAAAGCAAGCTGGCCTTAGTAGACCGTGATCCTTTTATTATTGGGAGGATATTTTGGATCAAAGTCATTGTATTAGGATCTGGATAGAAGATATGAAAATAAAGCGCAAAATGAGCTCAGTTGAATCTGAGTCTTTACAACGCAAAGGATACTTCCAGAATAAAAATGTGGGCTCGTGGGACTGGGCTTAGTAGATATTGCATTATCCCTTGTTCCTACTTTCAGAATTAAAGGCACTGTATATATACAATGCAAAACATTAACCCAGATGATAAAAGGGTTAGCAAATACAGGGCTCCAAAGGCATCCTACTTTGATGGTCAGTGTTTAGGCTTTTCAACTACACATTGCGCCATACTATTTTAGCAATAAAATGTAAGGTTGTTGCCATTTCCCTTATCTTTTATAAAAGTAAGATTGATTTGATTGTATCATCTATAACTGTGGCAATAGAATTTGGACAACAACATATTGCACTGTATGCACTATGAGCTGAGTCCACATTGTGATGAGAGTGAATTGTGATGTTTGTAGAATCCCAAGGTCATTCCAAGCTGAACAATTGCATGTCTATAGACTAGAGCCTGTATTGATTGATAGTATTATTCCTGGTATAGTCTCCTTCAGGGTGCAAGCACCATTACCTGCATCAAGATGTTTCATGTCATTGCTCTCTAGACCTAGTCTGAGTGACCATTTGCATTAAGTTCATGTTGTTTTGGATAGATTTGTTAAATAATTTGTGACATCATTTAAAGATGATTATTTACATGTTTCATGATCATTTGGGCTGCTTTTACTGGCCATGACATACAGGGGTAGGTCATATCACAGGGGAGTGAGATATGGAGCATAAATCAGAGATCACTTTGTTACAGTGAGGAAGCCTGTTTCTTCAACAACAATATGAAGGTGCATTAGCAAGATGCTGAGTACTATCCTAATAGTACTATCAGTATGTAACAGCCATTCTGGTTGATTTACTTTAGGTAAACTTTGTGAGGAAATCCCACTGTTCCCACAATGAAATAAATCCCTATACTTTCCATACAGAGTCAGCATCAATACTGCCCTTCCCCTTATACATACATAAAATATAGCCTTCCGGCCATTAATCTCCCTTCCGTTTGCCAATTTTCTACCCTTTTACTCTTTCTCAATCAATCTCCCTTCTTTTCACCACTATATTTGTCTTGGCTTCAGAGTGTGTTGGTGGGTGGCTGATCACCGTGACATGGGAGTGTTTATTGTCATCACATGGAGGACATTTACCAGTGCTGCATGAGTAGCTCAAGAGCAAAGCGAGTAGTGAAGTTGCTACCAGAGCTGATCGATTCACCACTGAGAGCATTCTGTCTATATATGATCACATGAGAGTCTTGCACCTCATAATACCAGGGCAACATTCCTAGAGTTAATACAATGACACCCTTTGACTATGACTGCAGATTCTTGTAGTATTCCTAGGGGGATTTTGGTCTGACTTGAAAGGCCCAGTCATAGTGTGTTAAGAATATCCTGTAAACATAATTGTATGACCTGTATCACCATCCCAGGCAGCATCTCTATAATAGGTACATCATCCTCCTACCATAGTAGTCTCAACAGAAATATAAACAAGAACTAGATATTCCCTTATTACCAATCCTCCTTCATACTACCCAGTATTAGGCCTGCAATGAGATAAGCTGACCTTTTGAAGGTTTAGGGGGAGCTAAAGATAAGATAACTCCATGGCTGGGCAAAAGCAGCAGCCCGGCCAAAAGGAAATATTTCTGACATAGTGGTTTAGTTGCAATGTTTTTCTAGTTCTCAGTCTACTAAAGAAGTCTTTTTACCTTATTTTCTCAAAATATGAAGCTTTCAAATTGTCTATGAGCAATGGCAGATCAGGAGATTAGTCACTGTATTTTTCTATGGAATTCAGTCCCCAGCTGCCAGGAGGAGATAAGTTCCCTACTGAAACCTAAAACCCATGCTAACATGTTCTGCATGTTCGGTTCCTATCGTCTGTGAGCATTATCGGCTTACAACTGACGGCTAGGTCTACAGAGAGCATTGTATGCCATCAATGCCAGGCGTATTGCATTCTGGGCATCACAATGACTTTAGACATGTTATAGCCCTTGTTCTGGATGATATAAAAGGTCTTCATATATTGAACTTAGTGTTATACAGACTATCATTAACTGAGAATGGAATTTTCTGAGTCTATATTGATCAACCTGCTGAAATTCTATATTCATCCCTTCAAATTATCATTCAGGCTGAATTTTAATTCCAATATCATTTGTATTTCCCAAAGACATCAAATAATCACCGCCTCAGGTATCATATATCCTTTTGTGGACACCCAGTGCAGACAGCCGGGGTAGACAGTCTAATTTAATGTCTTTTTCTATACAGTTTCTAGCTAAAAGAAGGGTGAGGTAATAACATATTGTTTATACATTATCATTGTTCAGATGTACATGTATGTTTTTAGCCAACTATGAGTAAAGTCATATCCTAAAGGCTAGCCATTACCATGGTATCCTGGGCACTTTTTTGCTACAGGCATACAGGTAAGCTATGTTATCTAGTGATTGTGATTATGATAACAGATAGTAAGCGGCCATGTTGACAGTGTTGATTGATTGATTGATTGATTTGTGTTTTACAGCACTTTAGCGGCACTAAGTGGCTATCCCATGCTTCACAGGTTGATAATTTAACAGAGGAATGTGTCAGTGCCCGCGCATATGTGCACCACACACATCCTGAGGGGATAGGAAAGAAGAGATATAGACCCTTTTAAGTGGGCTAGGGAAGCCCGATGTTGACAGTGTGACGTGTCTACGAGAGAGCCTGGGTTTCTGTACCATAACACTACACTAGGAGTAGAATACAACTGGATTATTGTCAATAGGGTCATTGAGTACCCGCTGAACCTCTGGGAATTGTTCTTTTTGAACATTGTACTTTAATTTTGGATATACTTGCATTCCAAATTTGGAAATGTCGCTGGAAGGAAAGGAAGTAGTTCCGGCACAGGAACACAAGCTTTCTATATGACCTGGAAGAACAAGATTCTCCTACGAAATGCTATCCAGTCAGGAAACCAGGTGAGAAAAGAAGAAGGTCGAAAGATGTAGGTGATGATCTAAGCCCCTCACAGATATGGATATCTCGAGTGATGGGTACTCTATTGTTTACCATGAAAGCCTAGATACATCTATTACTGCACTAGACAATGACCATACATGCACGACTAACAACTTCTTGATAGACCCTAACGAGGTCAATACAATTAACAGCCTGGCTGTACTTATAGCAGGGATGAATGATGGTATTAACACACGTCTAGACAAACTGTCAAATGAGCTGAAGAACTGGAAAATAGAGGTCGGCAAGCATGAGGTTAAAATAGAGAGAAATCGATAACGGCTGGAACAGTTGAGAACCAATTACACCACTCTACAGGCTGATGTGAAAACAAATAAAGACATTGCAGTTAAGGCCCTAAACCAATTAGATGAGTATAAAGGTGCAATGAAAGACAACCTCACACGTGCTGATAGGGATACGGGTGAACTTAGCCTTGACATTGAAGATGTGAAGAGTAAAGTGTCTAAAATTGAGAAAAATGAAAATGATTCATTATCCCATTTAATTGACAGTGATGCTTTCCAACTAGCCCTGAAGGCAGTAGTAGATCAGAAGGTAAATTTTGAGATGGCAAATATGACGAAGAAACTAGAGGAAAGAGACAAAGAGGTAATAGAGCTAAAGGAAAAGATGAAGTTACAACAAATCACTGTAGATGGTATAGTAGCTAAAGATGTGAAAAGGGAAGAGGTTGTGGGTAGCTATGACAACTTAGCTACTAAAGCAGACACTAGGAATACCCTTAGCCTATATGCTGATGTCATGAAGAAGCTCGGTGGTGTTAAGCATGTGAGAATTGAGAAAGATAAGAATATTATTATCAAAGGTATACCTGTCAGAGAAGGAGAAGATCTCTTTGCCATATTATACGGACTATGTACTGAGATGGAAATTGGTTATGATAGATGGAATGATGTCATTGATATCATGAGAGTTAATAACAGTTGGTACTCCCCTATTAAAGTCTGCGTCACAAATATGAACATTAAGAGACGTTTCATGGATAATAAGTCCAAGCTGAAGCCAGGTGTGAAACTACCTGCTAGAGAGCAAGTATGGATTCAAAATGATAAATCCAAGGAGCAACGTGATCAGAAAAGACGCGTTATTCAAATTTAAGAGAAGTTGGGCTATTATGCTAGGATGATTGAGTCTGGCCTGATCATAGATGGAAGCTACTTCCCAAATGAGAAACTGCACCTTGTAAAGGAAGACTTAACACTTGGTCCTGAAATCAAGTCCAAGGACAGTGTAGATAAGGGAACTGCAGCTGCTAAATCACGTGATGATCATGATAATGCTAAAAACGGTGACAAAAAGAAAGACAGTGAACCTGCGAAAATCCCTCAGGTTGAACTGAAAAGTACCCCTGTGACTACCAAGGAAACAGAGCCAATCTCTGTGATAAAGCTGGCATTATCTACAGGGGGGCTAATGCCTTCTTAAGCAACTGGTACCCTTGTGACATTAATATGAAACTGTTTGGACAAAACATCACCTTCAAATCGGCTGAGCATGCATACTTCTTCTGCAAAATGAAAGAACTTGGTCACCCTAAGTTAGCAGATAGTTTGCTTGAGTGTAACAAGGCTAGAGAGGTTAAAAGAAGATGTAAAAGGTACACAGCTCCTCCTGGACACCATTGGAATAAGATCTCTTTTGGTTACATGGAGGCAATAATGGATGCTAAGTATGAGCAATGTAAAGAAGCCAGACCTAAATTGATCCAAACTGGGAACAAGGTGTTGATAGTTAAGAATTTGTTTAAAATGCAATATTAGGAAATATCGTGTATCTGGGCTTCATGAAATTTGTGGCATTGAAACACTTGAAAAAAGATTTGATATGTTATTGTTATCCATGATGTATAAGAGGTGAAAATCTGTTGTTCTAAATAATACTGGCCATAATACCAGGTCCAGTGCAAAGATTGTATTTCCTCGACCAAGGACTATTAGTAGACACTTTAAGAGATCCCCATATTACAGAGGTGCTGGGATGTGCTACCTGAGGAAGTACAAAAATCAACAACCAAGGTTAAATTCAAAGAAGAAATCAGTAAACTAAATATAAGAGCCTTGTTGAAAATTGGGTATAACTAGTAATACTGTTGTGGGTTATATTATCAGCTGTTTTTTGCTTTAAAGATGACTCATAATATGATCAATATTATATTTCTATTTACTCTGTTGGAGGCATTCAAATTTATTTATATTACTTATACCTGTATAATGTGTCTTAGTGAGACTGTGTCTGTTTTCCTCATATATACATGTTGAATTATATGTTGCATTCTGCTATGATCAATCCCTTACTATCACGATATATATATATATATATATATATATATATATATATATTCATAAATAATATAATAACACTTTGTTACAACTGAACAGTTGTAGAAACCATGCCGCTTCAAAATTGCTTATTAGGGTTATTTTGTGTCTCACTTGCATTATTTTTTATTATTATTGTTATAATTATTGTTGCTATTTTCACATTACTATGATAAAAATACTATGATTAGCTACTGATATGTACGGATTATCAGCCCCTGCTCCTAAGAATGTATATATTGACATTTTTTGTCGTTTTTTGTGAAGTTTCTTTCTATTATATTTTTGAAGAAGAATCAATAAACCTGGTCTGCTCTATAGTATTATTTAAATGAACCTCACAGTTCATTAATGCAATGAGCAAGTCCAAAAAAAATCATTTAGAATACATTAATTTCATCTGAATGTGTCCATAGTCAACCTTGGTTGAATCAGATGGCATCAAGATGTTAGGTGGGGGCTTTTGAGAATTATGGAAAGGCTGGTCTTCTCAAATTATCTATTTTAGTTCTGTGCATGCTCACATAAGTGGATTCCAACCTACATCAATTTCTCAATCATGAGCAACAGCATGTTTTATTACTGTCAACCTTTGCTAGATGGTTTGCATTATAGCGGACATTGGGGTTAGGCTGTGTGTCTGTTCGTCCCCAGCCCCCGCATACTTCTGCCACATAACAGCAGGTGGCCACCACTATAGAAATGCTACTGCATGGGGGGGGCAAACAACTCTCCCTCTTCTGGGCTTTCCCTGAACTACTGGTTCCTCTCCTGGCCACCTAGTCAGAAATGGGGGAGCTGCGGTAACGGCAAGGTGTGGTATTGATGGAATGGATTTGCAGGTCTGCACCCAACAATACACTATACCACTGAATGATTCTCAACATGAAGCTGATCCCTTTAGGATACCATACTCCAAAGTAACAATACAACTGACCGATCAAAATTCAGTGTCTCAAGGTGATGTCAATTCCTGTTTTAACCTGGTGGCACTCTCACAGCAGAGTCTTAATATTTTTTCAGGTCAACGATTAATGAGACTCCTAACAGAGCCTCAGAGAGGAAACCTGTGTGACATAGTAGACTACATACATCCTTTAGTTGCAGGGTTGAGTGGCAACCTCCAGTCGTACATAATTGATGCAGTGCATCCTGCTTCTGAATCCGTTAAAGTGGTATTCAGACTGTTCCCCTCTGAACAGATATCAAGTGCCTCTGGCAAGCGCTACTGATCTCGTAACGCTATGGGGAATGAGATCACTATGTACTGCTATAGGCAGGTGATCTTTTCTTTGGATACACAGCAATCCTCGATTCACAGCCAACTGACAGCCGTCAGTCACTGATGGATGGTGTAGGGACAGTATCATTAGCCCTTTAATTGTTTCAAGTTGTATTAGTATAAGTATTGGTATTGGTTCACTATTAATCCCTAATCTTTGTAATTCCACTATCACTGCACACCGGCGGCCGACTCTGGCTGCCGGTTCGCCGCCATCACTGTGTGTGATGTCATGACCTCTTGACCTAGTTGGGCCTCAAAACAAGGCTCGCTCAGATCAGCT
Source organism: Acholoe squamosa (assembly GCA_949317995.1). Classification (NCBI taxonomy): domain Eukaryota; kingdom Metazoa; phylum Annelida; class Polychaeta; order Phyllodocida; family Polynoidae; genus Acholoe; species Acholoe squamosa. The sequence continues at coordinate 56,541,585 of OX439049.1, forward strand.
GCCTGTAGCATCAGGCTGATCCAGGTCAACTGCCTATAGCAGTACAAGTGATTTATATCCCCATAGTGTTAGGGCCCTCAGTGGATCAGTGGCGCTCACCAGAGCCACGTGACATCTGTTCAGAACCCTGCAGACTGGTTTAAAGATGAACCCCCTCTAGATTAATCACTTTAAAAGAATCAATCTATAAGCATATATGTAGGAGCATTCCACTTATGTAGCCTAACCTGCAGTTCCTATGGAAGCCCCATGGATTGGGTAATGGCATAAGAAAAGAAAACCAGGTGACCAAGTAATAGAAATAGACTACTCAACTCAATCAGGAATCAGTCAGCCTCTTCAACTCCCTGGTTTGTCCATCATCAATGCTAGTAGAAACAACTTTGAAACTTAGGATGAAAATTTGATAAGAATTGAAAAAGAACAACTCCAGAGCAATCCAACTCCATAAGGAGCAATATAGTTTAGAGATTACCCCATTCAAAAAGGCACCCACTGAACTTCTAGCTCCAATCCTACCATGACAGTAATATGAAGGTCAGTGCTTTATGTTTCACCATTACAGATAACTACAAACATGTAGTATTCAATATGTGATTATATTTCTTCCCCTAGCTTCTATCAAAGTATAATGAAATAGTGATTGAATTGCCTTATCTATACTGTACCAGCAGATGGTTGTTAGCTAGGATGGGACAAACTTGTGATTTGTACATTGTAGATAGAATGTAATAGTGTGTCCATGCAGTTAGTTTTACGTAGTAAAATCCTATTGATGAAGATGGCGAATATATATGCTTATAGAAATTTTATTTGTTCTGTAATGGTCAGTACACATGTTTTGAATCAGAATGCTTTCTTTTTTCATCTATTAAATCCACAATTTATTTCTCTATGTCAGCCTTTACATCTTGTATCTATAGGTTCCCTGACTGATTACATAATATATAGTTAAATGTTGTTTCCAATCACCATCAAAACAGTGATGAGGCCTTCCTTAAAAGAACATCTCCACTAGAGCTGCCAGATATTTCCATCTTAATAGTGGCTTCGCCACTAGAGTTTGGAGCAATATCACTTTCACGGCAAAGTGTGCGCTGATTTCATGGCAACATGTGCTCTGACTTCACGGCAAAGTGTGCCCTGTTTTCACGGCAAAGTGTGCTGTTTTCATGGCAAAGAGTGCTCTGTTTTTTAACGGCAAAGAGTGCTCTGTTTTCACGGAAAAGTGTGCTCTGTTTTCAAGGCGAAGTGTGCTGTTTTCATGGCAAAGAGTGCTCTGTTTTCATGGCAAAGTGTGCTGTTTTCATGGCAAAGAGTGCTCTGTTTTCACGGCAAAGTGTGCTGTTTTCATGGCAAAGAGTGCTCTGTTTTCACGGCAGAGTGTTCTCTGTGTTCACGGCAAAGGATGCTGTTTTATGGCACCACTGACGTTACCTAGTGACGTGACTTTGCCAGGTTACATGACGTCACCAAGTGATGTAATGTTGCGTCAAAAATCATGATGGCAATGTCACTCTCCAAACAGATTCTTCCGAAAGGGCCCATTTCACAAGTTTAGTGCAGAATATCTGAATAACTTTAGCATTTTTCAACATAATATTTCAGGGGGTGGTAGCGTGGATATGTAGTAACAATATCATGCTTTATTCATCCATTATCTAATCCGGATATGCTTATTTTAATGATCCTTTAAAACAAAACAAGATGGCGGAATTAAAAATATGTCTGATAGGAGGAGTAAATATTATCATATTATTCTCCAAAATATAAAAGATATTAAATTTCCAGAGAAAAACTGAGTTAATTCTTTAAAAAGTACATACCTCTGTGTAGCCTCTTTTGGGTTTTTTGGCAAGTACTCAAGTTTTTTTTAATCGGGTAGGGACCAGCGACAAACTAATGCCTTTTTAAATATAGGGTAATAAACTGTAACCATAGCAGAGTCTTTTATGAATATATCATTGAACATTTACCCCAGAGAAATGTTATTGCCTACATGCAAATAAAATGAGCCAAGGTTGGCCTATGTTAATAGATTTGACATTGCTAATGATATCAATCAGACAATGACCACTGATTCATACTACAAGCCTTTATAGGTTTGATCATTTCATTGCATTAGATTAGAAGATGTTCTACCAGGACAACTTAAGGTTATAGATCTCAGAGAACATCCCACAGTTATATTACTGGTACACGACAATATGGCAACCAACACAGAGATAGCACTAAAAGAAAAGAAGGAATGGCTTCATGGTATTTCTAACAATTCCTACATTTCCATGGTCTGGAATTTCTCCTTTCTATCAGAAAGTTCTGATATCTAAGTAGAAAAAGGAAAGAAGATGCCAAATGTACATAAAATTAATGTGTACATGTAAGAAGATTCTTAGTGAGCAGAGTCTGTGATGTAAGAGTGTTTCAACGTGCGTCTGTAATTATGCCCTGCCGCCAAGGTCTATGGCATATAGACAGAGACAACTATTTTAATTGATGCAATTTAAAGAGATTAAGATTTCAGAGCCATTGTCTGTATATTGCATATTTGAATGTTGAAACACAATTAAATTTTGTTAATTTAATTGGATATGGTTAGCTTTAAATATCAACCAAGGTATCATGAATTGAGATGGGAGGAATTTGACCCCCTCATCCATTTCATGAATTTATGCACATAGGATCAATCAACCTATGACAACCATGTATAGGAATGTGAATAGGAGTCTAAAATGAGCATTTTGATAATTATTAGACATTACAGATAGACAGGGGTGACTATAACTGAGAGAGATGTGGAGCAGGTGGCTTACTTGCATTATCTTTTAGTTGTTTATGCAGTTATGTAGTAATACCTGCTGTTTTTCTGATGATTAAACCTCAAAAAACGAACTGTTGCATCCTGAATACTAGATTCCTCAATGAATAGTCAGAAAGCAGGTTCATATTGGAGTAAGTGATTGTCTTTTGAAACAGCATCAGTTGAAATACTTCTTAAACCACCATATACCTTCAGGGGTAAAGGGGGGTATCACAGATATCATAGATTTTCTAATGGGTACAGACGGCATAAAATGCAAATCATGTGTGGTAGGTGAGTGGTCCCTTGGCGAGTACTAAAGTGAAAGGCAATGTCTCATTTATCAAGCAATCGTTGTCCAGTAATTATATTAGCTTGAGAATGAATATTCCTGATCAAACTAAAAAAGACAATAGCAGATGGAAATGATAAAAACAATACAGCTCTTATGGAATAAGTCTTTTACCTGCATTCAAATGTCTCCATCCGTGCAAGGTGTATACAGAACACCTATCAAGCAGCAGGAGAGGTTGGTGTTTGCAAGAGGTAGAGGAAGAGGTCTAAGGGGGAAAAGTGAAAATGCTTTGTTTGCTCAATAATTTTTGACCTTTCATCTGATTAATTATGATCAAATGGTGCACATTCACATTTTCCTATATTAAATTCCCTTTAAACAACAAACAGACTACTTTAACCTTCCTTTGTATCCTTTTGTAACATAACTTTCAGCCTCCTTCAAAAAGTGGGCTGAAAGTGACTTTAAAGTAACATTCAGTTGATTCCCTAAATAGTGTTCTAATGAGCCCTGTCCCACCTAACGAGCTGCCAGAGAGATGTTCTACTAGCCTAACAAGTAGCCAAACCAGGCAGGAGCTACTGCTGTGGGACCTTAGCTAGTTCCACTGTGTGTTGTACATGTGTCTGATAGAGGAGCATAGTATGATATTAGGCATTCCTCTGTGTGTAATTAAAACATGTCTGCTGGGGGGGATCTGGTAATTGTTTTGTTTTCTTCTTGCAGCTGTTGCTCATTGCAGAGATTCTTGGAATTAACCCTGTATTGATCACATCAGTACCCTCCATATATAAATATCAGGCAACCCCATTTTTTGAGACACACAGTAAAAAAATAACTGTTCAATCTACCAGGGATCCTTGTTAAACTGAATGGTGAACCGCTGTTATTATTTAGCAGAGTGTCATTGTAGTTTTTACAAGAATCCCCAGGTGGCGTGTGTGGTGGTACAAGGAATCTCTGTAAAAATAACAACATATTTGTGAAATACAACAATGGATCTCTGGCAACTTGGGATGGAGGATCCTTTGTTATTTTGACAACATGCATACCAAAACTTGGTGGATAATCTATGAACACTTGATGTAACACCTGTTTTAATTAATGGATTTTCCACACTTATGGAAAGCCAGGGTTCCCACCAACCCTAACCACAGCCCCTCGGACAAAGTAAGGGAAGGTGTAAGTGAAGGTAGCCCCCATCTATCTCTCCCCATCTGGGTCTGAATTGGTGAACAAGCGACCATATATGGACAGTACTCTGATAGACGTTGCTTCAAATGCTGCATTTAACATACTCCAATATGGAGAGGGGAGGCACTAGAGCTGATAAAAGAGGTGGCACTGATATAATCGTGTAACCTGCTTCCAAACATGCTTCACAATACATCCCTTCTGTATAATTTCAATAATGATGGGAGGGTGATTCATAACAATCACAATAAAGAACTGCAGTTCTCTTCAGAATCCAAAGGCCATCTAAGGAGATCTCATTAAGTTGATAGTTGGCATTTCTAAATCATTTCCAAAGTCAATTAGCCGTATACATAACACAGGAGATACATGTTGCATCAAAATATCATATCCCGGATCCCTAAAAAATGTTTGCATCCAAATGCATTATTTGACCAGAGAAAGATCGTCAATTTTTATAAATTGCCCTCCTGAGGTTGCATCTGCTACGAAGCTGCTCTATCTGAACTGCTAAATCACACTAACGTCTATTCAACATCAGAACAGCGATATAAAAGAGACTCTTTTGATCAGAACAAGCTGGGATGGTTCATTTTTTTTATTTAGCATGAGATTTAAGGGCGGGAGGTGCCGTGGGATATGTGGAAGCAGGGGCTGAGGTTAATGAGGTGTGAAGATAGGAAATCTCAATGGGGGTTCAGGTGTGAGCTAAGAGCAGGATGGTGTGAGGAGTTAGGGGTATGCTGAGATATAAAGGGGGTGAGGATTGAAAGCTGTTGAGGGAAAGGTAGAGGTACGGCATTCTAAAAGTGATTAGGTATCCATAGTTGAGAGGGACTGCCTTAGAGTAAGAAGGGGTGATCAAAAGTAAAAATATGTAAAGGTGGCTCAATAAAAGTAAATAGGAGTAAAATTCAGCTGTTCTAAAAGGAAAAGATGTTAGTTTTCTTCTCCTATCTGATCTGATTAGGTTGTTTTGTTGGTGGTGGTTTTTTGCTGTTGTTTTATTTTGGAAACATTATAGCTGGTTTCCAGTAAAAGTCTCAATGAGTGATTGTGTATTGCATTGCAACCTGAAGTGGTTCTTACAATGAACAGTTTTCATGTATTTTGTGCAGGCTTTTTGTATTTGCTATTCAAACAAAATGGGGTACTCTGGACTACTCAACCTGCAAAAAACATGGGGGTGTGCGCACCCCCTTTTTCCCCAGTACTTAAGAGTTTAATTAGATACTTTGGACCCCAAAAACAGGGAGTGCGCCCCCTCCTCTAGGGCCTCCCCTTCTCTAAATCCTGGATCCGCCAGGGTGATACGTATAAAAGCTGTCACATAAAGAAGCTATCGTTGTTTATATACCATGCTTTATAGATCTAGATCTATTTCATTTGTACTCACTGAAGTCCAAAATGAATATCCCCAAATCCATTGCCTCATCCGAACTGTATTTATGTGTCATTCCAACAGGAGAGTACTAGCCCCATCTGTTTATCATAATAGATAAACTATCAGAGGGCACTGGTATTGAACATATTATTCACACCACATTCTGATCCTTAGAGAGTTAACCTGAACTAGTGGACTATGTATCAAAAAACAGAGTTACTTATTTGACACAAGGGCCCTTGCCTACTGATGGCAGTACCCAAGGGTGGACTGAACTGAGAGCAAAAAGGCAGAGGAGCAAAGCACGGGTCTAAAAATATCCACCATAAGCTGCACGCCTTGGTGAGAAGAGAGATGTCTAGCTTTAAAAGCCACTACAGTGCAGGGAACTGTTGTGTGGCAGAGTTAGTGTAAAGGAATGGAGCCTACAATGGCTACTGCTTGTGGAAATGGTTTCAAACTCTAGTTGGTCTGAAAAAGCTGTTGATATAGGATTAACTTATTTTTGCATGTGCAAGTACAATACTGAATTTCTTGTGAATACCTCTACAATAGATATCTCCCAAGTGTGAATTGTTTCATCATATCTCACATTCAGGCATGTATCAAGCTCGGATCATGAGTGATAACCAAGACCAAGCTTTTAAAACCTATCCCAGGCAGCTAAGGGCAGTGTACAGCCAGTCCTAATCTAGAATCTACATCACACCTCAGATAAAACTGTTAGGTCTGCTCAGCTGAACAGGATTAAAAAGGACCTGATTTATAAACACATGAGCTGCATATGGGAGCACGCTGAAAAAAAAACAAAAACAAGAGATGTGGAAGCCTTTAAAGGAGATCTGCCTGTATAGACCAGAAGTGTCATTTGTGAGTTTTCTATGTGGCGAGTGTTGGTGCTATACACCTAGACCTAATGTCCACTGCTCATTTATCTTGGAATATATCATATCCAGTTTGCTCCTACTACTGCTCCCAAGATGAGTGTGTGATTAAACCATCAGTATATTATAATGATTTCAGTCATCTACTATAAAGCTGGTTCCATTTTCCACTAATCCGACAATTTTTTTCCATACATCTGCTTTTTAGCCATTGGTCAGATTAGCAGAAAATTGGACCTGACTGACGCATAAAGCGAGCCCTTAAGATGTACGTCACTAATTAGAAATAGAGTGTATACTGTAATGGCCCTTTTAACCCTCTAAAGGCCGCTGATGCAGGAGTGCATAATGCCCATTGGTCGTCATGATGCACCACTGAAGTGTGAAAACTGCTCGCCAGCACTTCACTGGAGCATCATGCCGACCCTACAGGATTGATGCACAAACTCCCGGAGCGTCATCATGATGCACCAATGAAGTGCTGGCGAGACTAGCATTTCATTGGTGCATCATGATGACCAAGGGGTATGATGCATTAATGCATCAGTGAGCCGGGGACTCAAATAAGCACCAGTCTCGAATAAGTGCCTGGGTTAAAGGGGTACTGAAATTAATCTAAAAGCAGTATTCAAATAAGTGCCTGTTAAGCAGCCGCTTATGTATAAGCACTGGGAGTACAGTGGGATTGAAATCAGTGAGTGCCCAGACGCATATATACGAGCCACTATGTAAGTATTAACCCTTTAAGGGCCGCTGATGCATTAATTCATCATGCCCATTAGTCGTCATGATGTACCAATGAAGTGCTGGTGAGACTGCTCACCAGCACTTCATTGGAGCATCATGCAGACCCTACAGGGTTAATATATATAATCCTGGAGGGTCGGCATATGCTCCAATAAAGTGCTGGTGAGCAGTCTCACCAGCACTTCATTGGTGCATCGACCAATAAGCATGATGCATTAATGCATCAGCAGCCCTTAAAGGGTCAATGTGTTCAAAGGAATAAAAAGAGTGTCAAGGCCAGACATTGTGTTCATCTTTTCAGTCAGACACATATACTCATGGTCTATTTGGTTAGAGCTGAAAAGTAAATCTCTTTCTCTGATAATTTATTGATGTATGAAAGTTGAAATGGGTTCACTGTATAGACATCATTTGTGGATTGCCGATTGCCAAAAGCAGAAACATGAATGTACTTAACCCGTTAAAATCCACTGAGGAATCAATGCATCATGTTCATTGGATGTCATGATGCATGAATGCAGCCCTGGCAAGTAACTCACCAGAGTTACATGCATGCATCATGCCGAACCCATAGGTCTAATACTCCCCAGAGGGTCAGCATGATGCTCCCATGAAGTGCTGGCGAGCAGTCTCGCCAGCACTTCATTGGTGCATCATGACGACCAATGGCCATGATGAACCCCTGCATCAGCGGCCCTTAAAGGGTTAATATCCATACCAAAAGGAACGCAGCAATAAAAGTTCTCTGTAACAAAGATTGTTGTGTCCATTGAATGAGATTCCTTACTGCTGCAATGTTCTATATTTTGCCATTATCAGTAACAAATATCAGTTAGGACACTAATGGAACATAGATTCTAATTCAACCAACAGCAAAGGTGTATGTGGTTTCATACCTATTGCAGCAACTGTATTGGAACTCATCACAATGGGAACTCTTCTGTATTTTTTCATTTTAATGAAGTAATCCTACACATATGATACTAGGATATATCCTAGTACCATTGCCCCCCACCCCACTATAAAAATATTGATCAGTGCTGCAAGTATGATAAATGGTAGTGAAAACCCCGTCTGTCTTGGTGGATCTTTTGTTGGCAGACAGTTCAACAGATCGGCGGTTTGCCAGGTCTGGCAGTTCAACAGATTTTCATGTAGTCTGAGACAATTGGACAGGACTACTCGACAGATACTGGTGCACATCAAACCATGATGATATCCCACTCTCCTTATAGAATTTGAAAGGGCAACAACCCTAGTGATACTGTCCCAATGCCATAGAATCATCGAATGAGAATACCTGTTTTGAAACAATAAAAGTTATCATTCTAAAACATTCTTTACATCAGTCCCAATCTGTTGAATTGTCCCAAAAAATACAGTCCTAACAAATTCTTTTGAATTGTCCTGTCAAATTGTCCTGTCAAACTGCCGATCTGGCAAACTGTCTGTTCCCTGGAACCTTATTGGTATTCTGTTGAGGGGCGGGTGAATTTCAATGTTAGGGCTGGCCATTTTGTTCCCCTCCACCCTTTTGCTGAAGACTTTCTGTATATAAGCATGTATTTTCTCAGCTGCAAATTTGTATTCATCAGAATTTCACCCAGTTGTCATCACTGAAGCCACAATTATATGATCCCATTTAATGGTTGTCAAACTCAATTATTGAATTCTGACAAGTAATAAAATGTCAAGATTAAGGCTTCCCAAGCTGTTCGAGTGGGATAAAAACACACAAAAAACACTTAACAATTGATCAGTAGAAGAAGAAAAGGCATTCAGCCTATTCCTGCCCTGGCAAATCTAAAACTGGTAAAATTCAGTGATGTATTGGGGCAGTCTATGAGCATGACTATGAAAAATAGAATTACTTTATTCAATTGTTAGGTGCCAAATGTGATTGAAACAATATTATTTTATGGGGATCTTATCTGGGTACAACAGTGAGTTTATGAATATCCACACATATGATAATGACTTGTAAGTCATTTTAGGGAGTGCAATCTCAGCTCAAGCTGGCCCCACCTCGACCACTAGCTTGAGTCATCGCTGGCACCGACAATGTTGGGTAAAAGTAATTTTGCCCGCTGGTTGCTGTAGTGCTTATTTGTAGGCAGGTACCTCACGTAGTAATCTTCCCCATAAAATAGGGACCATCATGCCTACATGCAGGTATTCCCTAGAATGCCGAACAGGTAAGATTGATCTCAACTATAAGATGACTGATAGAGGTTTTCTGGACTAAAAAATCCTTTCTGAGCTCTTACTCAGTTTAAAATATGGAAAGTAATTACGTAATTAAAATAGATTTAGATTCAACCCTTTGTGATAACATGGACATGTTTCTTACAAGCAAATAGTTGCCATTACAACTTTTCCATGGTCTTCACCTTTAAATAATCCAGGTGAAGTTTGCAGACATTAATCAAGTTATCCTTCATATCCCTGTCCAGGGGTCCATGATCTCAGGTGTTTCTTGTGGGCAATTCCAATTGCCTTCCCTCTCCAAAACAAAGTCAATTAAAGGCAATTAGGCCTAACCATTTAAAGGCTGCTGATGTAGGAGTGCATTATTCACCGATGAGTTGCCAGCACTTCATCGGAGCATCGTGCAGACCCTATGGGATTGTATCAACCCTGGGGGGTCGGCGTGATGCACAAATGTAGCCCTGGGGAGTTATTCACCATAACATGATGACACTCTACAATGGTTTGGAAAAAAAACGGGGACCAAACATACCAACTATAAATAATTTGAGGCTGCTGAATCTGAAAATGAGGTTAAAAAATGCCTATTGGCTCTCAATTTTGAGATATCCATAGGGTGCCATATATGCTGAAAATCACCTCCGAGGGCAATGATTTCACTATGTTCACCTATATAGTGTAGTCCAAACATGTACAAGAACTTTCTTATGTCATTCCTGGCATTTTTCTGAGTAATATCAATAGCTTGAATACTTGTGCAAATCATCTTTCACCCAAAAGTGGCTCCTAGGTCTCTATCATTATGAGCGTCGGAACCATTTTTATGGATTAATATGTGCTCGATGTTAGCTCTGTGTTAACTCCATATGCATGGTTGTAGCAGTTTTGGTAGTTCAGAAGCAAGATCCATCTTGGATAATGCCAAAAGGGGTCAAGATGTATATATATATATACACACCAAATAGGCTTGAATTATGTACATTGCATTATAACCACTTGTTTTGGAGATATATTGCTTCATTTTGGTACAAGGGCAGTCACCTTAAAAAGACCTTAAATTTACATGTTTACTTCCTTGAAACATTGACTTCTGGATCAATTAGAGCATCCAACCATGATTTATGGTGAGTAAGGCTGCATATAAAACATCAGGATTATCCATAATCATGAGATTAAAGTGAGGGTAATTTGATATTATAACCAAAATTAGGCTACATAGTAAATGGAAATCATGGGTAACCCGCAGTGCAGTCATAACAGGATTTCTGGGAAACAAGAGGGCTGAGGACTTTGTAGGTTGTGTGGATACACTGCTGCCACATATTAGAAACTCAAATGCAAGATGTCCTTGAAGATTCACTTTCTGCATCTGACCCCCCATCCTTTATAAAAAAAAACAACCTGTGGCATAAATGAGGAGAAAAAAAACCTGTGGCTCGGTAAGTGACATACATGGGGAGAGATTCTAACAGGACCTTTCAAAAATGCTACCAAAGATAGTGGTTACCTTTTCTTCTAGCAGCCTAGTAATGGGGTCTGATGTGGGATGAGCCCGAACATTGCGTACAAGAGACAGGCAAGGCAGTCCCGAACAAGTGTTTTTTTTTCCGAAAAGTGAAATTTGTTGTACAGTGTGACCAATGGGCATGATGCATTAATGGATCAGCAGGCCTTAAAGGGTTAAGTAAAAAACGTATGTCATTAACCATTGCCTCAGGACCAGAGATCGCTTCATTGTGCGACTTCAGATTGAGTTAAGTGATCTTGAGAGCGGATCCCTGGATCCTCCTCAAAGCTCGGGTATGCCAAGGAGTTTAGTTCTGTATTTATTTCATGGTATTTTGATTTAAATGTGCTTATATTCATTGATTTAGCATCTAAATATGTCGCGTGACATGCAGTGGCAATTGAGACATGTTATGCCACTGGGAATGTGGCATACACCACTCTAGTGTTAATTCTATGGAGAGTTATTCACATGAAATAGTGAGCCAATCCTAAACCCCTTTGTAAGTATAACGAGGGCGTTATTATACTCAGGACCATGAACACATCATCGCCTTGGTGCAAGAAGGTTGTAACTGACATTTTGGCAAAATTGAGTTTTCTTCCGTTTTAACTATAACATGTACTGACCCATATCTAGCTGATATGAAGGTGCTGGAAGTCTGTCTATGATATGTGTGCCTACAGCCACCAGTGCAATATTACTGTTTCCACTTGTTCCCATAGCAAGTGAAACACTTCTTTTGACTCTCCTGCAAAACTTGAAAAATGCAGTTACAACCTTCTTCAACTAAGGCGACAATATGTTGGTGTCTGCAGGGTTGTTGGCACCAGGTGTTCATTTTCCCAGGCGTACGAACACTCTGGTGGTCTGCCAACTGATCCTTACTTGGCCAGATTACAGACATCAAAGAAAATTGCCCGGTACTGGAATCCTCTTCCCTCAAACCCCCCGAGTGATATCACTGCCCAAAATTAACTCAAGCCATACCCTCTCTGACCCGGTAGGCACAGAAGGTTCAATCAACGTTGAAATAGCGTTCATAACTGTTGATCAACGTTGTTTCAAAGTTGATTCAACGTTTTGTGCCCACCGGGGAGCACTATCTATTTTACTTACTATAATAAACCCCTACCTGAAATACAACTCCACAGGACTGAGTTACAAACTCTATCAATTTTCTACAAAAACTGACCTTTTTGGATATGATTGTCGTCGCCAAAATACTTTATTCCATGCAATCTCTCGACTCACCTAAGTAAAAGAAACGGAGGTTAGTGTTTTGTCACAAATCTTACAGATATGTATACAGGTACATCAGGGTTGGAGGGGTATGGGTAATTTTGACATTGTCCACACTGAAAGCCCCAAGGTCGTCAGACTGACGATACCCAAATCTACAACCTTTGTCATCTGATTGAGCACCCAGGGTAGTCAACCTGATGGGCTTAGGTCAACACCCTCACCCAAGGTAGTCAAACTGATTACATAAGGTTGTTAGAGCGACAACCTTCGTGCTGACTACCTTGGGTCCTCAATCTGACTACCCTAAGTTGTAGATTTGGGTATCGTCATCTTGAGCACCTAAAGTCCTCAGCGGTGAAGACCTTCATTTGAAAATTGAAGGCCTGATCATTAAACATGAGTGGCACATACCTGCCACCTTGTGAGTTTGTTACATATTGTCAGCATAATGCTATAGACTCATACTGAGGAGAGGTAGACTGAGGCATTTTACTCCCAGTAAGGTGCTGCCCCCTGTCTGTACCTCTTCTGGCGACTACAGGTCCTCAATCTGATGAGTTTAATGATCTGGAGGGTTTTCAGTGCAGCTCAAACTAATTGATGCAATATCTAGCAAAAGGGAAACAGGGAATGCAGTGTGACCCTGCAGTGGTTTAGCTACAACTTACTGCCTCTGTTCTATTATAGGGTAGTATAAATGGTAATATAGGTCCAGATATAGGGCAGATCAGGGAGAACCTATTATAGGTATGGCCAGGTGGGCACGTAGATGTAAAGAGACTGCATGCAATCTGAAAAATAGCCGCTAAATCTACCAGCTCTAACGATTTATAGACCCGAGCAGTGAAACATTGTTATCATGTTGCACTGATTGCAGACAGCAGTACGGTGATAAGTGAAAGGAATCTCCATGAAAATAATGACCAAAGTCTGACAATTCTAGGACAAGGGTTTGGCCATAATTCCGACAACATCTTTTTACAGTGTGGTCTATTCAAGGCATTTCATTTCAGCCAACAACTGATTACATACCAAAATGAAACAGAAGAAATGATACTGTGTACAAGTGTTCTGAGTATTTATTTCATGTGAAGTACAGGCCTTACTATAGATTTGTATGGTAAGAGCCATTCTTCACAGGGGCATGCAGAAACTGACACTCATTCTCCATGGCTGCATTCTCCACTGCGACGTCATCAAAATAGTCTCAAACCCTTATCAAAAAGTGATTTTTTGCAAGCTTTTCTGCAAAAGTAACATGAGATAACTACAGAGATGCACTTTGAAGTGTCTTCACTCCTAGTTTGTTCAAATGTGGGGTTTTTTCTGTTCCAAACGAGGCTGTAGACTGGGTTTGAACAGCAATAACCCCACTTGTCAGGAAACTGGAGGTCGTTACACAAAGATTGAACTCTCGTTGTTGAAAATCCTCTTAAATCAATGATTTTCACTAAGTGATTATTTTGTACCTGTTACACAATAGGTTCTGCCTTTTCACAACGAGAATCGTTGTTGCTTTCTCATTGTTGCACCGGGAACCAGTGTAACTTGACCTACTTAGGCAACAACGAGATTTTTGCCATTTTCGGTTCCATGATATCTCTGATGATTCCTGTTGAAAATCCTTATTTCTAGTCCGATTTACATGCTGTAAAGTTTCACATGGATGCTTTAACATCTTATCTACCTAATTACAATGAGAAAACAGTGACAGATTGTAGATTTTCTCTGAAAATCAACACTGAAATCACCAAACGGTAGTTCCCATGATTTCCGCTTGATGGCTCTACATTGTTATTTGAACCTACAGAGACCTCTTTTTGCAACTACATTAACCTAATAGTATCTCACGGATGTAATAGGTTTGAAATAGCTTGAAGAAGTGGGGAATAATCAGATGAAGTCAGGAAATTAATAGGAGAGATCAGAAATGACAAGAACAAGTCATGAAATTAATAGGAGAGATCAGAAATGACCAGAACAGGTCATGAAATTAATAGGAGAGATCAGAAATGACCAGAACAGGTCGTGAAATTGATAGGAGATCAGAAATGACCAGAACAGGTCATGGAAATTAATAGGAGAGATCAGAAATGACCAGAGCAGATCATGAAATTAATAGGAGAGTTCAGAACAGATCGTGGAATGAATAGTAAATAACCAGAACAAAATGAGGTCAGAAATATTCAAGGTAGGCTTTAGAATTAACATAGGATGTCAGAAATAGCTACAACAAAGGTCCCCATAGAAACAAATGCTAAAGATGGAAAAGGCAGTACCTCTGGAGTAACTGCCTTTTTTTCTCGTTGTTGACATTAAAGATAAGCCACAAAGACTTTTGCATAACGACTTTTTATTTGTGTAACACTTTTTTCTCTTTGTGAAATTCTACCCCAAAAATCACAAAGAGAAAACATTTGTGTAACGGTTTGGAGCATCGACAACGAGAATTGGTTTATTCTCTTTGATTGTGTAACGACCTCCAGGTTAAATGTGGACACTTTACTGTGTACCTCTGTCTATGTGTCTGCTGTTCACCCATTCCATCTGTACCCTCTAGGACTAACATAAAAGGATGGGTTGAAAGGAATTGTATCAGAACTGTGCACAATGCCAGTAGGCAGCTTTTAGGGTACACAGCATTCCATACATCCCTTTTTATGAAAGTGAAGTTTATGCCCTAGAAGGCAGTCAGGGGAATAAGTGAATTTCATCTCACGAGGTAGAACTCAATAACAATGCATGGCACCATAGAAAGTCCATAAATCAAATTTAGCACTCTAAAATGTTACCTGAGAGCTTAATCTTATCACAGCACTAGGGTATAAACAAGTTAATCAGCATCCTTTATTGATAAACCTTTAAAGTCCCTAAATGCAATAGAAAAAGATTCCTGTGGGGCCTTTATAAGGTACAAATATTGTGAAATACAAATGTACTCAGGAAATGTAGAAATGAAAATATAGGATTTAATGTCATGCAAACCCAAAACGTCACATCTATTCTCTTTTGTTTAGAGTTTCACATGGACTTATATTCAAAGTATAGCCGATATAGGGTACATATTGATTGAATTTGATTTGTAAATCTGTATCCAACACTGACAACTAGAACCTGGAACAACATCTGTTGAAAGTGATATTAGATATCGGAATAGGGCCTACACTCTGAGCCACATAAAGCAGATAATGACCCAGAGTAGATCCCCAGCAGCATCTCTAGGCCATATAGGAAGCACTTAAAGTAGATGCTCCATGAAAGGAGGCAGCCTCAAGGTCCAGTGAAAAGGACCAGAGAAAAGTGTAGACGAGCTATCTACAGAGCTACTATGGTACATTGTCTCAAGGTATGTGGATATCTTTAAGTTAACCTACCCTACAGATATAGGTAGACAGAGAATATGGGATATAGGGGGTAGGGAGGGGGCTAAGACACTTGGTAGCGAGTTTGTGAAAAAAAAAAATGGCAGTGAAAGGTGCCGAGAACAGCACAGAGGCCGTTAGGTGGAGACACTACACTGAATACAAATAGGCACCCAATGGCAATCTCTGTACTCCAGCTTCCTGAGTTATCTTCTCAAGTCCAGACTCATTCCACACAGGGGGCATGTCACCCAGCCAGCATGTCCACAAGGCCCCAAGATGCCTCTGGGCCTTCTGGGCTAGCACAGACGTGCAAACAAAATGAAAGGTTTTTATGCATTTATTGCTTTTAATTTCAAAAAGACTCGTACTGATATTTAGGAATATTGGCAATGGCATGAGTAGCGGGGAACAGTAGCCATTGCATATGGTGAAAAGGTGTTTCTGAGCTCAGCTCACCTGGGCCACATCAGCCAGCTCAGCCCAGAGTAGTCCTACCTGGGGCCATTATGGATGTGCTGCCTGGGCATCAAGTTCTTACAGGTATGTAGTTCTCTAAATAAATTCACAAATGTAAATGTTTAAGATATACAATCTGATAAATGATACATGTTAAAAATCAACGTATCTCCATTAAAGTCAAGTCTACAAAGAGGTAGACATAGCCCCGTCGGACATTGCCTATGCATAATCTGTAGTAATATTTTAAGCCAATGCTTTTACTGAGCATTACCCCCCCCCCATGTATACTACAGCTTATATCAGCTAATTGTAAGGTATCCTTTGCAAAGGACACTTTGGAAATGTTCATTTTATGTCCATGTTGAGTAGGTAAGACTGTAACCTGATGAAATGAGAATGTTATGATGTACTCACTGACACTTTAAAGCAAAGGCTTTCCTATCCAGAAGTTGCCCCCATCCTATATCACTATTAATTGGGTGCACTCCATAACTGGCCTGAGTCATGGAGACCTATTAGATACAGCTTTGTCATCAACTGCTGCTACTTCATCACTTATAGTACTCTCTCCATGGAAGTCTTGTGATTCGATCTGTGACTCGCCGTTAGCACCTAAAACATAATGCTTATAGATCTAGAAGACGTTCCCCTCCCAAATGACTAAAGTAATGTTTCTAGAGCATAAAGTTATGGCCTAAATTTTGTACTTAAAAATAGTTAATTTGGTTATCTACTTCACCTTTCTTCAAAGTCATACAGTAATCCTCTTTTAGATATGTGGACAATTTGTACAGACTTCAATATGGTGGAGTTCTTGTATTTCACATTGGGTAGCTTGCTTGAATTTAGTTCCCTGAAGTTTACCTCATATCTCTGTATAGCACGAAATGTTTATCTGCACTTAAGATGTTTTTACTGCTCCATCAATGTATATAAATGCAGAATTAAATCTCTAATTCCATCTTTGATATCTAAAGATGAATCCACATCACCCACCGATGAAAGTCTTAATTGCTTGTCTAAATCATCACAGTCTGTCAGGCACACTCTCACTCCAAAAAAAAATGATTTAATCATATCATGTTAAGCAGTGGGTGAGCTTATCGTGGAAGTTAATCTGGGACTATGTTGGGAACACTCAGGTAGAATCAAAGCACTGTAATAAGTACATAACTATAATGAAAGGCAAGCTTTCAGAAGTATTTCTTTGACCTTGAAGAACAAGATTGGTGACTTGAAAGGAATGTCTGATGGATATTGAATAAATCCTATTATAATTAACACTATGGTAAAGCAGGGATTGAAAAGAAGGTGGATGCTGAGTATGTACAGACCAGCGGACAGGGGCTGTAGAGACCATCAGGGAGAAGAAAGGGCGGCAATGAACAAGGAAAGAAAGTGAGAAAAGTCCAAAGGCATTGGTTGTCTAGGAGTGAAGGAAATCTAGGCTGAGGGAGAAGCAGACATGGAAGGATAGGTTTGCCTGCAGGGCGATTCATAAAACACTGACGACCCAACTATAGTCAAACAATGAATTTAGAAACCATCCTTCTAGAAAGATCTTTCTGGACTTATTCACATCATTTATAACCTTTCAAACCCTAAAGGATATTGATTAAGGTAATGATTATTGTAAATGAAATGGCATGTTCAAAAGGCTGTAATTCTATTATTTCAATGAAGTATCAGTGTTGACGAATTTCATAATTCTCTGGTCATCTTCCCTGGCTGATATCGTCAATTTTTATGAATCGCTCTCCTGTTGAATGAAAGCTCTACTTCCTGCCCTTTTCCACATACCCCACTGCAAACTTCGCCATCCCACCAAGTATGGTATCGAAGCACACCCCTCACCACATAGATTTATATTCCCCAAACCGCCAGGTTCGCTTGGTATAATTATACCTCAACTCACAGGTAAGTCTTGAATAATTTCAAAATTAAAGATGAATCAGTAAAGGCATACATACAGCCTTCAGCTGTAGGACAGTGTTTGAATTAGATTTATGAATGATTAGCTAGTCCTTCGCAGCAATTTGGAAATGATTCCATTTAGATGAAGGTAAAACAGATGAAAAGGGGAGGTGGCCTCCAGTCATGAGACTAATCATTTGTGATTTCGCTTGCACTTGAAAGGGTTTGTTTTCTGTCTCTTAAAAGATTAGAGTTAGAGTCTGGGTTCATTTGGTTTAGTTTACCTCCACTAACTCTAATCAATAGTTAGCAGAGAAACTGTGGCTTGTGGAAATCAAGCCCTTCAAAAGGCTAGAGTAAAAAAAATGCAGACCTATTTTGTCATTGCATAATTCTTCATTCACCTTCTCATGTGAATAAAGTACTGGTTCCATAACACGGATAAGCGTGTTTTTACATATACTTTTAATGTATTATAAATAAACCGTCTGATTAAGCAGGCCTTCCAACAAGCCGATTGACAAAAATCAGTTTGATTTTGATCGGATTTTAATAAGTTTTGAGAGAAATAATGAATCAAAGTAAAAATATTTTATGGTAGATTCCTGATGTATTTCCCAATATATAATTTAATCAATTTCATATCAACAAAACATGATATTAATACAGAACTAAACTCCCAGGCATACAGTGTGGTCTATCCACCCCTCGGGGCTGTCCTATAGGGGAAAGAATAGGTTATGAAAGATGAGAGACAGACAGGCAGACAGATACAGGCAGACACAGAGAGACAGGCAGAGAGAGGCACACAGAGAGATTGGTCGAAAGTGGAGAAGGTTTGCAGGTGTGTGTAAAACATATATCATGTACATATAATACATAAAGTTGGCAATCTGGCAACTGCAGACCTGAGTGAGTGAGTGAGTAATAGATGTTTAACGCCATTTCGATAGCTAAGGTCATATTCATGGCGAGAACGACATTACACAATTTCACAATGTGTCAGTGCCCGCGCATATGTGCACCACACACATCCTGAGGGGATAGGAAAGATGAGAAGTAGACCCTTTTAAGTGGGCTAGGGAAGCCCGGCAGACCTGAGTCTCTTATAAAAACTGACTAGAGTGGGCACATGAAAAGTTTAACAGTGTGGCCGCCTTTCTGACAGAGAGATTATCAATATAAACATTGTGTGCCAAGTTAATGATTACTAAATTCTGACATGCGACGTTAATATGTGATAGCTGGAAGCTGATTCAAGAGGTTTTGGCAAGGATTCTTCATTTCTATGTGAAGCGAGTGAATGTCAGGGAAATCCCCAGGATTTAAGAAAAATGTGTAATTCTAAAGAGATACTCGCCTGACTTGAATTCTGGCAAATATTCTGGTTGACAAGTCTTTTTATGAGTTAAAGAAAAAAAAAGTTGATTTGATATTTTATGGTACCACCTGGAGGTGTTCTAAATTGAGTTTTATGAAAAACGCTATGTTATCTGAGAAGAGAATTTCAAAGGGGTATTCCAGTGCTTTTATACATGGGGGTTTTACTGTATATATTACCATTCACCCAAGCTTCAATATCTTCTTTATATAAAACCTTGAGAGCCAAGGTTCAGCCTATCTACACCAACTCAAAACCATAGATGCCAATAACCATGTAAAAGGTTATTTCCTCTGCTATTATGAGAAGCTATTCTATCATACCTGCTAAATCAGACAGCTGCCTGTTCAGTATCATAACCGAAATAAATATTCTAAGGAGACTTTTTTTAATCAAGCTGAACAAAAGGCCACAGGCGTGTAAAGCAGGGGGGCCAGGGGGACATGTCCCCCCCCCCACTTTTGGCCAACTCCTCAAAAGGTCAAAACTAAAAGGTCAAGCAAAGGGAGGTCAAAAATTGCAGAAAACCCCCCTGGTCCCACCCACTCTGAAACTGCTTCCCACGCCCCTGAAAAGAGACTGATATTCTATTTAACCCTTCAAGGGCCGCTGATGCAGGAGTGCATAATGCCCATTGGTCGTCATGTTGCTCCAATGAAGTGCTGGCGAGGCTGCCCACCAGCACTTCATTGGAGCATCATGGCAACCCTACATAGTCGATATATGAACTCCCGGAGGGGCGGCATGATGGTCCGATGAAGTGCTGGCGAGACTTAAAGGTGCATCATGCCCACCGATCAGCAAGATGCATTTATTAATGAATCTGAGGCCCTTAAAGGCTTTATGTGAGATTTAAGGGTGGGAGGTGCGGTGAGGTAGAGGCTAAGGGTATAGGGGTGTGAAGATAGGGAGGTCCTAACGGTGGGTTCAGGTGTGAGAGGCTTCGGAGAAGTTGGCGTAGGATGAGATGTGAGAAAGTGAAGAGCAATGGACGATAACACTTTAAAGGCCATCTAGCATGGATTTTTAATATTATGGGTACCAGTTCAAAGACTGTTCATGAATTTCCGGGAACAAGCAGAGAAATTGGGGCGATTTGGTCAAGTGATTTTCTAAGACGCTATACGCCCTTTAAGGGAAGCTAATGCATTAATGCATCATGCCCATTGGTTGCCATGATGCATGAATGCAGCATTGACTCGCAACTCACCAGGGCTGCATGCATGCATCATGCCGACCCAACAGGGTTGATGCACTCTCTGGAGGGTCGGTAGAATGCTTGGTGAGCAGTCTCACCAGTACTTCATTGGTGCATCATGAAGACCAATGGGCATGATACACTCCTGCATCAGCGGCCCTTATAGTGTTAATTAAAGTAGTGGGTGGAAGGCTGGCTAGGAGTCTGCCAATAGACGGTCCAGGTTTGAAAAATCAGTTTGTATGATCACAAGGTAGGCCTTGCTTTTGGTAGAAAAAGCATTAGGACCCAGATAACACAAAGACTCAATTCATGCTGCCATGATTATATGCTTACGTCACAAGGATATTAGCTATTGAAGAGCAAATATCCATATAGCAAATGGATATATGGGATCTTTGCTATGCTGTAAAAAGAAATGTTTTCAAAATAACGGTGAACTCCTTGTTCAAAAATTTTCGAGAGATCCATTGTTATTTTCATGGAGATTCCTTGTGCTGCTCTGCTTAACTGTGCTGCCATCTGGGGCTTCATTGTCAAACTACACTACCTTACTGCAATATAATTACGGTGGTTCACTTCAGTTTTAGAGGATTCCTGGTAGATTCAACAGTGATTTTCTAGAGTGTAAAGTTAATCTTTATTATCACCTGATACAGATTTGATACGTGAAGTGATACTTTTCACTCTTGATAAAAAGCAATCAAACCTAATGGTCCAATTAAATTTATTTAGACCCAAAAGTATGCAGTGCAACTTGTCCGATGGCAGTAGCTGTTTCTGATTCTAAGTAAAAACATGAAAAAGACAGCTGGAACTTTTTCCAATGCAGCCTACATTTTAATACCATGTCCTCAAAATAATGACGAAATCCTTGTCCCAAAGTTGCCAGAGATCCGTCTTTATTTTCACAGAGATTCCTTGTACTAGTATTCTGCCACCTAGAGCTACTTGTAAAAACTACTTTGGTTCACTGCTAAATAATTAGAGTGGTTCACTGTTCAGTTTTACCTGAATCCCTGTTGGATTCAACAGATATTCTTTACAGTGTATAAAACACTGATGTCAACAATGGAAATGATTTAAATCAACTGAAACTAGATGTCAACTAGAAACAGATATAAAGAACTAGAAGGTATCCCAGACACAATGCTTGTGTTGAGTCAAATGTATACTAGTGATTCCATATATGGAATCCAAATTGACTTTCAGTTGATTTGAATCTCATGTTTAACATGAGATTGCACAGCTACATGTCAAATTATCTGCTGCATCAGATTTATCGCAGTTGTAATAATTATTTTTCTGATTTGTTATCACCCAACACATTTAGAAGAGATGAAGAATTCAATTACACTTCTTCATGATGATTGGTTACCTAACTAATGTCTGAATGTACTCATATTAACAAGTGGAAATGTCCACCAATTGTCCATTTTGATGAATATGAACACATTTATCCAGGGACACTAAATCCAACTCCATAGAAACGTCCATGCACTTTAACAGAAATTAATGATCACCTGACCCATCCAAACCAGGGAAGCATTTCTCAAAATGTTACGGCCAGACCCCTTCAAATCGTAGTGGGATGCCTTACTCTGACACCATTACAGCCCTGCATGTAGTGGTTACTAGTGATTGCTCTGGTACGACATTAAGTACTGATCATACAGGCCTTACTCTGACACCATTACAGCCCTGCATGTAGTGGTTACTAGTGATTGCACTGGTACGACATTAAGTACTGATCGTACAGGCCTTACTCTGACACCATTACAGCCCTGCATGTAGTGGCCACTAGTGATTGCTCTGGTACGACATTAAGTACTGATCATACAGGCCTTACTCTGACACCACTACAGCCCTGCATGTAGTGGTTACTAGTGATTGCACTGGTACGACATTAAGTACTGATCATACAGGCCTTACTCTGACACCACTACAGCCCTGCATGTAGTGGTTACTAGTGATTGCACTGGTACGATATTAAGTACTGATCATACAGGCCTTACTCTGACACCACTATAGCCCTGCATGTAGTGGCCACTAGTGATTGCACTGGTACGACATTAAGTACTGATCATACAGGCCTTACTCTGACACCACTACAGCCCTGCATGTAGTGGCCACTAGTGATTGCACTGGTACGACATTAAGTACTGATCATACAGGCCTTACTCTGACACCACTACAGCCCTGCATGTAGTGGTCACTAGTGATTGCACTGGTACGACATTAAGTACTGGTCATACAGGCCTTACTCTGACACCACTACAGCCCTGCATGTAGTGGCCACTAGTGATTGCACTGGTACGACATTTAGTACTGATCATACAGGCCTTACTCTGACACCACTACAGCCCTGCATGTAGTGGCCACTAGTGATTGCACTGGTACGACATTAAGTACTGATCATACAGGCCTTACTCTGACACCACTACAGCCCTGCATGTAGTGGTCACTAGTGATTGCACTGGTACGACATTAAGTACTGATCATACAGGCCTTACTCTGACACCACTACAGCCCTGCATGTAGTGGCCACTAGTGATTGCACTGGTACGACATTAAGTACTGGTCATACAGGCCTTACTCTGACACCATAACAGCCCTGCATGTAGTGGCCACTAGTGATTGCACTGGTACGACATTAAGTACTGATCGTACAGGGCAGCAGTAGTGAATCAATATCCCCTCTCACCTTGAGTAACTCGACATTTAAAA
This sequence comes from Acholoe squamosa, assembly GCA_949317995.1. Lineage (NCBI taxonomy): Eukaryota > Metazoa > Annelida > Polychaeta > Phyllodocida > Polynoidae > Acholoe > Acholoe squamosa. The sequence goes on from OX439049.1 coordinate 56,564,893, forward strand.
AGATTAGTTTGCTCTTTTGACTTTGAGAGTGTTATGACTTTCAAAGCAGAAAGACGTTGGACATAATGATGCGTCAGCATTCTGCAGCCCATACCAAATTTATTTACTGCAAAACCCTGCATATAAGGCAAACCCACATATAAGCCAAACCCACATATAAGCCAAACCCGCATATAAGCCAAACCCGCATATAAGGCAAACCCACATACAAGCCAAACCCACATATAAGCCAAACCCACATATAAGCCAAACCCACATATAAGCCAAACCCACATATAAGCCAAACCCACATATAAGGCAAACCCACATATAAGCCAAACCCACATATAAGCCAAACCCACATATAAGCCAAACCCACATATAAGCCAAACCCACATATAAGCCAAACCCACATATAAGCCAAACCCACATATAAGCCAAACCCACATATAAGCCAAACCCACATATAAGCCAAACCCACACATAAGGCAAACTCACACATAAGGCAAACTCACACATAAGGCAAACCCACATATAAGGCAAACCCACATATAAGCCAAACCCACATATAAGCCAAACCCACATATAAGCCAAACCCACATATAAGCCAAACCCACATATAATAAGGCAAACCCACATATAATAAGGCAAACCCACATATAAGCCAAACCCACATATAAGCCAAACCCACATATAAGCCAAACCCACATATAAGCCAAACCCACATATAAGGCAAACCCACATTTAACGCAAACCCACATATAAGCCAAACCCACATATAAGCCAAACCCACATATAAGCCAAAACCACATATAAGCCATACCCCAACTTTGGAAAATACTATGAGCTGCAGCTGAGGCTTGATAATTTCAATTTTTGTAATGTCGTTTATTATCAAAACCCCTCGTATAAGCCCCATCCTGAGTTCATGGGGATTCTATAAGGCACACAAGGGTTAGAAATGGTCTGTAAGCCGTGGCTTATATGTGGAGTTTTACATAAGTCATTTTTGGCTTCACATTATAGATATCACCAGACCACTAAATGTGACTGTCACCCCATTCCCAGTATCTGTTATAAAATGTAAATAGGTTATTGATTGAATCTCTTATCTGTGACTCACCAGCAGATCTGGACTGGGATGAGATGAGTGCATTTTGCATTGTAGACAAGTTATAGTTTAATCAACTTGGTCTGATTGTTGATATTTTAGATATGATTAGTATGCAAACGTAGATGCATGTATCCAGATTGATTTTACACAACTTTTGATCATAGTTTTTTGAGTTTGAAAAGGTTCTTGTTAGTCATGAGGCACGTGGTGCAATTCTAAAATAAATACTTGTAAGAGTTGAATCCTGACAAACATTCTGTCTGGCAAGTTTTCTGCAGGGTATAGGAAACTTACAGATTTGACTTCCTATATTCATGTTAGACGATACCCCAAGGAACTATACTAAATATGGGTTTATGAATTGCATAGATTTTGAAGAGAGTAATTATCAGGCATTCCATGTCTAGCCTTGAAGGGAGAGTAAATCTGGATGAGAATTATACTTTTCACTCTCTTCATGGATTTTCCCTCTCTTTGATCCAGACATCTCCTGAATTAACAGCCTAAATATAAAACGTCCATCCTTACTTTTTTTTCAATTTGCATGTTGCAAATGGTTTAGACATGTATAATATGTAGGCGATGTATTCGTTTTGGCAGTTATAAATATAGATACACTGTAAAAGTAACTGTTGTAAATACCAGGGATTTTTTTTAACACTGGACAGCGAACCACTGTAATTGTGTAGCAGTGAACCAGAGTAGTTTCTATTAGAAGCCCCAGGTGACAGTACTATCTTACAAGAAATCACTGTGAAGATAATGACGGATCTCTGGCAACTTCGGGATGAGGATTCCTTCATTATTTCAACAACATTTCTTTTACAGTGTAGTTTGTGCCTGATTTCCTGAGAGAACCATCTTGATTGAGGAGCAAACTTGTGTGTGACTAGTATCTAGTCATTGTCTTTCTGCCATGGCATGGTAGATTGTAACAAAATCGTCATCTCTTTGTGTCTGACAAGCTGATACAGAGGGGTCGGGTAGGGATGAGTAGAGGGAGTGATCCTGAACAAAGAAAGCAGATTGGGGATAAGCATCATAAGAAATAGTAGATGCCTGATAATGGGGAAGAAGTAGGGGATAGCATTGGGCAGCATACTGGTGTGCTGAGTGTATGTTAACCCTTTAAAAGGGCCGCTGATGCAGGAGTGCATCATGCCCATTGGTCGACATGATGCACCAATGAAGTGCAGGCGAGTCTGCCCACCAACACTTCATCGGAGCATCATGCTCACCATCCAGGTGTATACATGATACTTGAATGCAGCCCTGGCGAGTTACTCACCAGGGCTGCATTCATGTATCATGATGACCAATGGGCATGATGCGTTAATGCATCACCAGCCCTGAAAGGGTTAATGGTAATATAGTCTGGTCTGAAGTAGAATGTCTGACCATAGATGGCAGCACAGGCTGAATACATAGAGCACATGGGGGGGGCACTCACTCTTTCACAGTAAGTCCCAGCTGCAAAACTACACCCCCCCCCCGACCTTTTGATTATTTCACAACCCCTTATAACGTGGCCCAAATTTACAACCCTCTTTATATGAAGAAGTCTGACAACAGACCCCCCCCCCTTTTTTTTTGAGGGGGGGGGGGCTTTTGCATGTAACTTATGGTTCTTTGAAAATAACATGCATGAGTTTTAGAGCACTGGAGTGATTACATGCTGCTTAGCTGGGTCGGTAATATAACCAAGAACAAGCACCCCCCCCCCCCGGACGGGGCCAGCTCATTGTTTAAAGATGCTGCAGTATCTTATGTTCATTTGAAAAATATATCATTAAATATGAAAATGATTAATATATTTGCCATTATTCTTGCATATGAATTGCATCTTACATGCAAGGTTTAGGCGAATTCTCTGGATATTTTTTAATAAGCCTATATAGTAATTTCCTGTGGTTTTCAGCCATACCTCTGGTAGCAAGGATGAAAGGCAGCTATGTATTGTCCCATTTAACAGCATGAACATTTTCAATATGAAAGTGAACGTGATATAATTATAAGCACTCAATGAACCCCAGAGCTACATCACATTTAGTGAATCAAAGCTTTTTTGCCTCTCTAATGCAGATAGCACCAAAGTTCTGATGTGAAGTCTGTCCGATTCCTTTTATATCCTTTATTGGCCGCCAATGCATTAATGCATCTTGCCCATTGGTCGTCATAATGCATGAATGCAGCCCTGGCGACTAACGTGTCAGGGCTACACCCCCAGAGGGTCGGTTTGATGCTCCAATGAAGTGCTGGCGAGCAGACTTCATCATAACCAGAAAGGGGGGTGAATTATTGATCGGATTGTCTTATCTATACCTAGCCAGCAGGCAAGGACTGGGACGGCACAAGTACATTTTACTGTTGTAGACAGAAGGCTTAGGACATAGGACATATCAGTCCAATCTATGATGAGACTGATTTGTGTAGAATCAAGGGTGCTTTATTACTTTCTATTTATCTAGTAGTATACATCGCTGGGTATCTGTCCCTCTGCCTCTGCAGAGTTCTCAAAATGGGGAGCCTGGAGGGATCATGCCGCCCCCCCCCCCAAATAAAAAAAAAGAGAAAATTAAAAAAAAGAGGGCCCAATATACTCATGAAATTATAGTCATTTGCTGACACATTGACCTAAAATAGCAGAAAAAAAATTGTATAAAATGTCGAAATTGCACTCATGGGCTCTTTAAAATCTAAAGTGTATCATTTGCTATTGTGAGAACTCTTAACACACCCCACCTGATGTGCCTTGGCCCATTCAACATCACGTTACTTCCGACACCTAGGATATATATGTAAGCGGGATTTTTACAGTAGTCCCCCCCCACCTCTACAAATGATACAATAGATACCATTTCTAACCTCAATGTAAGCATATATCTACTGCCACTATATCTGCACTGTAAAAAAGAAAATGTCATCGAAATAATGGAGCAAGTGTTGCCAGAGATCTATTTTCATTTTCACAGAGATTCCTTGTACATTTGTCTACCACCGCACTGCCACCTGGAGCTTCTTGTAAAAACCACACTAGTTCAATGCTATACAATTACATTGGTTCACCGTTTGGTTTCATGAGGAACTCTGGTAGATCCAACAGTTATTTTTTTTACAGTTTGTGGACACAGTTGAGCTCATGCCTGGCATTAATCTTGAGCTCAATAGGCCAATTACCAGCAATATAGGGGCCTCATTGATTAGGCAGTTTAGGGTGGCAGAGTCTGCTACAAGTAACAAATTGGCTTCCCCCTGGTGTTAATTAAGTGTACTAATCCTGGTTATTGTCAGGAATGGGAAAACCCCATCTAGCCAGGATAGATCACTTTATTTAATTAGCCCCATCATTCAAGCTGTAATGATTAACCAACATAGGGCTCCACATGCCAACCACAAATACCACAATACGTGAGGGTATCAGTATGTTTTTCTTTAATTCTTCTTCTTGCCTTTCAAGGGGAGGGGGGGTATCTCCTTAGGATTATGTAGGAAGCAGAATTCTATCCTTGGGGAGCAGGCAAGGGTCCTATTTGGGGACCCACTTCAAATTCATATTGACTTAAAATGTTGTAAGGGCCCTTGAGATGTATGATTGGTTATATAGAGGAAAAGCCTTGCGGTCCCAGTCGAAAATTCTCAGTTATACACGAGATTCTTCTACAGAAACCGAAGAATATTTTTGGGAAAAGTGAAACGGGCTTCCATCTTATCATTGAAAATAACAATCTATCCATCAGTTATATCCGTCTAATTCAAATGACCCAACCATGACCTTTCAGCAATGGAAAAAATATACTATAATGTAAGAGCCTATCTGTATTTATATATATATATATATATATATATATATATATATATATATATATATATATATTGAAGATGCACAAATCCCAGTCTCACTAAAAATACATCTATTTGTACCATAAATCCAAACCTCCAATATGAATATATATACACACCACTCCCACAACCACCCTTGGAAGGCATTTCTCAAGATGGTACAACTATACCTCTAGTAGCAGGATCCCTTTCTCTAATGCCATTATAGCCCTGCATCTAGTGGTCACTAATGATTGCACTGGCAAGACTGCCTACCAAACCCTATATAAATACTACATTAAGTGCTGATCATACAGAGTAGTCATAGTGTGTTGCCTACGATCACCTCTAATTTTGAGGGTTTCAAATCGTAATGGATGTGTGCCATCGTATCATCTCGAGAAATGCACTCCGGATACTACTGGCGCATCGTTCTTTATAGTAAACACTCCATTTTCATGGACCTTTCCTTGGCTGATATATGTGTCTCTTGGCTTTAGTTTAGGTGGGATAGGTGGCTGGCTAATCACAGTGGCAAGGGTGTGTTTATTCTCATCACATTGCGAACATTTACCACTACTATCAGAGGAGTTAGGAAGCACCCCAAGTGTAGTCTGGCTTCCACTCAGCTCATTTCTCACTTTTATTTTCAGAACATGATCATTCATACTCTCTTCATTGATTTTATCTGGGTGTTATGTCAAAATAGTATCTATGTAATATTTCGAAAGTCTTTGGTTATCTAAAATGATTACTTCTATTCCTCTTAATATTGACCAATCAGATACCAGCACCATCTGTATGCTGCAGAGGCTTTTTTTGTCCTTGACCAGGCACACTGAATACATTATGGCTACCCAGTCCAGATTCCACACCTGTCTTTTGTTTTGTCTGTAAAGACCTGACTCCCAGGACTGGGTACATTTACAAAAGAACTGTTTGCCACAATGGGGCACACATATTAATAATGATGTCTTATCCACATTTTCACAACAATAAAGAAAGTCAAATCAAGCATAGCTAACATCCAAATGAAATTAACAAATACCATATTTGACGTTATTAGCGCACGGAGAAATATCTAAAATGTATGCCTAATATATAATAGTTTAATTGTGCTGAGAAAATCTGAAAGTTGTGGGTCATTTCTAGTTTGCAATATGTCTCACACCTCGCTCCTGTTTCCCTGACATTAGTGTAATATAATTGTCCTTTTTTTTGTTTCTGAGAAGTAGCAGATGGACCAACACAGAGATGTCAAGTACAGGTGACGAGATGGGAGAGCCTTGAATAACGAACTAACGGCGGAGTCCTCATCCCTATGTTGCCAGAGATCTGTCATTATTTTCACAGAGAGTCCTTGTAAAGCTGTACTGCCAACGGGGCTCCCCATGGAATCCCCATGAAAATGACAATGGATCTCTTGCAACCCAGGTCCAAGCATTTCACCGTTAGTTCGACAAACATTTTTCCTTTTACAGTGTATGCATGCTAGTAGTGTATCTATCAATCATCCGTTATGGCAATTTATCCCCAGGGCAGGCTTATCATCCATATATAATGTTCAGAGAATCGTTTGACACGACATAGCTTTGAATTTGTCTCAGACATCAAAAAAAGTGTCCAATAACTGGAACATCATCTCCTTTTGTAAAACCTCAGACTGCTACTGACAGTTTTGTACCTTAGCATGACAATGAGACTGTCTGCTATTGTAGCCTATCCTCCAGGCAGACATTGGAAGTTTTATACCCAAACTGATATGGGCATTCCTTTCAATGGAAACTACTTTGAAGTCATGAGACAAACATAAGGAGATGGTTTGTAGCATTATGCCTATAAGATGTAGAGAGGTGACTTTAAGGCAGAAGGAAAAACAAATCCAAAGGCTGGTTGATGCATTAAGTTCACTCTCCATCAAATGTGGTCCTAGTAAAGTGTTAGTTCCATCACTGCCGGTCTGATGAATTTTTGCTAATCTGACAAGTCATGATAGTGCAAATGTATAGAAAGCAATCAGCCGGATGAGCAAAAATCCACCCGACCAACAGCATTGGAGTCAGCGCTTAAAGCTGCTAAGCACACACATCATTGCATTGCGCTTCATCTTTGTTCCCAGCAAATTGTCGTCATCTGTCGCCATGATTGGTCATCAATGGTGACTCCTTTTTGAGTGATAACTAATTCCATCATCTTTCGCCACTGTGTGATAGACTCATGTGGCATAGCAATTGCTATTCCTGGTGATCTTGTGCTATAACGACATCGTGTTCCATCTAGCGACATGTGTGAGCCACTTCACACAGGGTGACGAGGACTCACAACAATTTGCTGGGTTGGCATTTGGAATTTGGTTTTCCACTTTTTCTTGCAAATAGAATTGATTTAATTAGTTTGGTACTCCTCTTCACTTCAGCTTTAACAATATGAAATTGGTCTTTATCCTCCAAATCTCACTTTTGATTTTCATACAGAGATTTATAGATTGGATAGATAATATCTTTATTATGCCCCTGAATAAGATAATCCTTGGCCAAGAGAAAATCCTCAATAAAAGGTCCATAAAACTAAGAATTTAAAAAAAAGTAGTTTTTTTCCCTAGAGGCCCCTTTCCCTTGCATTCATAGATATACTTGCAATCACAGTGCTATTCACTCAGGTATGTCTGTATCCAGACATTTTATCCTATCTTGTAGTGTACACAGAAACATTAAGCAAACAGATAAAAAGACTTCCTCACATCCTTGTGTAGTTGTAGAAAACACCTTTTGTCCCCAGCTGACATCTTGACAATCAGCCTCGCAGAGTTAGAGAGTGCCAAATACAAAACATCTCTAGACTTTACTTCTCTCTGGACTCTGGAGGTCCCACAGTAGAACACGTGACCTGCATCCTATGCTCTCATCCCACAGTGGCAGGTTTAGACGGGGAGCGTGCGGGTGTGCGGCCACTCCTTTTTGCTTGCACTTAAGAGTATATGCATATATTTTGTATTTTGGACCCCAAAAATGCTAAAATCTAGGGGGAATGCCCCCTTGTTTTCCAAATCCTGGATCCGAAGCTGGATCTAAGACTCTTACATAGTGAGAGCATGTAAGGTTTGGTCTTTTGAGATGAACTATATGCATTGGGGGATGGTGGAAATGAAGTCCTCTATGATGCTTAAGGTTTTCTCATCGATTGCATTTCAGAATTGATGAATGAAACATATTCCTACAGATGTGAGGCAAAGTACAAATTATATTGGCAACAAGCATCCATCAGAGAAGGAATTTGATTTCATGTGAAGAACAGGCCTTTTTATAAGAGCAATTCCTCAAAGGACCATGCAGGAAAACATATGGGGGCCCTTGATGGGGGGGTCCCCAATGTCCCATGTCGATTTTAAGAAATGTCCATGTCACTGTGTCGATTTTAAGAAAAGCTCATGTCCCGTGGTCGATTTTAAGAAAGTGCCAATGTCCCATGTCAATAAGCTCAAAAATGCCCATGTCGCCATGTCGATTTTAGGGGTCTAGGGCCCTCATATGGCCTCGTTTATTAATTTCAATGCCTCTGTACCCTTGGCCATAATTCGAGACAGCGGTTATTTGTATACTGTTTTTAGTGTTTAAGATTATTTTCAATACCCCTGTACTCCCGTGCTTATGCAAGTCCAGTACTTATTTGGGACCCGGGCATGTAAAAGGGCCACTACTGCATCTTCTCCAATAGCCGGGCTTCCCTAGCCCACTTAAAAGGGTCTACTTTTCATCTTTCCTATCCCCTCAGGATGTGTGTGGTGCAAATATGCACGGGCACTGACACATTCCTCTGTGAAATTGTGTAATGTCATTCTCGCCATGAATATGACCTTAGCTGTCGAAATGGCGTTAAACATCTATTACTCACTCACTCTCCAATAGCACCCTAATATATAGGTCAATGAGCATGAGCGGTGCGGGCCACATGACTGGACGCTTCCTCCACATGGTGCCAATATCTGAGTATTACTCCACCAACAGCAATAAGTCCCTGTGGAACAATGCCTGTCTGCGGAGGGGGGGAGGAGGGGTGCTTGGGGACGGCCGGGGGCTCTGTGATGCACCCCGCCTGTCACCCACACATCCATCTCCCCATCTGGAAGGCATTTCTCAAGATGGTATGAATAGACCCCTTCACATCGTCACCTCAGTGCAGCAAGGTTGTAACTGACATTTTGACCCAAAAAAAAGGAGTTTTCTTCAGTTTTAACATCTATTTTCCCTTATCTACCTGCTGTGGAAGTAGTGAAACCCAATCTATGAAATCAGTGCCTACAGAGCAAATGCAATAAGGTTAGCATTAACTTGATGCTATAGTAATTGAAACACTTCTGTTGCCTCTGCTGCAAAACTTGAGAAATGCAGATACAACTTTGTTGCACTGAGCCAACGAAAACATAGTGGGATGCCCTCACTCTAATGTCAATACAGCCCTGCATCTGGTGGTCACTAATGATTCCTGTGGCATGATAGCCCTACCAAACTCAATGTAATTACTACATATGTTCTGAACATACACAACTCCAATTGTGAGGGTTTCAAATCATAATGGTAGTGTCTGGTCATAACACCTTGAGAAATGCCTTGCTGCCCACCCCGTTATATGATCTGTCCTTTCTGGTGCACTTTGGACCCTTGCTTCTCGTTCATCTTCAGCTAGCCGTCTTATTGATATCTGGATCTGTGCTTGCTCTGCCATCGACCCCACACTTCCGCTTCCCACCCCCTGACCAAAGAGGAACCAAACCGACTAAAAAATCTACTAGCAGTCTATCTGAAAAGTATTTTTCCCTCGCAGGCCATTCGGTTCTGCAGTTCTATTGTTCTACAGGCCCGGCCTGATTTTGGCAGGACCGATAGCTCAAGAATATCATTGTCAGTAAAGAATTAATGAAAAACAAGAATTTAATCATCTAACTCTTTAGACCTTAACATGCAGTAATGCCTTTTGTTTTAGGCTGCGCAAGCACGAAAAAACAAAAATGTCCCAAGATTTCGGCCAGACATTCGGTCCGGCTGTTTTCATCAGCCTGGCAATGATGTTACCTCCAAAATCCGATGTCTGTGGCAAATGTTCTATAAAATATAAACAGGGAAGTATAATTGATCATTTGTTACTATAATAGAATATCCAGAAGCATACAAAATTCTCTGAGAATGGGAGAATGGTATGTTTTTTTCAAACCTATCATTTTGAATCATGCCAACCTCAGAAATCTTATCGGATTTCTTCAATTTATGGTTTGGTATCACTTTGCATGTAAGCAAGCAGAAAGGTTAGCTCCTGAGAGAGCCCATGGGCTATGCTCTTTACTTGCCTCTACACATTGATTTAGATTCCATGGAATATTGACATATTTTGGGATCTGAAACATGCTTGGTGAGTCACTTTATCCTGGGTCATGACCCAAAGTGGATCCCCAGCAGCGAACCTTGGTCCCAGAGGAAGTACTTAAAGTGAATGGTCCTTGGAAGGAGACAGCTGCGGGGTGCAGTGAGAAGGAAGGGGGGGGGATGCAGTATGATTTATTACACCACGATCTGGGCCTTTTCAGTGCTTTTATTTTAACATTTTCTAAGGATATGATATCAAGTGTGCGATTGTAGTGGATATATATGCACGATTTTTCACTTTAAGTGTTTTCTGAGGATATATACTTCAAGTTAAAACCAACAAGAAATGTATGGGTTGAGGGTGGACTCGATCGCTGGAACAGAATGTGTGCAAAAACGTGAAGCTGGATTTTGTACAAATGGAGACAGAATAGTGATATCATTATAAAAAAAAAGAAATCACTATGACTGTAGCAGGAAGGTCCATGATAGGAGCATGTAAGGTGCTATAAAATTAGCAATGAAAGGTGTTGGGGACAGCACAGAGGCTGTTAGGTGGAGACACCACACTGAATACGAATAGGCACCCAATAAAAATCTCTGTACCACAGCTTCCTGAGCTACTGTCTTCATCTCATTCCATGTGGTAGCCATGAAGGCATTTCTCAACATGGTATGGAAGCGTAGGAAATGCACTACGACTACTCTGTATGATCAGAACTTAATATAGTAATTACATAGGGTTTGGTAGGGCAGTTGCACCAGTGCAATCATTAGTAACAACTAGATGCAGGGTTGTTATCGCATTAGAGTGAGGGATCCCACTAAAATTTGAAAGCGTCTAGTCATCTCATCGTACCATCTTGAGAAATGCCTTTCAGGCCATTCCGACAAAACCTACATAGAATTCATCTAATAAGTAAAATCATTATAGTCTTGATTATTTGCTATTAATGAAATGGAAAATTTATGTCACTTTAAGGATATGTCGGTTATCATGTAAGCAGAACTTTGGTTTAACAGATAAAATGAGATATTAATACTTAATATCTATACCAGAATGTAGCTATATTATCCACCTGTTTGAAATATAAATCTTCTTCTTTTACTTATTTCTAATCGTTCTACTTTCCCCTTTTGGAATAATATAACCTATCATATAAAAAAGGGACACTCTTTTCCGTTAGCACTTTTCATATTCAAATGGGAAACATCTCAAATGGGGCATAACGCAGAGAAGCTCACAGTAGTGGTCGAGATGGGGCCCAGGTAGCACACACACTTGACAGGTACAGCCACCGAGTACACCAGGGGAGTTTAGTTCTCTATTTATTTTATGTTTTTAGAGGGTTTAATCAACTGAATAATTAACAAAATCCATTACCGTAGTTCCCCGTACGAGCGGCGGTTTGCCATTTTGAATGTTTACATGCACTCAGAACAAGGCTGCAGTACTGGATCAGCCGCTGTGGTGGATCGGCTCACGTTATGCCACTGTGGGTGTGGCGATCGGCCCTGCAATGCTATCCTTATGGGAAGAAGTTATTCACATTAAATAAATGCATTAGCAGCCCTTAAAGGGACATAGACCCTGTCTGTGCTCAGCATGAATATATATGTTATTCTACACCAAGCTATACACTAAAGAAAAGATGTCAAAATAATGACCGATTCTGGCAGCTTCCAAACGATGTTTTCACTGTTATGTTCATGGCGACTCCTTGCACAACAGTGACTTATATACTTTACTGCCATATATCGTATATCGTTATAACGGTCTTATGTGATCCTTTCATTGAATTCCTTTGCTCTTGTGAACAAAAGTACATCACCATTTGCTCATTGGGACACGTTGAAAATGTTTCAGGATTCCCTCAAAGTTCTAAACTGTAATTAGAAATCATTTCCAACTTTGTGAACTAGTTGATCCCTCAATTTAATCTTAGATCTTGAGTTTTAGCCTGAAGGCCCGGACGCATATTTGCTTGATGATCCTGCAATATTAGACAAGATTATTTCTCTAAAATGTCTCTCTGTCACCCAGGCTCAGGAAGGCATTTCTCAAGATGATGCAATTAGGCCACCTACAATTCATACTGGGATCTCTCACTCAAATACCATTACAGCCCTGCATCTACTGGTCACTGATGATTGCACTTGTACGACTGCCCTACCAAACCCTATGTGGATACAACATTAAGTGTTGATCGTACAGAGCATTCATAGTGTATTACCTACGACCAGCCAATCTACTTTTCAAGAGTTCAAGTCAAAATGGCTGGGTGGTGTTGTACCATGTTGAGAAATTCCCTCCTGTTCTCGCTATCAGTCCCGCAGTTCTTAAACCATTATGTAAACGTCACCAGACGGCAAGAGAGGCTAATTTGAGGATGTGCTTGGACGAAAGTCAAATCAGGAAGTCATAATAGCTTAATTATGGCTCTCAATGGTGAGACTTCAAATGCAGTCATACAAACATTAATTAACAGGATAGTTGACCTAAAAGCTAATGCCTGAAGGATATTGATGATCACCTGAGCAGACTAGGGATTTTTATTCACCTTAGTATTTGAGAAATGGGATACAAGATGGAGAAGGCAGGAATACTGATTTCAAATACAGAGAACTGTTAGAAGAGGGGGGGGGAGGAGAGAAAAGGCAGCAATCATATTACAAGGAAGAGGATTTCAAGTGCAGAGAAAGTGAAGAAGATGAGGAGATGAACAGGAATGGAGGGGCAGAAGAAGTATCAAGGATTGGGAGGGACAAAAGAATGGAAATGGAAACCGTTCAGTTCTAATTGCTGAATAGTATGAATAGTTTATTCTGCCTGTCAGTGATCATGGATCCAGCCAGTACAACAAAGGAAATACCCCTATATATCTCAATAGGAAGAGATCGGTATAGAGTAAGGTTTTTGGCTAAGGTGTAATGTGTGAAATCTACATTACCTCCTCAGCGACCCTCCCCTCTCCATCCCTTTACTCCCTCATCAGTCAAGTCCTCAATGCCTGTCGTTATTTGCATGCCATTACATTTTAATCTGCTCTGTATATAGAGGCCTATTCCTCTATTGAGTCATCTGATGGAAGAGAGTAGACAGAATACATGCATATATACATAACAGTGGCGGATTTAGAGGGAGGCGTGGGGGCGCACGCACCCCCATTTTCCCAGTACTTAAGAGTTTAAATACATATTTTGGACCCCAAAACTTGTTCAAAAATAGGAGGAGCGCCCCCTCTTTTTGGCCCGCGCCCCCTCCTTTTCCAGATCCTGGGTCCGCCACTGATATAGTCATAGTAGATCTACCAGCCTTGCTCCTGGCGCTTGGTCGGAGAAGAGGAAGGAAGTAATAGATAGCAAATAAAGAGGAGTTGACATGCAAATGAACAATTCAAAACCTCTGATGATCAAACCTACCACATTAGAGGAAACTCCTCCTATGTTGTAGTAGGTGAAGATAACCCATTCCACAGAAAAGATGAGGAACGTATCTCAAAGTTGGAAAAACAAAAGTACAAAAACAAGAAAAAAGTTGCAAGGACCACGGATAGGAGTTGCCACGGATGACGTCACAGTGGCTGCAGGACGTCACTAGTGACGTCACAGTCAAACCGAAAACATAATGGAGTTGCACGGTCGCTACGCTCCCGGCCACTTCCGCGGCTTGCAACTCCAAAAAAATAAAAGATTATATTGTGACATATCAAAGAAAATACCTTCCTTTTATATACAAGTAAGAAAGTCAAACTGCGAATATTTGCACTAGAGCAAGTGAATTTGTGTTAGTCACAGACTATACTCTTTTTCCCACTCCCTTTTACACAGCCTAAAGGGTGTACCACAAAAGTCTTTATGCTATATATGAGTCGTTCTGTCTCTTTCAGACAATTGAGTCATGGAGTCTAACAGAAAAGTAAAAGGGAGAAGAAAGATTGAAGGGCACGATCATTCTACCACTGAGGAGCAGGTACTGTAATGGCCCGTTTAAGCGCCCGGGTCTCAAATAAGCACCTGTTTCATATAAGCACCAGGGGTAGACTGGGAATGAAATCAAAGAGCGCCCGGGCGCTTATACGGGCCATTGCAGTACTTGTATCAAACTAAGATCCCCCATTACTACTACCCAATCCATTCTCCCTCCACTACATTGTTAAAAAGAAAATAGTGTCAGAATAATGGGGAATCCTTGTCCCAAAGTTGCCAGAGATCCATGGTTATTTTCAGGAAGATTCCTTGTACCACTGTACTGTCATCTGGGGCTTCATTGTAGAAACTACTCTGTAGTGTATACAGTTATGTGGTTCCCTGGTATATTTTGAACAGTTACCTTTTAGAGTGCTGTTCAGTTATTCTGATTGAGAATGGGTGGAAAGAGAGGGAAGGACGGCTCTGATGTAGTTTTTTTAGAAAGCTAGTAGTATAAAAACTATTGATCTAAATAAGTAAAACATTATAAGCCACTACACTGAATAAATGTTGACATGGGGGACAGGGCATGAGGGACTGAATGTGTACGACCACTCTGTACAAAACAACTGTTGAACCTACCAAGGGTCCTTATAAAACAAAACAGTGAACCACCATAATTGTATTGCAGTGAACCAGTGTAGTTTTTACAAGAAGCCCCAGGTGGCAGTACAGTGGTACACACATGTACAAGGAATCTCTGTGAAAATGACAGATCTTTGGCAACTTTGGGACGAGGATTCCATCATTATTTTGACAGCTTTTTTTACAGTGCAACAAAGTTAAACAAAACAAAAGATAAAATCAATTGTGTTCTGTAAATTTGTATACAGCATGTACGTGGATTAAAGGGGAGACTCACAAGCCAGGGTTTCACTGTCCCCAGACAGTCACTTACAAATAGAGGCTAGACTGAACCCAATAGTCAAGGTTCATGCCCTTCTACCAACTGTGTGCATGTCACTCTTCACCTCTGCAGGGTCTTGCCTATTTGGTCTAAGAAGTACCTTATCTGCAGTAGGCACTTTCTCTTCAGTCCTGACCTTTTTACAATAGTCTGTTTCATCCGTTTCCAGCCCCACTCTTATTATTATTATAGTTGGTTTGACTATGTGTGCCAACCAGTCACTAGTTTGTTTGTTTGCTTTGTTTTTCTGCACCATTTTTTCTTAACATCATGCAGGGAAACTCAGCTGTAGCTGGTCTCACCTTTCATATTTCTAACTCTATTATTCTATTATGTTGGTATTCTAAAGCAGATATTTCGTCTTCCTAAGGAATTTCTGGTCAATTTCTTTTTTTATTCAATTTAGCCGGAATTGTGGGGAAAAGCAAAGGGAGTCTGCCATAAAAAAAATCATGAAATTTGATCCATTATTTCTCTCGAATCCAAGTAAAATCAGGCCGATTTCTGTCAATCAGCTTCGGCGGAACAACCACTTCAGTCTCCCCACCAATTCATTGGTGCATCATGACGATCTATGGGCATGATGCACTCCTGCATTAGGCTAGGGTCCGGGCATAACGCCACAAGGGTAATCTCACAACATGTGGATACAACCCGCAGGACCTCACACCCTTGAGTGTTGTCTTCATGGGGGGGGGGGGGGTACGAGGCAAGATAAAATTCAGATTGACTGACTGTTGATAATGTTATCCCTCATTAAAAAAGCTCCATTATTACAGTAAGACACCACTGACAACTTAGGACACTTTTTAACACAATGGACGCATAAAATCTGCCTACAATTACCATACTAATGATCTCGGAGGCTTGAAGATGAATGAATAGGCTCAAGGAAGTTCACCATAATGTCCCTTATGCACTGCAGCTGAAAGAGTGAGGTCTGAAGGAGTATTCTATAGATCATGATCACCTTTTGGCTGATAATTGCTAATTGAATGACGTTCACTATATTTGTGCATGAAGGGATGGATGTTGGATGCTCATTCATTGGCTGAAAGTCATCAATAGAAATAGCCCTGTATCACTGTTTAGAGGTCACTCCTTTCTTTGGTCCATTCATTAGGCCACTCAAAAAGAAAATCTTGTTTCTCATCACCATCCTCGTCAGAAAAATCGTCATTTGAGATTTATTTAAGAGAATTTTCTGAGAAAAATGTACCAAAAAAATGAGCAAAAGTAGTCAACACTTATTTTGTACAGTGCACCACTAGATGTGTTGTTGTTATTCTATTTAATATGTGTTCTTCCCCTTACCGTCAGAATCCAGCAGAGTTGAGTAAGGCGGGGATCTAAGTTGTAATCTTATTTTTCAGAAAACCAATATTCCTGATAACTTAAATCACTTTTTAACACAAAAGACACAAATATCTGACTATAATTACCATACTAATGATCCGGAAGGCTTGAAGGTGAATGAAAAGCCTTAAGGAAGTTCACCATAATGTCCTATATATGCACTGCATGGTACACAGCTTAAAGAGTGAGGTCTGAAAGGGGTATTATATACCTAGGTAGCAGATTGTTCAATGGGTGCGGCCATTGCTGAAGCTAGTTACCCGCTGTTATCACTGATAGCAGTTATCTGATCAGTACCACTGCCCCTCAAATGGACCACACTGAATGGTTGGGATGAGTTCATTGTCTTACAACCAATCCCGCTACGTTGATATAGATCATGATCACTTTTCGGCTGATAA
The DNA here is from genome assembly GCA_949317995.1 of Acholoe squamosa. Lineage (NCBI taxonomy): Eukaryota > Metazoa > Annelida > Polychaeta > Phyllodocida > Polynoidae > Acholoe > Acholoe squamosa. The sequence goes on from OX439049.1 coordinate 56,581,798, forward strand.
TTGCCCATTGAATGACATTCAAAAGATTTCTACATAAAGGGATGGGTGGGAGATGCCCAATCATTGGCTGAAATTCATCTATGGAAACACCCTTTAGTACTTTGTAGAGGTCAATGATTTGCTTGGTCCATCCATTAAATTCCAAAACTTCTATGAGTGACACAGGTTGATTCCCCGGTCCAGTTTCGTACCTAAGACTTCTATATAGCCTAGGGTTTGTTAGATGAAGACAGGTCGATTTCCCCACCTATTTTGATACCTTCGAAAGGTATATAGGGTTTGTCAGCTAAAGACGGGTCGATTTCTCAGCCCGGTTTGGAATGCACCTTTTGTAAGTCTTTTTTCAGGTAAAGACGTTTGTGCTTTAAAGTGATTTTGTCAGGTAATACGCCGATGTTAGTCTTTAACTGACAAATGGCTACCCTTTTGTCAGCTAAAGACGTTTTTGTCAGCTAAAGACCCGACAGGCCCTTATTCTATAGGAATGCAAAGCAAAAGCACTAATGAAAAGTTCACCCATCTGAGGATTATGTTATACCGGTACAATTATGTATGAAAGTAGCTGTCTCATCAGTAGCTCATCCCCATATATGAAGCGAATCTAATCAAGCTAATGTAAGTCCTTTCAGTACCTTTAAAAAAGAGGCATATGGTGGTTACATGGATGTATTGATCAATATTTAGTCTACCCAATCTGACTAAGGATTGTTCTCATAAAGACTGATGCTTATTGGTCTCGTCTACCGTCGTTGCCTGTTAACCCTTTAAAGGCCGCTTATGCAGGAGTGTATCATGCCCATTGGTTGTCATGATGCACTAATGAAGTGCTGGCGAGACTGCTCGCCAATTAGCAATTAGGTAAAATAGGTCAATGTATGGGTATAAAATTGTAAGGGAATGAACAGAACAGAGTTATTGTTTTTACCTGAAGCATATTCCTTATTTAGATTTAACAGTTGAGGTCCTCATTTACTTACCCTCTTGGGGTAGAATACTTGGGGCAATCATTAGCATCCAAACTCACCTAAAACAAATGGAGGTAAACCAGTGTTAATTACTTGAAGACGTTATCATGCAATGCACATTCATGATTACAATAATGATTTACTATGACTAAAAGGCAGTTAGGCATAAGATACAGTAATCTAACTGGGTACAGTGTTATCAACTTGTGTTATTGGTCTGGCCTTTACTTCGGAACTTATTTTATAGTATATAGCAGTCTATAGGCCTACAAAAGGTTTTGCCAGTCACAGGCTTTTATCATAATACAATCTGCAGGCCCAAATTCATTTTGGCAGGAGCGAATACCTCTTGATTATCATTTGTCAAGAAAGAAAAGATGAGAAAAAAATTTAACCCACTATTTTAATCATTTAACTCTTTAAACCTTCACAAACAGTAATGCCTTTTGCTTTAGGCTGTAGAAATCTTAATAATGGTTTGATTGGCAAGCTTTTCCTCCTACCGAAGTACTTCTTCAACTAGAGATAGATAGGGCCTGGATGATCTTAATATAGTCCAGCTCTCAAAGATTAGTCTGGCAGAGGAGCAGAATGTGACAGTCCTAGTCCAATTAAAACCTGCTCAGACAGATGACGGGAGGTATACCACATCAAATTTCTTGTTTTAGCCTTGCAAATGATGCTTTATCATTCAAAGTGCCACAAGATAGGGAGACATGGGCCATGGACAATCTTGACAATGTCCATCTTTCACAAATTAATGCAATCTGTGGTTGCTAGGGGAGCAGCAAGGGAGGAGAGAGACTTGTCTTTGTATACCGCTTCTGTTTTCAAAAACTCAAAAATGGAGAGAATGCCTTTGATCACTGTTGATACTGAAAGTGCTGCAGATTGCCTTTGGGTAGCTTTCAAACAGTTTGTGACCTTTCACATATATATCGTTATAACACATAGGTAATACAGAGTACTAGTGTGGCCTGAGGGTCATGAAGCAAGTCACCAAGATGTGGAGAATGGATGAGTATGCACCGCCTTCTGACATGAGGCACTATAGACTATGTGAAAGCCTCATAGGGTAAAAGGATGTATCATGTAGGAAATCTGCCGCCTATGTGGAATATCAAGGCAGGTAAGTGTTAAATTAAGTACATACATGTAGTCCTAAGTACTCAAAAGTAACATACATAAATTATATGTTGAATATCTATAACTAAAACCAGGCAGTGCAGGAATTAATATTCAGAAAAGTAACATCTAATTAAACTGTCATCTTTATTGTATCATTCATCTAAGACTGGTCAAATATGCAATAAAATGCTATGCCGTTTAGCATGCCCATGGCAGTCCTTTCACCATGAGGTCATTTAAAACATAATTCACAGCATATTGGTAACTGCTTTTCCCTCACAGTCATGTCATTTAGAAATTGGCCTACCCCCTTTTCTTGATATCCATGGAGCTTGTTGAAAAAAAGACCCCTTTCTCTGGAAGTTTCTGTGTTGCTAGAATGCAGGTGGGGTCTATTCTGTGTGTCAGGTGCTGGAACCGGATAAAACTGGACACCAGGTTTGTGGGTCACTGAAGTAGGGAGACCCCCGGGTCTGACCCAGAAGGGATCCGCAGCAATGATTTATGGTCCTCCAGGAAGTACTTAAAATAAATGATCCAAGAAACCTGGTAGTGGCCATACCCAGCTGTGGTAAGTACAAAAAGGTGAAGTAGTTTACACCTTAAGGAGACACTTAATTGCAGATAAAACTGCAACCTGCATTATGATGGCTACTGGCATTGGCCAAAATATGCTGGAAGGAGGGAATGGAATGAAATACCTTTGGAAAGTGGTTGTGAGATTCAGCAGAAATCATGAGAAAGGTACATCTCTAACCCCCCGGACCACCCCCTCCGAAGTTAAAAAGTTGGAAAATGTTTAATTAATTCATTTTTATTGCTATAGGGTTCATCTCAGTCCTCCCACCACTCTGGAGCACCTTAAAATGCACATCAATTCAATAATAACAAATGAAGAAGTCAAAATAACATTATTTTGGATTTTTCAAAAAATCCAATATGGCTGCCAGGAGCCTAAAATCGGTACTTTAAGCACACATACACACCTAAACCAACAAGCAACACTTGCAATCTGTAATTATGAGTAAGGTAAGGTCCAGGGTCATAAGGAAAGCATGTTGAATCAGATTATAATCTATTGCAGCCCTGTTTGGGTCACTATATTACATATACAGGCTCATAAAATAGCGAAGATACAGATAGGCCTATTCCAATTGCATATAGTATAACAATTATTTTAAAAGTCATAGTAAATGGGTGTATTGGTAACTACTACTCATCAATTAAATAACATGAGGTACACAATGATGTCAGTACACAGTTATGACATGTTTGACAGATCCAATATGCCTGCCAAGACATCGCTCTTGCATTACATAGAGAATAAGATACCAAGAAAAATACTAGAAGTTAGGCACTGTGAACTATGCCTGGGTAGAATTTGAGGACTTTATGAGAAATGGGGAGTAGCAATGTGAGAGAACAACCTGTTGCCAGTAGTAGTTTAAGAATAATATGCGTCTTCAATGCATTTAAAGAGAAATGACATGGGTCCTGTGGGACATCTGCTTCAATTTGCACCTACTCTCTTAATCCCTGTAGTTTATGTTTATTTAGCCTCTCCATTTACCATATTATTCTTTTAGCAGTATGCATTTTAATCAAAATAACACTGACACTAATTAAGAAAACAACACATATCATATCTTTCTGATGCATGCTCAGCTTGCAGCAAGGCGTGAATGTATTCACGTGTCCTCTCTTGTCATTGACATTCCTCTTTAATTACTTTTCATGAGTGCCAGAGTAGCAGATCTAGCTGAACTCAAAGACATATTTCTTCCATCAAAACCCTCAGAATCCAATGAACTGTTGATATTTCAAAATATATATGTTTCATTGACAGAAACTACTGTAAAAAAAACAAAGTAGAAGCCACACCCGTGTAGAAGATGTACACCAACTTTAGAAGAACGCTATAAGCTGCAGCTTTGGCCTAAAATTGTTCCCATTGCTTAGTGTAGTCTGCATATACAAACTCCTTGTATAAGCTGCACTCAGAGCTCAGAATGATCCTGAAAGCTGTACCAATGGTCTGAGATGGTTTATCAATCATGGCTTGTATGCAGGGTCTATGGTGTGCCTTCTATTCTTTAGATGTTGGTGATCTTTAAGGCTGCTTATCCCACCACCCAACCCATTAATGATGCCCAAGTACAGCTAAGGCTCCCCCGCTGATGCCCTGTTAAGCTTTTGTAAAACCTATGAACATACAGCAACTTAATAAACCTTGTTGACTTGTAATATAGAAACACAGTCCGACCTTGATAGTCCGTCCCCTGATAGTCCATCCCCTGATGGCTGGGACAGTTCTTATACATAACATTCAAATATGACTTGATAGTCTGCCTGATTTGATATCCACCATCAATTTGCCTGCAACTATAGGGGGCAGACTATCAAGGTCTCACTGTATTAGGACTTGTGTTATGTGAGGACCACTGATTTAACACCCATGCCCAATTTACCAGTATACCAAAATATAAAGACTTTGAACAAGGCTTCCAGCAGAGACATAGCCCTGCTGGTAATTATCAAACACTACCTCTTGATGTAAATCATTCTGCCTTCTGGTTTACATGCAGAGCAGTTATCTAGCAAGTGATATCTTTTTCGCAATAACCTATTTCTATATAATAATTACCAAACACCATTGATAGATACATGATTGCTCAAAGTAAACTATAGGTTGTCTGCTTGATACACCAATGAGGTTACTGTCCTCCACTACTGCTCTTTTGTATTTGCTGAACTTGTGGGTGTGCCAATCCAGTCAGGTTCCCACTGTGTACTAATGGCATTACACTCAGCAGGGCATTCAGCACCATACAAAAAAATGGCTAGATTGCAACCATGACTTATGTAGACCTCAAAATTGAAGCTTGATGTAGGCTATAGAGCAAAAGAGAGGAATGAATTTGATATTTATCTTGTTGCCTGCAGCCATTTTGAATTCTTCACTAGAAGAATAAGTACCTATTCCCTTTAGCATTTACTTCTTATTACTGATTAGATGTGTAGCAGTTACCAAAACGCCCATTTACTATGACTTTAGAATCAGTTGTATTCCTATATGCAATTGGAATAGACCTGTCTGTATCTACCATTATTTTACGAGCCTGTATATATAATAAACTGTCCCAAATAGGGTTCCAATACAGTTTAATCTAATTCAGTATGCTTTCCTTATGATCTAGACCTCATCTTTCTCATAATTACATATTGCAATTGTTGCTTGTTGAATTAGGTGTGCATGTGTGCTTGAAATACCCATTTTGGGCTTTTGGTGGCCATGTTGGATTTTTCAAAAGGTTCAAAATAATGTTATCTTGACTTCTTGAATTTTTATTGTTGATATGAAGTGCATTTTTAGGTGCCCCAGAGTGGTGGGGCCCTCAGATTGAACATGTAGCGGTAAAAATGAACTAATTAAATATTTTCCAACTTTTTAACTTCGGAGAGGGTGGTCAGGGGGGTTAGACTGCCCAAAATTAAAAACGAACCCCAGATTCTTGTTTCTCATGATGAGTAGCATCTTTTGCAGGTGTACTCCCATTCCTATCACCAATTTGACTGAATAAGCTCCCATCTAATGGAATGTGGTTGAAAAGATTAGCCAATTAGACCCAGATGTTAAATTATGCTGTAATTATGTAACATTGGGTATAGATATGAAGGATCACCATCCTGACCCTGTTTCACTACAATACAGTTTGTTTTGATAGGGTTGGTGTGGTCATTTTATATCTGCAATGCAAGATTCTGCAAACATCTGACAACAGTGTGTAATTCTAACTTCTTGTTTGCTTTGTTTATTTCATTTTCAGATGGCAATATCTAGGCCAAATAAAACAATCCAATGTACTATTGAAGAAGATGGTCAGTTCTGAGAGCAGAGAACTTGGACTGGGGTTCTGTGAGAGAGATGCACAGAAAGAGAAAAAAAACATAATATGTGGAGTGGGGTTGTAAAAGACACTATATGGAGTAGCAGTGAAAGGTGTCTAGGACAGCACAGAGGTCGTTAGGTGGAGACACCACACTGAATACAAATAGGCACCCAATGAAAATCTCTGTACTGCAGCTTTCTGAACTACTGTCTGCACTTCAGCCTTATGAACACAGTTATGGCTGTGTCATTCAGCCAACAAATGATATTGAGAAAATGACATACCTATGTTAGTAATAAATTTTAGTAATTAAATTCACAATGAGCACATTTTTATTTGGAATTGCTGTCTAGCTAGTGACATATTTGCTTGAGCATTGTGGAACTCATGGGAAATGAATCTGCTCACATCTCCAAATACAAAATGTTGAATATAAAGGAAAGTAAAATTTAGAGACGGCATCAGTTCCAGCCGTACTTTGCAACAGCGGGGCAGGATGGAAGGATAGAAAGGTAATCATACCTACCAAGACTTTTTAAATGCTTACAATGCTGCTGAGAGGTGAGTAGGATATGAATCCAGACAGCAGTGATGGGATTACAAAGCGATATGCATTCTATTTTAACTCTCAATATGCATTCTGATTTGAAAATTTCAAGGCCTTGAAAAGTAACCATTGAAGCACAGTACCCAGAAATGAATTGCTGTACATCAAAAGCCATGATTATTTTGCCTGATTCTGCCATTCACACTCGGAATGCGCTTCAGCAATCAGAAATTTGAAATTTATGCTGTGATTAATTGTGGCCCCATCCTGCACCTCAGATACAGAGAGCCAACAAAACCGTTTTAATCTAGAGTCTTTTGAACAGCTTGCATCATTTAAAACCTATGTGAGATTCTCCTGCAGTTGATTCATTTTGGATAAAATCAAAATCATGAAGCTTTCCCAGGCCGCCTAGAACTTATTCCTTTGTTTGCATGAGGTCAGTTGCGACTTGCACTGGGAAAGGGAGCCTTACTGCACCCTGTACTAAGACCCCTTATTGCAGATCATGTCACATTTATGTTGCTAGCAGCTATAGCACATTGTCTTTGCCTTCATATTGAGCCAATTATGACATTTCACTGAAAATAATGCTGGTACACATATAAATACTAAATAGAATACACATATTTGGAAATCTGGATATATTTTCTAGCATTCCCATATGTGCAGGAAAGGCTAAATATAAAAATGGAAGACTTTCTGGATGTCACAGTAGCAGTTCATTAGTCATTCTTATATTCATTTGGATAATAAACTAGTTTGTTTTTCTAACATAATGAATGTAATGCTAAAGCTCAGATCATCATGATTATACATTTTGTATTGTAATTTGTAAATGCTAAGCTATAATAAGGAGGTACCATACAGAGTGTTCACTAGATTAGAATATTAAAATGATAAACATTAGAGTTATGCTTTTAAAGGTTGTCTCTGAATGTTCTCCAAATTAACTGCACATGGAAAGGAAAGCATCACAGCAAATCCCCTTCAGCAAATCCTGTATAACATCAAACCCTGTCCACTAATCCTCTCATACAGCTGCCTGCATCTAGCCACTTTACAATATGAAGCAATTAGATCTCAGATGAGTGAAAGGCATTGTTACCAACCAATACTAACAAACTGAATTAAGTCATATATATGTCTCTCTGAAGTTGATATATTCAGCTTATATGTTCGGCTTACCATACAATGTGTGAACACATCGTGTGGCTCTTTGTTGAAATCCTGTTACAGTTATGATGAAAGAAATGCTTGGCAGAACTAGACAAGTTTGTTGAGCGCTTCTATCAGTAATTTCTATTGAAGCCCTTAAAATTAGGATTCAACGTGCTTTGTGAGAAGATTGTTCATAAACCTTGAGCTCATTCATTGGTAAATGTATGGATGTTCCCATTGATCCTGTAGTGTTGAGGCAATACCTCCAGGCTCTGGGATTTCTTTTCATATTTTGATTAATCTAGATATGAGAATATTTAAGACTAAACAAGGAATGACTAGATATGCTAAAGCAACACAATTAAAATGGCTTTGCAGTTTTAAATCACAGGGAGTTTAGTGATTGTATATCTGTAATAGCATTTTTATTGTGATAATTAGAGATACTCATGGTAGCCTATTATGGCATTACTGATCAGAGTCAGTAGTAGTTATGCGCTATTAAGATCAGATCGAGCTTTAAAAGACACCGACCAGTCATGGGAAGTTAGATTAGGTGGTGGTAATATTATAGTCTCCTGACACTAGCCTCTAATCCAAAATGAAGCAGGAAGGGGGAGATAAGTCTCGTCTGTTATCAGTCTCCTGCTGTAATTCCAGTCTGAGTTGTTTCAAAGACATCCCAATCCCGTGTTTTAGACACCTTAATGGCTGCAAACCTTGATAACAGGAACAGACTGAGGTGTTTTATTTCCATGATGTTTCATTCTGATGTGTAGATGGGGAGTTGTATCCTTAATAATTCTAGAGTGAGATGTTACTGAGTATTGAATAAAGATTTAATCAAGACTATCCACTTTGATATAATTATTCTGTGTCAGAAACTACCTGGGAAACACATAAAAATTGAAATATATATCAGGATTAGAATAGAAAAACAGAGATAAAGACTGGGGGAAGGTTATTAAGCGATATAGATCTAGAATGGTGGAAAGAACCACCTAACCCAAGTAGTATGATATAAACACTTAAGTTTACCAAGGCAGCATAATCTGCATTAGCCTAAGTGAGAATTGCTGCAGACGAGGCCATAACAGAAATGCAGACAGAAATTGAAATTCCCACCTTCATCTTTTTTTCAACTGGCCCATCAAGTTCACATGCATATTTTAGCATTTGGTTTGGACAGGTCTGGCCTCCCAGCTTAGAATGAAAGCATTTGTGACATGCATTCCTCAAACACCTCAATTTACAAAATAAAGATCCTTTTATATGCATGATAAGTAATCATGCATCTCATAACCTTATAAAAGTTAGAATACCAGTCTTCAGCTACTTCACTCTTCACCCACATGCTCTGTGATTAGGAGTCCATCCTTTGGTGTAAGCCGTGCCTCATGCGCAGGTATTACAGTATTTTGAAAATTATTCAAAAGTCTCACATCTAGTTCAAAAAGTCTGACAGAGAAGACCTGTGCTAATGCAGTTCAAAAATCATGATAATGATATCTTTAATAGGGAATGCTTGAGAGCTGGTTAAAGTTGAAAAAGGTGAGATTTTTTTGTCCCTGCTCCTCTATATATAAACTATGTGGTGAGTGGCACCTACCTGAGTGTATACTGGACCCAGTGGACCATGCAGCACAGGGTGATCACACTGCCTGCACCCAAAGAACATGATACAAATGAACTCCTTATTTTAGACCTCTCTGTGGTAAATAGAAGTTTGAAAATGAGTAGTGTATATATATGTTTACTGGTATTATTTGCCTTAGGTTCCTACAAATATAAAATTGTTATTTTAGTCCTGCATTGGTGAGGGATGAATAGAAAGGAATGGTGAAGGCCTAATACTACCTCCTGTAATAAGTGTAAAATCAGGAATAGGTGCATTTATTTTACTACTCATGTACAGTTCAAAGGCATGAGTGAACACTTTTTCAATTATCATTTTTCATTGGTCTTTTTAAGCTTAAACCATGTTTATTTGCCTAAAAATGATGCAGAATTGTGACAGTTGGTCATAAAAAAAGGGTACAACAAAGGCAAGATGTGCAAATCTGTGTAGAACCATCCTGCATCACTCATTTCACTTAGTTTCCAATAGCTTCCCCCATACCAGGCATTATTTGAGCACCTGTTATTTTTTTTCTCTACTGCAACTATGGATGCTATATGCTACCTACTCATATGTGTAAACAGGGAAATGATAAAATCATCTGATGCACATGATCAATAGCTTCGAATCAATACCTCAATCACTACTGAGGTATGTATAGTAAAGTTTTGAGGAGCAAATGAGTAAGACCATGTCTGCAATTTATGCAGAAATATTAAAATATTAAAAGGATAAACATAAGAGTTATACTTTTAAAGGTTCTATCTGAATGTTCTCCAAATTAACTGCACATAGAAAGGAAAGCATCACAGCAAATCCCCTTCAGCAAATCCTGTATAACATCAAACCCCGTCCACTAATCCTCTCATACAGCTGCCTGCAGCTAGCCACTTTACCATATGAAGCAATTAGATCTCAGATGAGTAAAAGGCATTGTTACCAAACAATACTAACAAACTGAATTAAGGCTTGCAGACAGGGATTCACGCGGCCAGTGTAACACCCTAATTACAGTATTTTTTACAATACATCTAATACTTTGATTTAATCCGTACTCTTACAATGTCTCATGGATCTAATGTGCGTCGTCAGACCCAGTGCATTCTAATGTACTTGTTCTATTAGATGGAAAAAGAGCTCTAAAAGCTTTGCAGCACCGCAATGCACAATGCCCGTTCTTCATGGTGGTGCAGTTCTTGAATTTAACATGTGACATAGAGCTTGAGGACATGAGTGCCCCCTCCAAAATATACGCTACCAACAGCACCTCATTTTTCCCCATACAACTAAAGGTGAAGGTGAAATTATGATTTGCTGATCCACTGAGAAAATATTCCAACATTAATGGGGGGGAGGGTCTAATGAAACACAGATATAACAGAAACATGCTTCTCCATGACATGTTAATTCCTGGCTATTGAATGCAGGCCTGGCAAATCTATTCATTAGTACTTTTGAGGTATATACACACACACACACACACATATATATATATATATATATATATATATATATATATATATATATATATATATATATATATATATTGATCTAGGGTCCAGGTTGTATCATGAAAAAAAGTCTCCCCTAGGTTCGGCACTGTGACTGCAGCACTAATGAGTAGACTTGCCAGAGCTGTATTAATGCATCTTTTTACTTTTATTTATGACTTGCAACATATTGAGATGACTTGCAGCTAAAAAGTGGTTGGCTGGTCTTCTATACTGCACAGGCTATTAGCCTTAATTGAGACCACAAGCATGATTAAAGAATGAACAAAAAATGGTCCAACATGATATGACTTAGTAGTCATCTTTTAACAACAGGCACCAATCGGACTACCCTCATAGAGGTCAGACATTTTTCACACACCCCTTGTGATCTGTAGATCACACAGGATTTCTCACTAAAAGGGTGTCATTTTTTTATCCCCCCAAATCTTTTTAACCCCCGAGGGGAGGAAAATGTTTTCAAGCGTCTGCACAAAAACTCATCACCCCCCTGTTAATAAATAATGATCACTCCCTAATTCTGAATGGAGCAGGATGAGAGATAAGTCTACTCATCTCCATTTGTAATCTGGTCTGAGCAATTTCAAAGACATCCTCCCTTGGGTATCGAACTCCATAACTTTTTTGCTATAACTTGAAGAATCTGGATCCCCTTGCTCTGTTTGATAATGCAGCCTAATATTGTGCAAATGGACATTCTATGGCCTAAAGGAAGCCTATGAATATAAGCACAGGAATTTGAAAGGATTAACAATAGAACTTGACCTTAAGAGTAGATCTAGTTGCTTTTAGTTAATTCCATCACCTACTATACAGCTTTAGACAAAACCTCCTACGTGACTAATCCACTTGAGGGGTAGATTATAATGACAAATTCAACTAGTACCTTTCCAAGGTTGGATCCATTATCTCATTGAAAGTCGAAAGCACTGTAAAAAGCTGTTCATGTTCTATGCGATAGTGCTGCAAATTAGTTTGGGGCTCACATTATAGTAAAAGTGTGGGCTTAAAAGTATCTGTTGGCTGAGGCAGCTCAGTACAATAGGATCTATAAATGCACAGTTAAGTGACTCTTTGAATGGCACGTTTCAATTTTTTCTTCCATGTGTTTTTCCATGTGGAGTCCATGTGGAATTATAGCAGAGGCTTAAAGCAGGTTGCCTGAATGTGTAACTGATTGTCGCTTAAAGACGCATTGTCCGATATTTTCCAATTTGAGTAAATTTATGATCCAAGCTGAACTGATTTCAAACTGAACACCAAAATCTCATCATGAATGTACAGATAGAGATTTTTAAATGTATTTCTATCATTTATAGGAGGGCAGTGGTTGTGATTTCAAACTGAACCCCCAAAATCTTTGGAGGAATGAACAGAGGAATGAACCGAGCAGAGCCATTCGTAGTTACATGAAAAATATGGCTTAAATATATCATCAAGAATAACCACCCAGGCACTTATAATTTTGGAGGGGGCATTACCCCGGCACTTACACAAAAAGGTGCTTATTTAAGATCTAGTATTAGTGCATAAGATCCTTCATACCCCTGGCACTTATTTGATACTGGCACTTATTCCAATCCTCATGCTTAAACATGATGATAAAATATTTATCTACCAGTTGGGCCTTTCCAAAAGGTCCTCATATCCATTTACCTTCTAGTACATCAATGTAGCCAAAGGTCTCAAGATCACAGCTAGACATCTGGATTGGCAGCGATTTTACCAGCTTTATGTGAATAAGCCAGAGTTTTTATAACATTGCTATCATATCAAAGACTCCTCCCAAATAACCCATGGTAATAAAGGTTTTCCTCTCACTAAAGTACTAGTGGACCATGCAGCACTAGAGATAGATAGGGCCTGGATGATCTTAGCATAGTGCAACTGTCACAAACTAGTCTGGCAAAGGAGCAGAGTGTGAGGGTTCTAATCCAATCAAAACCTACCCAGCCCCGGGAGGTATACCACATCAAATTTCTTGTTTAAGCCTTCCAAATAATACTTTATCACAGAATGTGCCACAAGATAGGGACACATGGGCTATGGACAATCCTGATAATGTCCACCTCTCACAAATTAATGCAATCTGTGGTAGCTGGGGGAGCAGCCAAGGAGGAGAGAGACTTGACTTTGTTTACCCCCTTCATAGCTGAAAGGATGTAGAGTCATATCAAGGGCCAAATAACAGGTAGAGAGGTGGGGTTTCTGTTTTAAAACACTCAAAAAAAAAGAAGAGAAATACCTTTGATCACTGTTGATATTTAAAGTGCCGGAGATTGCCTTTAGGTAGCTTTCAAACAGTTTGTGACCTTTCGCATATACATCGTTATAACACATAGGTAATACAGAGTATTAGTGTGGCCTGAGGGTCATGAAGCAAGTCACCAAGATGTGGAGAATGGATGAGTATGCACCGCCTTCTGACATAAGTCACTATATAATATGTGAAAGCCTCATAGGGTAAAAGGATGTATCATGTAGGAAGTCTGCCACCTATGTGGAATATCAAGGAAGGTAAGTGTTCAATGTGTTTTGCCCTTTGAAGTTAGTACCATACATTAAGTAGATGTAGTCCTAAGTAACCAAAAGTAACATTCATAAAACATATGTTGAATATCTATAACAAAAATGAGCTTGAGGCATGCAGGAGTTAACATTCAGAAGAGTGCAATATACTTTTACACCTTTCCACTTTCTCCAGTCAGCCAAATAAGGGCTTTTCATACTATATGGGTTTTGTGCCCAGATCTTTATAACATCATTTGCCTAAGACTTCAAAGCATATTAGAACTACCCTTTACCCACAGTGTAAAAATCTAGTCATTTAGAAATGCACCTTTTTATCTTGATATCCATGGAGCTTGTCAATGTCTTTTCTGGCATTAGGGGGCATTGGATCCTTGAGGAAAGGGACCCCATTTCTGTGTTTTTAGAATGCAGGTGACATCCCTTTTTTATGTATCAGGTGCAGGAACCAGGACAAATTGATGACCAAGTTTGTGGATCACTGATGTTGGGAGATCCCTGGATCTGACCCAGACGTGATCCCCAGCAATTCTTTATGACCCTCTAGGAAGTACTCAAGGTGAATGAACCATGAACCTTGGTAGTGGCCATACCCAGCTGTGGTAAGTACAAAAAGGTGAAGTAGTTTACACCTTAAGCAAAGATAGGAAACAATTGGAGACTTCAGACAGGTTAACCTTAAGTAGATACAGGAGGCAATCGACAATGGAGCCTAAAAAACCTGCTAGAGTTCAGAGAGTGAAGGAAAAGAATGCCCTCCGTCACTGCTGCCATTACACAAAACACTAGTTTGATAAAACTGCAACCTGCATTATGATGGCTATACTGGCGATGGCCAAATTGGAATGAAATACCTTTTGGGCTTTGAAAGGTGATTGTGAGATTTAGCAGAAATTGTGAGAAAGGCTGTTTATAAAAGATGCCTGGCATCTTCCAAAGGCAATAGGCAGTATAATGCATCTAACAAGAAACTGAGGTGGCGTGCCAGATGGGAAAGCCAGTTCTATGATGTTGTCTATATTGGGTATGTACGTATCTGAATATGACATCAGTGTGGCCATGATAAGTACCTTTGTACATGAATATGAGAGGTTAGAAGATTTCATGAAATATTGGGATGATAGGTTCCAACAGCTGCTCAGTCTGTATTGGTAGACTAAGGGAGTGTTCATTATTTATTGACAGGGAGTGGTGGGTTTGAGGATCGGAATTATTTCGGCCCCCCAACCCACTACTGTCTCCCCCCCCCCCTATTTTCGCACTGTAAAATTTTTGGTTCAAAGAGGAGGGAAGAAAATTCCAAAAATGTGAGGGGGGAAGTTTCTGTGAAACCATGCTAAATTCAAACCCAACCCTGATTATAAATAAATATGAGTACTCCCTTATTCTGTCTCGGGGTTTCATAAAGGATGGAATGTGTTTGAAAAGAGTAGCTCTTTAGAGCTAGATGATAAATCAGGCCTTTAATGATGTTACATCGGGTAGAAATATGAAGGATCACCAACCTGACCCTATTTCACTACAGTACAGTTTGTTTTGATGGGGTTGGTGTGGTCATTTTATATTAACAATGCGGGATTCTGCAAAGATCTGACAACAGTGTGTAAATCCTACTTCATGTTTACTTTGCTTAATTCACAAATTAATTTGGACAGGGCTTCTGTGAGAGGGTGCACGGAAAGATTAAAAACATAATATGTGGAGTGGCGGTGTAAAAGACACTATATGGAGTATCAGTGAAAGGCGTCTAGGACAGCACAGAGGTCGTTAGGTGGAGAAACCAGGCTGAATACAAATAGGCACAGGATAAAATATCCGTACTGCAGCTTCCTGAACTACTGTCTGCACTTCAGCCTTATTCACATAGTGGCTTTGTCATTCAGTTAACACATATGGTATAAGAAAATTACCAACTCATGTCAATAATAAACTTAGTAATTAAATTCATGATTAGCACATTTTCCTTTGCAATAGGAATCCCAAATATAACTGCTGCCTAGATAGTGATATAATAGCTATTGTTTACATAAAAGGATTCTTAGGCATCAATATTATAAATGAAATGTGTATTTTGTGTAGTTCTCCACTGCATTAATCTTGTGGGTAACAGCAACTATTTTGTACTAGACTGTATAGAAAAGGCTGGCCAGCACCCTCCACTGCTATTCTGGATTTGGGTTTTATGTGGAAGGATATGCATATGGTAGATTTGAATTCAGCATAATCAAATTATCCAAATTCAACTCTTGGGACAATTTGCATCTATCTCTGCTACATTTGAGCATTGCGGAATTCATCAATCAGCTGACATCTCCAAATACAAAATGTTGAATATAAAGGAAAGTAAAACGAAAATGTAATAAATGTATCATAACTGATAGATGGCATCACTACAGTGACATCAGTTCCAACAGTACTTTGCAAGATTGGGGCAGGATGGAAGGACAGAAAGGTAGTCATGCCTCCAAAGGCTTTCACTGGTACTGAGAGGTGAGTAGGATATGAATCCGGACGGCAACGATGGGACTTCAAAGCAATATGCATTCTTTTTAACTTTCATTATGCAGTCTGATTTGAAAATTTCAAGACCGTAAAAAGTAGCCATTGCAGCACAATACCCTGACAAAGTAACCCAGAAACAAATTGCTGTACATCAAAAGCCATGATTATTTTGCCTGATTCTGCCCTTCACACTCGGAATAAGCTTCAGGAATCAGAAATTTGAAATTTATGCTGTAATTAATTGTGGCCCCATCCTGCACCTCATGCACATGCAGATACAGAGAGCCAACAAAACCTTTTTAATCTAGAGTTGAGTCCTGTGCACATATTTAAACAGTCTTTTGAACAGCTTGCATTATTTAAAGCCTATGTGAGATTCACCTGCAGTTCATTCATTTTGGATAAAGTCAAAATCACGAAGCTTTCCCAGACCCCCAAGACTCATTCCTTTGTTTGCATGAGGTCAGTAGTGACTTGCACTGGGAAAGGTAGCCTTACTGCACCCTGTACTAAGACCCCTTATTGTAGATCGTTTCAGAGTTTATGTTGCTAGCAGCTATAGCACATTGTCTTCGCCTTCGTCATGGGCCAATTATGATATTTCACTGAATATAATGTTGGTACACTTATTTCCAGTTTGAATAGAATACACATACTTGGAAATCTGGATATATTTTCTAGCATTCCCATATGTGCAGGAAAGGCTAAATATAAAAATGGGGGACTTTCTGGATGTCACAGTAGCAGTTCATTAGTCGTTCTTACATTCATTTGGATAATAGTCTAGTTTGTTTTTCTAACATAATGGATGTAATGCTGAAGCTCAGATCGTCATGATTATACATTTTGTATTGTAATTTGTAAATGCTAAGCTACATAAAGGAGGTGCCATACAGAGTGTTTACTAGATTATACTGCTGATAGGATAAACAGTAGAACTATGCTTTTAAAGGTTGTCTCTGAATGTTATCCAAATTAACTGCACATGGAAAGGAAAGCATCACAGCAAATCCCCTTCAACAAATCCCATATAACATTAAACCCGGTTCACTAATACTCTTATAAATACAGCTGTCTGGGGCCAAGCCACTTTGCAATATATATGTCTAAAATCCTCTCTGAAGCAACTCGATCTCAGAAGAGTAAATGCATTTGTAACCAAACTGGAAATGTGGAAAATCACAATACTGGCAAAGTAACAAAGAGGACTGAAGTATCATATGCCTTTCTAAAGTTAATGGTTCAGGGGCTTACCCAAGTGTATCATGTGGCTCCTTGTTAAAATCCTCTTATATGACGATAAAACTCTCAGGAGAGCGCTAGACAAGATTATTGAGCACCTCTGTCAGTAGTTGCTTTTGAACGCCTTAATATTAGAATCCAACGGGATTTTTATCTGCTACTTTGTGAGAGGATTGCTCAGGACCTTGAAGGCATTTATCCCTAAATGTCTGGATAATTCACTCTTTACTACATTCTGTAGTGGATAAAAGGGAATGTCCCTAGTTTTTCCTATAGTGTTGAAGCAATACCCACAGGCTCCAGGTTTTCTGTTGATATTTTATTTAGTATCTAGATATCAGCATAATCATCACTAAACAGGGAAGGAGTACATATGCTGCAGCAGCACAATTGAAATGGCTTTGCAGCTGTTTTAAATACCAGTGAGTTTAGTGATAGAATATCTGTAATAGCATTATTATCTTGATAATTAGAAAATGAATAAATACTCATGGTAGCCTATTATGGCCATTCTGATCACAGTCAGTAGTTGTTATGAGCACTCAAGATCAAATCAACCAGCTGTAAAAGACACCAACCGGCCATGGGGAGCTAGATAAGGGGGTGGTAATGTTATAGTCTCCTGACACCTTATCTCTAATCCAAAATGAAGCAGGAAGGGAGAGATAAGTCTAGTCTGTTATCAGTCTCCTGCTGTAATTCTGGTCTGAGCCATTTCAAAGACATCCCAATCCCGGGTTTTAGACATCTTAATGGCTGCAAACCTTGATAACAGGAACAGACTGAGGTGTTTTATTTCCATGATGTTTCACTCTGATGTGTAGATGGGGAGGTGTATCAAGTACTTGATAAGGCCTAAAAAAAAAGGTTTGTTTCCAGTTACCCGACGGACCCTAGCAAAACAGGACAGATCCTGGAATATTTCTTTTTATTTTGTGAATTTTCTGGCAATTTTTAGGGATTTTTCCCGTAATTTTCATATTCTTTCATCATTTTTTTGTGGAGATTATCCAGGTCCTCATCTATTGGTATAGAGTTCATAACAGTCATTCATATGTTTTACATATGCTTCACATTTCTTGTAGTTTTCATAATTCTACCGTAATATCATAGAATCCAACATGTCTGCCCATACATTTCTGTACAAAATCAAAAAAAAAAAATCTAAAAAAAAAAAGAAAAAATCTGACTACCGACCCTAAATATTTGAGGCATGTAACTGGAAACACACCTTTATTATTTTTTTTTTGCCTAAGTCAAGAGTGAGACGTTACTGAGTATTGAATAAAGATTGAATCAAGACTTTTTAATTTGATAGTCAAGTTTTCTTATATTTTTGTTATAATTAGTCTTTGTCAGAAACCCCCGAGCAAATACAGAAAGATCATGATGAAAATGAACACACACAAATTGGCAGTGAGTAAAGGCCACAGGACAATTATGTTACAAGATAAATGCTAGGGAAGGGCACAGCTATAGAGTGATATAGAATGATGGTAAGAACCACCTCACCTAAGTAGCGTGATATTTTAGACAGTTAATTCTTCTAAGGCAGCATAATTTGGATTAGTCTAAGTGAGAATTGTGGCAGTCAAAGCCATTACAGAAATTTAGATGGAAATTGAAATTCCCACCCTTTTTTCAACCTGCCTCTCAAGTTCCTATGCATATATTACCATCTGTTATGGACAGGTCTAGCCTTCTAGCCTAGAATGAAAGCATTATGAAATAAGGAAGCTTTTATGTGTATGCATGATAAACTTGTAATCTTGGTTGATGATACATTACATGCATAGCACATTGGCTAGACCCCCTTATTGAATGCATAGCATAAAACGTCGGCCTCCAATGTACCAGTTACCAAACTTACATCGCATGCATATCTTCTGGCGCAAAAAGTGCACAGCTTTCCCATAACCCTGTTATATGAGTGAGAGCTGGAATGCCTGTCTCCAGCAGCTGTCAGTCACAACATCAGATGTAGGCATATTACAATTTGCAGCCTTCTACACCCTGAAACAACTATCTGAGTAAATAGGTAAGGAGTAGATGACGCTGCAAATGTGTGCAACTTGATTTTGACCAGTTTAGCAGTGTTTTAGATAGAACTGGCTCATGTGAAGGCCTCAAGTTGATACCCCACTGCTGCAGGCTTCTATAAGGATCACCTCCAACTTTTGTCAGTCCTACACAATGTGCTAAGACTCCTTCTTTGCAAATGTATAAGCAGCGCCATATGAGTGGGTTATTCTGGATCTCACTAAGATCATTTCTATAAAGTATCAAAACCCGTTAGCAATTCATGTAATTCTGTGCCAATGCCCAGGAATTAAAAGACAATGCGTAAACTAAAGTACTGAGCAAAAGTTTGTTTATCGTCTTCTCTTAAGGAATATGAATCAGAATATTTAATGTTCATCAACAAGAAAAATGTGGCAAGGACCATGGATAGGAGTTGCCCAGGCGCTCATAGATCATCGCTTGCCACTGCTGGTGACGTCACTGAGGCAGCATGACATCACCAATGACGTCATAGGTGACAGGGAGAAAACCGAAAACATTATGGAGTTGCTACAGTCGTTACGCTCCCAGCCGCTGACGCGGCTTGCAACTCCAAAAAATGTTATGTGAATAGGAGGAATTCCATGATACCTTTTGGACAAGGCACATAAGATGCATCCCCAACTTGGTATAAAACTACAATACTAATCTTGGGCTAGATTTCAGCATTTTAGTACTGTTCTTTAGAATGATAGCCTCGCATATTTAACTTTTGCTGAAGTTATTAGAAGCATGGGCTCCATGTAAGGCAGTCATACCCAGTGCAATCTGGTGTACCTATCCTTTTAGGTGAGAAAAGCTCTAAAAGCTTTGTAGTGTTGTGATGTACAACGCCTGTTCTTTGTGGTGGTGCAGGCATTTGACCCCTAAACAATGACACTGTGAGAGCGCCATTTTTTAAATCTGACATGGGGCTTTTTCTTTTAATGAAAATGGGATAAGGCCACACTAGTGAAATATGACATAGGGCATTTCTTAAATTTTAAATTGGAGTGACACCTCAAAAGATGTAGGCCACCTAGAGCACATGACAACCAACTATTAGGTGAAAAAAGCTCTAAAAGTGTTGTAGTGGCACACAAGTGACATGTGATAGAGGGCATTTCTTAAATTTGACATGTGACATAGAGCTTAGCGACATGAAATCAAACTTAATACAGCCTGAGTGCCCCCTCTAAAATATAGGCCACCAACAGCACCTCATTTTTCCCCATACAACTAAAAGTGAAGTTTAAATTATGATTTGGTGAGCCACTGAGAAAATATTTCAACATTAATGGGGGGGTCTAATGAAACACAAATATAACATAAATAGACGTACGACAACTCCAATCTAGTTTGGGCGAATATTTTATTGGACCTGGCCAATAAACATACATAACCAGGCCTAAGTAACACAAGAAGAAAGAAAAAAAAAAAAAATCTCCAATGTGAGACCGGTGGTCCTTCCTGGGGCTAGGCAATATGGCCGACTACAAGGCCACCAGTGAAGGAACCTGTTACATAACAGGTGAGTGGAAGTGGTGACATCTGGTAATACATTTGGGAACTGCTACTGCCCATTTATCACCACTTATATGCGCGCATATAAGTAGCTTATAAATAGACGTACGACAACTCCAATCTAGTTTGGGCGAATATTTTATTGGACCTGGCCAATAAACATACATAACCAGGCCAACACGCCAAACAGAATGGAGAACAAACAAAAAAAAACAACAAAAAAAAAAAAACAATGAAAGTACATAACCAGATTTTACACGAATAAGGCGCTGACCATACGCCGATCAAGATCGACACGAGCTTGTTTGGATTTTGTCAAATAATGCAACACACTCAATGATTTCCAGTCACCAATGTTCTTGATGTCCAATAGACTGAACCCTGCATCTGCCAAGGCTGATGCACCTCCTCTTCGTAACGAGTGTGAAGACAACTTATCGATGCCTGACTTGGCGCACAACTTGTGCAATTTGCCTAAGTACCATGAGTAACTGCCACGACACCATTGGCCATTTTTCATGTACGACACTACTTGTGAGTCACTGGATGGGTAGTTCACCATAGATAACAGCAAGGTCAGGTAATGATGAAGGCAGAAGATAGAGTCATAGATGAATGTGAAGGGTATGAACAAGACCCGCTCCTTAAATGAAATAGTCTTTGTACGGCGAAGTCTGACGGAGACCCCCCAGACTTCCCAGGTCAAATCTGACAAGCAGACTGCCAGTCCTTGTTCAACCACATTGGACTTACGTAATAAGCCTCTGAAGCACATGATAACAGTGATCCAAAATGCCACATCTTCAGAACATGACATATCCAATAGTTTATAAATACGCTTTAAGTCCTGCACTGACGCTGGTCGCGCCTGGTCCACATGATCACCTAGGGTCCTTCGGATACCTCTCATAGTGATGTAGAGTTCAAATGTATTAGGGTTGACATGTGCATAACCTAGGACCTTGTGCAACACCCAAAGTCCTCCTAGGTACTGTTTAATAGAGCTGTAGCGCAGTCTCTCAGCCAAGTGTGTAACATATAACAACACAACTTCTATACTAGCGGGGAATGGAACAAGCACACCATATAATATGCAAAATTCCAAATAAGAGTTCCATTGGCTCTTTCTAGTACGCTCCGTGGCTCCAGCCATCCACTGTGACTGGTAGTTCCGTAGTTTGTGAGTCAAGACATCCCCTGCAGCAGAAGTCATTTATCAGAAATGAAGGCAATCCTTTTGCACACCTTTTATCCGTACAGCGCGACAAAAAGTCAGGAACAATATTGTCTTTAGATTTAACGCGAGTAGCAACAATATGAAAATTATGTACAACTGATAACCAAAATAATTCTCTTATCCACCACATACAACGAACACTCCGCGATCTGCCAGTATTTATCATGCGTTGGACTTGGGTATTGTCGGTTCTGACTACAACTTTTGTATCCGACCAATCATTTCCCCAACGTTGCGCTGCGGCAACCACTGGCCAGACTTCCAGTAGGTTAATGTCAGCTGTCTCATCATATTCACAAGGGGGTTTAACAGTATGATATAATGGAAAGCGATTATACAACTGATTGTAGGCAGGTAACTTCCATGCACCTACTAACCAATCACCATTATAACATGAGCCAAAACCAGTTAGTGATGAGTCAGTGTCTACGATAGGATGATAATCAAAGGTACGTAGGATTTTTGCAGAACCATTGAATACATAACTGAACCTTTTCCACCAGCGGATGTCATCCATAAACCAATCAGGTAGTTTGACCACCGTGACACTGTCGGCCATGTATTTGAGTAGGTTAATGACTCTACGTGAAAATGTTCTGCCTCCCCGAATAACTCTACTAGCGTGTGCCAAATGACCACACAGTTCTTGTAATTCTTTTTTGGTAGCAACAGTTTTACCCAAGAACTTGTCGATCAGTACCAATAAGTTGTCTAACTTTTGTGGGGGTAAGCTGATTTCCATTTTCACTGTGTCAATTACCAGACCCAAATACTGGACTTTGGTAGCAGGGGTTAAGATTTTTTTCCATGCAATATGGAAACCGAGACGTCGGAGCAGATCTACCAATATCGCCTGACGCCTCGCACACTCCTCGTAGTTGTCAGCCACAATGACAAAGTCATCCAGGTAACCGAAAACATTGAAAATACCTCTACGATTCATACACCGGATGACAAACTCGGTTAGTTGAGTAAAGATAAATGGTGCACATCTAAGACCAAACGATAAGGCTTGATCTTCGAAATATTCTGGTGCACCGTCCAGACTCCAGACAAAACCTTGCTTGGAACGATCGTCCGGATGAACAGCCACACTGCGATAAGCAGATTGGATGTCCAATACACATAAAAACGAGCCCTCATGTATGACATCAGTAACACTATCTACTTGAGTATAATGAAACGGTTGGCAAGTTGTGTACATAAAGTCATTAATACTTTTGAGATTATCATCGGGATCACCACGGCTGCAATCTGTTATGGGTCTTAAGCTGCCGTCTGGTTTTAAAATAGCCCCCAGTGAATGTACACACTGGTGTCTACTAAGAACCCTTTTGACTTTACCATCAATTAACTCCTTCCTTACCAGATCGTCCATTTGGCATTTTACACCTTCTTTGATTATGGAATGGTAATTTTTTTGAAAATAAGAACCATCATAATCCACATCAACGATTTTGAATCCGTTACGAACACCGTCTAGGATATAAGCATAGTTACCATCAACTTCCTCAAACCCCATGCATTCATCAAAGAAGGCGTGTGGGTTGAGTTGGAGGCACATGCCATCTAAGACATGAACGGAATCACAATCCAAAGGACAAGGTCTAAACCATTCAACACCATCGACAATTCTGGAAGTGTAGATAGTAGGAGTTAATATAATGTCTTCCGTCTTTGGTAATGAATCTGAAGAATTGACATGATTTGAACCACAAGGAGTTACGAATTTGTTGACATCCCATAATAAACTATATTCAAGTTCACTGGTAATATCAGAATCACTGGTATTGTCAGAATCGGAAGATTTTATAATTCCACCATCTATGCCAAACTCCTCGGAGACATTGACCCCTGAATCAGAATCCACTAAGGCCTGATATCAATCATTTGATTTTTTCACAGTGCACTTTAGTTTTGTGTGGTTACCCCCACAAGAGCGACATACATGTGGGTGAGGGCAATCTTTGGCGTTACAACCATTATCACCGTTAAATGCATAGCAACAGTGAATTTCATCTGACTTTTTCTTTTTGTTCTTTTTCCTCTTACTACTCGATCCCGCAACAGTACCAGCACCACTTTGAGATGATGGAGGCTGGATACCAAGAACATTACATAAGTGCTCGGCACTAAGATTCTCAAGACCAACACTGTTTGAGAAGATGTCGTGATCGAAATAGCAGAATGTGTGTTCACCAAACGATTCTCCCCTTTCACGCATCGCAAGATCATACTGAATGAGAGCATCCTCATTGTAGAATGCTTTCTTGTCAGTTAGGAATTTAACATGTTTACCATAGTTTTTACATGGGAAGTTTCTAGCCAACATGCTATTCAAGAGACCCATGCTAGCAGAAATAACATCATTCAAGGCGGGTTTTTTTACTTTATCATGCGGCATGTGCTGTTCAATGTCATAGGTCACAAACTTACTGCCACTGGCATTGTTTGGTGAAAATATCACCATTGGGGCGCCTTGAGCTTGGTGTTGTAGTTGCTGGTTAGGATACCATGCTGTTGGGTTATGTGGAATTTGAGGTTGCACAGACTGAACACCAGGAGCCTGGAACAGGCTTTGTTGATTGGGTATGATTCCTGCAGCCTGGTACTGTTGTTGTGGGTTAGGAATAACGCCAAACTGATATGAAGCCTGCTGCTGATGGGATGTTGGGACTGGAATCCCATACATATGAGAAGTAGTCGGGTTACCATATAACATAGGTGTAGGTGGGAACTTTAGCCTGCCATCCGGTGCCCTAAATTGACCCACACCAGGCCAACTGACAGTCTGACTAACAGGTGTGACAGGTGGGGAATAAGGTGTGCCATCTCTGTAGAACAGCTGAGGAACAGTGTTAGTAGCTACACCACCACTTCTCCACTGTTTCCACAGTAGGAACTCTTGATAATCATTGTCTAATTCACCATGGGAATGACTTTGACCCACTGGATAGTCAGGTTGATTGTCTCTGGGGACCGGGTGATTGTACCGGGAAGGTGGCTTGTTATCGCGGGTGAGCGACTTGTTTACTTGGGTATTTCCCTCTACTGTAGGCAATTTTTTACTCAAGTTGGGTAATTCAAACATACCTGAGGTGGTTTCAAGGCCGGATTGGCCTGCGGAGGGTCCCATAACTTTAGAATCAGGCCCTAAAACAGTGTTTGCGGCCGAAAACCGGCTTTCCGGAAGTACAGGGCGGCCATTTTGGGCTCCGCAGTTAAAGTTAGAGCTGGCTTGTGATTGGCCAGTTTGGAAGCCTGGTGTGTTCGAGTCCCCACCTTTATTCCTTACTGTATCCAACTCTGATGAGTTCAAATACGTAGCACTAGCAGCAAGAAAAGAAGTTTGGGCCTCGAACGCACCTAGGGCGTTCGACCCACCACTTTCGTTCCTTACCGCATCCAGCCCTGAAGGATTCCAACATGGTGCACTAGCAGTAAGAGAAGAATTTTCACCCTCGAACGCACCCATGGCACCTCGCCAAGCCCGTACGCCTTCGTTTAATTGGCGAAGAGATCTGTTATTTTCAGCCCTAAGGCTGGCCAACTCTAGTTCCAACTCCTTGCGTTTACACATTTCATCAATTTTTGATTTCCTGGCCCTTTCAAGTTCAATCTGATGCAATAATTCATTTTGTGTAGATTCCTCCCCAAGGCTGCTAAGCTCACCATGTTGACCGTCCTTCCCGTGGGGCGGCCGGTCGCTCTGCCTGGCCTCCGTGGCCTCCTGCTCGTCACGCTCGGCTGAATCCGCTGAACCAGGTAATTTTTCCGAATCCTCCGGAGAATGACGTTTCCCCGGATTGGTCACCCCACAATTCGGGCACTTGGCCGCGTTACCATGGTAGGAAGTATCACAGGCCACGCATTTAGTCATGATGACTGAGAAAAAAAATCTCCAATGTGAGACCGGTGGTCCTTCCTGGGGCTAGGCAATATGGCCGACTACAAGGCCACCAGTGAAGGAACCTGTTACATAACAGGTGAGTGGAAGTGGTGACATCTGGTAATACATTTGGGAACTGCTACTGCCCATTTATCACCACTTATATGCGCGCATATAAGTAGCTTAAAAATATGCTTCTCCATGACATGTTAGTTCTATTGAATGCAGGCCTGGCAAATCTACTCATTTGTACTATATATATATACATGGTCCAGGTTGTATTTAGATAAAAGCTCTCCCCTAGGATAACCACTCTGTAACTTCAGCACTAATGAGTAGACTTGCCAGAGCTGTATTAATGCATCTTTTTACTTTTATTTATGACTTGCAACAAATTGAGATGACTTGCAACTTATTGAGATGACTTGCAGTTAAAAAGTGGTTGGCTCGTGTTTAACTTCTATATTGCACAAGCTATTAGCCGTAATTGAGACCACCAGCATGAATAAAAAATGTCACAGGTGAAGGACTCAGTCCTAAGGAGATGCCTCAATGTCAAATATCAAATGTCAATTGACAATGTAAGTTCAACGCAAGTTGAATTGGTGTACCGGCTATAATTGCTTAATTCTAGGCGAGGTTTGAGTGGGGAGGGTGGGTTGAATTGGTGCATGCAGACTAGACTGTTTACCGGCTATAATCACTTAATTCTATGCGAGGTTTGAGTAGGGAGGGTGGGTTGAATTGGTGCATGCGGACTGGACTGTGTACCGGTTATAATTACTTAATTCTAGGCGAGGTTTGAGTGGGGAGGGTGGGTTGAATTGGTGCATGCAGACTAGACTGTGTACCGGCTATAATTACTTAATTATAGGCGAGGTTTGAGTGGGGAGGGTGGGTTGAATTGGTGCATGCGGACTGGACTGTGTACCGACTATAACAAGGACGCCCATGACTCTATACTCATTATCATGACTCTTTAATCTAGATTTATGTATTTATGATCATTTTATATATATCCATATAGAAATACAGCATTGCTGTAATAGCTGCTCGGTCGTATCATTTAGATTTATGTACTTATGATCGGGTATTACATTTCGATATAGACATACAGCATTGCTGTAATAGCTGCTCGGTCGTATCATCTAGATTTATGTACTTATGATCGGATTAGTAATTGCTCACTATTTGTCAGCAATTAGTCAATATATGTTAGTACTTAGTCACTATATAACAGCAATTAGTCAATATACGTCAGTAATTACTCACTTTGTCAGTAATTAGTGAGTGAGTGAGTAATAGATGTTTACAGCCATTTCGACAGCTAAGGTCATATTCATGGCGAGAGCTACATAACCATTTCACAGAGGAATGTGTCAGTGCCTG
Organism: Acholoe squamosa; assembly: GCA_949317995.1. Lineage (NCBI taxonomy): Eukaryota > Metazoa > Annelida > Polychaeta > Phyllodocida > Polynoidae > Acholoe > Acholoe squamosa. The sequence goes on from OX439049.1 coordinate 56,608,970, forward strand.
TCACTAATTGTCAGCAAATAGTCAATATATATATATATATATATATATATATATATATATATATATCAGTATTTACTCACAATTTGTCAGCAATTAGTCAATATATGTCAGTACTTAGTCACTCTATGACAGCAATAATCAATACATGTCAGTATTTAATTACAATCTGTCAGCAATTATTCAATATATAACTGTGTCAGGTGCAGGTTATTTATTCATATATATATATATATATATATATATATATATATATATATATATATATATATAAATATATATATATATAAGATGGAGCAGGTTAGGTCTAAGACCTAAAAGACCCGAGTTTTTAATGCTATTTTCAATTCAATTTTCAATATTCAATCAGATATTGACAAATAGTGAGTGATTACTGACATATGTTGATGAACTGCTGACCAATAATGAGCAATTACTAACATGTATTGACTAATTGCTGACAAATAGTGCATTATTACTGATATATTTTAACAAATAGTGAGTAATAACTAACAATTATATTGACTAATTGCTGACAAATAGTGCATTGTTACTGACATATTTGGACTAATTACTGACAAAAAGTGAGTAATTACTGACAAAAAGTAAGTAATTACTAACATAAATTGACTAATTGCTGACAAATAGTGCATTATTACTGACATATTTGGACTAATTACTGACAAAAAGTGAGTAATTACTAACATAAATTGAATAATTGCTGACAAATAGTGCATTATTACTGACATATTTGTTGACAATGCATCATGGCATCCATAAAAGAGTTAACTGCACATCAATGCCTTGTCTATCAATAAAGGGTTGACTGTGCATCAATGCATCATGCTATCCCTAAGGGGTTAACTGTGTATCAATGCATCATGCCATCCATAAAGGGTTAAGTGCATCAATGCATCAGGTTATCCATGAAGGGTTAAATGTGCATCAATGCATCATGCCATTCATAAAGGGTCAACTGTGTATCAATGCATCATGGCACCCATAAAGGGTTAAAGTGCATCAATGCATCATGCCATTCATGAAGGGTTAAAGTGCATCGATGCATCATGTTATCCATGAAGGGTTAAATGTGCATCAATGCTTTGTAACATCCATAAAGGGTTAACTGTGCATCAATGCATCATGCTATCCATAAAGGGTTAACTGTGCATCAATGCTACATGCCATTCATAAGGCTTAAAGTGAATCAATGCATCATGTCATTCATAAAGGGTTAAAGTGAATCAATGCATCATGCCATTCATAAAGGGTTAAATGTGCATCAATGCATCATGCTATCCATAAAGGGTTAATGTGCATCAATGCATCATGCTATCCATAAAGGGTTAATTGTGCATCAATGCATCATGCTATCCATAAAGGGTTAACTGTGCATCAATGCTACATGCCATTCATAAAGGCTTAAAGTGAATCAATGCATCATGCCATTCATAAAGGGTTAAATGTGCATCAATGCATCATGCCATTCATAAAGGGTTAACTGGGCATCAATGCATCATGCTATCCAAGAAGGTTAAAGTACATCAATGCATCATGCCATTCATAAAGGGTTAACTGTGCATCAATGCTACATGCCATTCATAAAGGCTTAAAGTGAATCATTGATTGATTGATTTGTGTTTTACAGCACTTTAGCGGCACTAAGTGGCTATCCCGTGCTTCACAGGTTGATAATTTAACAGAGGAATGCGTCAGTGCCCGCGCATATGTGCACCACACACATCCTGAGGGGATAGGAAAGAGGAGATATAGACCCTTTTAAGTGGGCTAGGAAAGCCAGCACAGAGGAATGTATCGATGCCCGCACATATGTGCACCACATACATCAGAGGGGATAGAAAAGAGGAGATATAGACCCTTTTAAGTGGGCTAGGGATCAATGCATCATGCTATCCATAAAGGGTTAACTGTGCATCAATGCATCATGCTATCCATAAAGGGTTAACTGTGCATCAATGCATCATGCTTTCCATAAAGGGTTAACTGTGCATCAATGCATCATGCTATCCATAAAGGGTTAACTGTGCATCAATGCATCATGCTTTCCATAAAGGGTTAACTGTGCATCAATGCATCATGCTATCCATAAAGGGTTAACTGTGCATCAATGCATCATGCTATCCATAAAGGGTTAACTGTGCATCAATGCTACATGCATGTCTAAGACCATAGAATAATAAAAACACACATTAAAACACAATTTAAAACACAGAATGACGTCAACATTTTCAATTAAACACCATAGAACGGAGAGGTGAAAAGGCCTTCATATATTCAGTCCTGAGTTATTTGGGTACAAATGCTCTCTGATAGCTATCAGTGTAGCATGCTGGAAATCAGCTCAAGAAAGGGCTGCACACATTCTACATCCTGTAATATCGGTATATAGAGGACCTATATGTACCCCCTCCCCCTCACTCACACACAGAGACCGGCTGGACACTGTGTGAAGGTATATACATTATATATGTAGGTGGCCTTTAGTGGGTTAATTACAGTCAGGCAGACGACCGGACACTCCCCAGGCACGTGTGTATACGCCTACTCCTAATATAATAAGGTGCATCATACTTATGTGTACATGTATATATATATATGTAGGTGGCCTTTAGTGGGTTAATGGATGCATGCATGTGGGTGGCTTGCATGTAGCGATCCTTCTAAATGGTTAAAGTGACCATGTATCAGGCATAAGTTTATGTGTCCCACCAATACCCACCCCTATTATGAGGTGATTGGGTGCTGGGTGGTGCAGGGGGGGGGGTCTGACAGTATACTATTACGAGGTGATTAGGAGGAGGGTGGGAACTGTAGGCAGGGAGAGCAAGCTGTAGCCTCTCTGTAGGCAAGATCTGAGTGGGTAGCTTTCTCAGCTAACTGAAATGACCTTAGCAAGGAGGGTAGTATCACCCTGTTACGACTAGTCTTATAAGAACAAAATGAACCAACAAAATATGACAAAATAGTAAAACGAAGCTTTGTATACACTTTCAAAATTAAGATGAATAATGTGTCCATATAAGCAATATAAAACAGTTGTAATTTGGCTAAATTTCTATACAGAAATTATCAAATAAGGTAATTTACTATTGCACAGGTCGACTCAAGGGTTATTGGACTGTCCGATTTGGTGTGCAATCGACCTCCCATGTGAATACAATGGAGATGCTAAGGGCATCTCCAATAATGAACAAAAATGGCCCAACATGATATAGGAGTAGTCATTTTTTAACGACAGGGGGGTGGTAGATTTATGTGTGCATGCACCAAATTTATTTTCAGACCACCCTCATAGGGGTGAGACATTTTTCACACATCCCTTGTAATCTTTAGATCACACAGGCTTTTTCACTAAAAAGGAGTGACATTTTCTTCTCTCCCCCGAGTTCTTTAACCCCCATGTTTTTGAGGGCCCACATAAAAACTCACCGTCCCCCTGTTGATGAATAATGATCACTCCCTAATTCTGAATGGAGCAGGATGTGAGAGACAAGTCTTGTCTTCTATCAATCTCCATTTGTGATCTGGTCTGAGCAATTTCAAAGACATCCTACCTTGGGTATCAAACCCCACAACTTTCTTGCTATAACTTGGAGAATCTGGATGCCCTTGCTCCGTTTGTTAATGTAGACTACTGTGGTGCTAATGGACATTCTGTAAACACTATGGCCTAAAGGAAGCTTATAAACATAATAGTAGTAGCACAGGATGTTGTAAGGATTAACATTAAAACTTGGCCTTTGGAGTACACTGTAAAAGAAATGTTGTCGAAATAACGGTGCATTCCTCGTATAGAGGTCCCTCATTATTTTCAGAGATTCCTTGTACATTTGTGTACCACCATACTGCCATCTGACGCTTCATGTAAAAACTACACTGATTCAGTGCTATACAATTATGGTAGTCCACTGTTCAGTTCTATGAGGATCCCTGATATATTCAACATTTATTGTTTACAGTGTAGCTCTAGTTGCTTTTAATAAATTTTATCACATACATAGACAGCAGTCCCTATGTTGATAATCCACTTGAGGGGTATATTACAATGAAAATGTGACTTCAACTAGTACCTTCCCAAGGGCGGGTGCATTATCTCATTGAAAGTCGAAAGTACTGGATCGAGCGGTACAGCTTGTGCGTCTGTTCTTTTATATTGAGTATGGAGTTGTGCTGCAAATTGGTTTAGGCCTCATATTATTGTAAAAGCGCACTGTAAAAAATGTGGTCAAAATAATGGTGAACTACTTGTCTAAAAACTGTCAGAGATTCGTAATTATTTTTACAGAAATTCCTTGTGCCACTGTGCTTAACTGTACTGCCATCTGGGGCTTCATTGTAGGAACTACACTGCTTCACTGCAATATGATTATGGTGGTTCACGGTTCAGTGTTATGAGGATGCCTGGTAGGTTCAACAGTTATTTCGTAGAGTGTGCATGCTTAAAAGTATCTGTTTGCCGGGGCAGCTCAGTACAATGGGGTCTCTAAATGCACATTGAAGTGACTCTTTGAATGGTGCCTTTCAACTTTTTCCATGTGGAGTCAGTAGAATCATAGCGGAGGCTTAACCCTTTAAGGGCCACTGAAGCAATAATGCATCATGCACATTAGTCAACCTATTGCATGAATGCAGCCCTGATGAGTAACTGGCCAGGGCTACATTCAAGCATCATGTCTACCCTACGGGATCGATGCATTCCCAGAGGGTCGGCATGATGCTCCGTTGAAGTGCTGGCAAGCAGACTCACCAGCACTTCAATGGTGCATTATGCCGACCGATGGTCATGATGCACTCCTGCATCAGTGGCCCTTCAAGGTTTTAAGCAGGTTCCCTGAATGTGTGAGTGAGTGTCAGAGTCTCTTTACACCATTCAATTAAAGTGGCATAGTCCGATTTTTTTTCCACTTTTCAAATTTGAGTAGAAAGTGATCCAAACATCATGCTTGGGTGTTAAAGGACGAGTAAATGTGATCTATAGTCTATACAAGCTTAGGAAGAGTACATTGGGCACAGCCAGAGGCATTTCACAATGTACTATCAACCCAGTGGGCACACCATCTGTCTGCACCAGCCAATAAACATTGCTTGAGTGGCTAGTTCCACTGCAACGTTTACTAGTCACTCATGCAACCCAATTTGTAATGTTAGATTTATTTTTTCTAAGTACAGCAGAAAAGATGTCAGTTTGGAAGTAGTGCTTATTAAATGATTAATAAGTGTTGCATGTGCAGTGTTACAAAAACACCCCCTAATAGATGGTGCGTAGCACTGTTTACTAGTGGTTGCATATGCAGGGGTGCACTGTTTGTTAAGCACTGCAAATGCATTACTTATAAAGTGCTGGCTGTTAAGAGTTTACTAGTAGGTGCTTCGCATTCCTTAATTATTGAATATGCAGCATTTACTAAATGGACCATTGCAGTGTTTACTTGTAGTTGCAAGTGTAGGGCTGCAGATGCACTGTTTACTAACCACTGATAATGCATAATTTACAAAGAGCTGCATATCAAGAGATTACTAGCTGGTGCTAAGCATTTCTTAATAAGGACTGATATATGCAGTGTTTAGTAAATGGAGCAACACAGTGTTTACTAATAGTTGCAAGTGTAGAGCTGCAGATAGACTATTTAGTAACAACTATTGATGCATCACATACTAAACGTTGCATGTTAAGAGACTATTAGTTAGAGCTGTATGGGTGTTATTTGCAGTGACTAGTAGAAGCTGCATTGTAGCTTACTAGCTGTTCCTTAGCCCGATTTGATAAGTGTATTTGTAATGGTTAATAAATGGTGCACTGCGACTCTTATTAGTAGTTGCAGATGCAGTGTCACAGGCTAAACATGTGCTATAAGTATTCCCTATTATCACTCAGTACTAGTCGGTGGCTCAGACTGTCAGCAATGATCTGCTTTGGGACAAAAACACAATGCTTTAAAGTGCAACTAACATAGACTAGGAAAGAATTATGTAACATGCATTTGCAGTGACTAGTAGAAGCTGCATAATAGCTGCAAATGCAGTGCTACAAAAGCACCAGCTAATAAAGGTGGCTAAGACAGGGCTTAATAGTAGCTGCATAACCAGGGCTTACTAGCTGTTGACCAGCATGGCTTAATCAGTGCAGGATCTGCAGTGGCTAGTCGCAACTGCATAGCAGCTCTTAAAAGTAGCTGCGGGTGCCAAATGCAAGGTTGCTGTTGCACTGACTATTAAGGGCAGCATAGCAGGGCTTATTACTATGTGCATATGCAACGCTTACTAGCTGTTGCATGAGCATGCAAGCTAGTTGCCGCTAGATGGCAGCTCTATTCCTTTTTTGAAGTTTCATGCTCATATCAAACTTTTTCCTATAGAAATAACATATTACCCACCTATCAAGTGTGTCCAAACTTATGAAATTAATCAGCACCAAATAATGTATCATGATGGCCTAGTGTGAAACATGATAGATTTTAGTCGTCTTTCTGCTAAGTGCCCTATTTCGTTATACCTCTATTATTTACATGACTAAGTCCAGAATCTAGAACCCCTTAGCAGGTTCAGGACTAACCTGTTTCTTAGTACGCCCTAAGATTCAATTATAGTCCCTGGATCATGGGGTGTACTAAGAACTTAGTACACTGTTTTATCATCAAATTTCTCTAACTTCTTCATCAAAATACATAATTCTAAAGTCACCTAAAGTGCATGGGGACTATATTTTACATATGCACTTTTTTACAGAACTAAAATCAGAATATTCTCTGAGAAATGGCTATATGTATTAATTTCCCCTTAGTCCTGGTATAGTAAAATCTATTTGCTAATTTTTTGTTAAATTTGCTAATAAATATGAACCAACAAGATTAAAGAATAGACAAATGCCTACAAAATGACGTTTTCATTTTAGCCAAGTGTTGTTTAATAAGGGAGTAAATGTATCATTTAATGTAAATGTAAGTACAAAATAGTGGAGTGGTTTCACCATCCCACCTTTGACCCCAATAATGTATGCACAGGTAGGTGTCATGGTCCAGTGACCAAGGCTCTGATTGGCACATACACCTGCAGAGGTGAGTGTCATGGTCCAGTGCACACACAAGTGTACTAAGATCCCAGTACATCCTAAGACTGTGCATGGTATCAGAATCTTAGTACAGACTAAAATCAGACTCTTGTACTATGATCCTGGTGTGTCCTAACAAGATATTCCCGTCTCTAACCTGCTTAGTGCACTCAGAGAGAGCCAGAGAGAGGCTCTGATACTATTTGGTTATGGCCTATAGCATTGGAGGCTACTGTACCGAAGTTGGCTCCTAATCACTTCTAGGGCTTCCCTAGCCCACTTAAGGACTCGTCATAGGCTAGCCTAAAATAAACCTTTTGACATGCAGCATTTATCAGAAATGTGTTAAACAAATGTGTATCATACATCAGTACAACAATATATCTTGCCTTTATCAAATTACCTTCATTATAGAGTGATTTTTATTCCAATGGAATGTTTATAGAAAAAAAATGTTCCATTCTAGCTTCTTTTGTTTGAGCAGCATAATGGCATGGAATGTAAATATTCCAATCACATCTGATGATTTGAATTAAATCTAGGAATCATTCCCCAGGGGGCTTTTTTTCTTTAGTCTATAGTCCAATTATTAAGGTCTACACAGCTTTCCAAAGTTACCTAGTTACAAATATATTGATATTTTTGCATGAAAATGGGTGAAAATAGGGGAAATTAGCATACTTTAGTAACTAGGGAACTTTGGAGAGCTCTTTTGACCTTAATAATTGGACTACAGACTAAAGAAAAGAAGCCACACCTCAGGAATGACTCCTAGATTTTATTCCAATCATCAGATGTGATGATAAAATCATAATGCCATCCCATAATGCTGTTAAATAAAGAGAAGCTAAAAAAGAAAGTTTTTGTTCCATTTACATTCCACAGTTTTTCAAATGTGTAGAAAAAGGAAGGGATGTACTCAAAGTATCATATACAATGTAAGGGATTTATGTAGATGTCTGTTGGATATCCCTGTCTCATATTATAGAGTCTAAACTGATCTTCTGGGATCTGACTATGACGAATCCTTAAAAGGGTCTATATCTCCTCTTTCCTATCCCCACATATGTGCGGGCACTGACACATTCCTCTGTGTAATGTAGTTCTTGCCATGAATATGACCTTAATTGTCGAAATGGCATTAAACATCTATTACTCACTCACTCCTAATCACTTCTGAGACTGAAGAAATACAGTATAAAAAGTCACAAACTGGAACCTGTCACAAAGTCAGTGCACTATAACTACATTTTGCAAGTTACCCACTGAACGGGAGTTAGAAAACATTTGCAAGTGGGTGAATTTTGTGAACATGGAATGTCTCTGCTTCATTAGTGATTGTTTAAAACATGATACTGTTAGTGTACACATATTTCAAGAAGTTGCACTTAAATACATGAAGACCAAATCACCTCAACTCAAAAAGATTGTTTACATCAGTGATGGGGCTTCATCACAGTATAAGAACTGCAAAAATATTGCAAACTTATTTCATCACAAGGAGGACTTTAATCTTGAAGCTAAGTGGCATTTTTTTGTCACTAGCTATGGTAAAAAAGCATGTGATGGAATCGGAGGAACTGTAAAAAGACTTGGAACAAGGGCAAGCCTTCAGCGACCACTAGATGACCAAATACTTAAACTGAAAGATCTCTTTGAGTGGGCCCACAAAGAAATTGAGGGGGTCACCTTCTTTAATGTAAAAAGGAAAGACATTGAATGCCATGGAAAAAAGCTAGAGTCCTGTGTCAGTAATCTGAAGACTGTGCCAGGAAGGAGGAGATAACACTCCTTTGTTCCAACTGATAACACCCTTCTTGCAAAGAGAACATCCAAAGACAACACTGGCAGTCTGATAAAAATGGCTGCTAAATCTTCAGTATCCAAAGACAATGTGCCTAATATTGGTCAATGTGTTGCTTGTAGCAATGATGAACACTGGTGGGTGGGAGTAGTACTAGATCATTCTGAGGAGAATGGAGACTAGAGTATCAAACTGATGTCACCAAAGGGACCATCAAAGGTATTCGGATGGTTAGCCAGGGATGATATCTGGTGGATTCCAAAAACTGACATTATCTGTGTGATTAGAGCCCCAAGCACCTCCGACGGAAGAACATACAAGATTCCTGTTAAATCATACAAACATATTTGCGACATGTTTGCCAAGCACAACTTACTTTAATGTCTCAAGGTAAGTTTTGATGCCATATTAAACATTATTAAAATACATGGAAGGAGTTAGTGACTAATTGGAACCAAAAGATGTGTGTTAAATCTTTCTGAGGATTTTTTTTTTATCTCACTTCGAGGTTGTCCGCAAAAGCGCCCCCTATATTGCTCCCATGAGTGATTTTATTATTTGTACATAATCTCCTAGACCTCATGCATTAGTTCAAGAGAAAGAAAGATGGTAGAGACATCATTTTATTTTATATAGATTTTTCAATTTCATTCATTATCTGCTTATATGTGATTTCTTCACATGTTTGAGGTACTACTACTCATACAGGTTTGACAGCATAACCAATTCTAATGTATGTACCTGATACCAATATATATAGTTGAGCAGGCTGATTGAGTGGGGGGCTCCTAGTTGTCACAGTCTCTTTGTAGTAGGCCCCCGAAAATCAACCAGCCTTAAGAGCTGCATTTTCTCTGCCCAACCTCTTAGGCTAAATGAATAAAATTGGAAAAAGCGCTCAGAGTTGGACAGCCATGCTTACACATGGTATCTAAGATACTTGGATGCACCCCCAGAATTAATGATTAGATGATCTGAGAGGGTGACCAAGGGAGATTTTTCAAAATTGGTTGATTTGACATGGACTGACCCTATTATATTTCTACTCTAGAATGACTGGAGACATGAATCATATGAATCTTCAAATCATCGTAGGATCTAGACTTGAGAACTTTCTTGAATATAGGGTGTTTTGGTATGTCTACATTTCCAGGAGATAATCACATTCTCAATTCTTTTAGTGGACCTTCTGAGACCTTCTGGGGCCATCCACAAATGATATCATGCTGGAGGAGGGGGGTTGGTCAGGCCCGGCATGATGGGTAATTTTCCTTATACCATCAGCATTGCTAAGTTGGGGAAAACTGCGAGGGGGCGGGGGGGGGGGGTCAGAAATAGTCAGTTTGGCATGATGTCATTTATGGATGCCTCACTTGAGGTCTTGTTCAGTGGGTGTGCACTAATACTATCAGTTCCCGCTAGGCCAGTGGTGCATAATTAATATCTTATTTATAGGGACTTGGCAAGCTGGCCTCATCAAAATGTTAGCCACAGGTCAGAGCATTTAAGTGTCTTTTACATCATAACTAGGAGATGCAATGAGCGGGACCGATAACTCCCAGTACACCCCAAGGTCACACATGTGGTGACCATCCCCACAGTGGTGGGTGGTGTGGGGAGATCCAGTGGGGCTCTAAACCTCTGGGTATTAAAATATGTCAGAAAAATGTCTGAAAGTTAAAGATCAGGAAAACAATTCTCAGGAAAATAAGAAATAAATCAGGGCATATTTTTTCCTTCCAAAAACAGTCAATTTAGTAAATAATAACTTTTATAGAAAATAGCACCATTAGTCATAATTCATCATATCCATTCAAAGCAGGAGACTGACCACATTGGCATCAATTGTGTGATGTGTTTAAGCAGGCAACTGATCCCAGAGCTGATCATGGTTCACCAGTGGATGATCTTATGTCATTTAAGCGTTTTACATGTCAGTAAAGAAGGGCTTATGAAGTTGTTTTGCTGAAACTGCTGAGGATTATGTTGTTGAAGTCTAGTCTCCTAGTGCAGAAAATATTACCTCAGCTAGACTTTAATTTGATATGGGTCACCAAATTCCTCTCCCAAATGTTACAGAATAATACTGAAAAACAGATGGAATCAAGGGCCGTTTTGAATACTGCTTTTTGACCCTTCTTGATGAAATTACCAAAATGCTAATGGGATTTAAATTACCAATATATTTCCCCTCTCCTACCCACGATCCTCTGTTCAACAGAAAATAATGCACACACTGTTAAAAAAAGGGTTGTCGTAATAACACGAGAAATCCTCATCCCAAAGTTGCCAGAGATCCGTCATTATTTTCACAGACCTTCCTTGGAGCACCATACTGCCACCTGGGGCTTCTTGTAAAAACTACACTGGTTCACCATAACATAATTACATTGGTTCAATGTTCAGTTTTACGAGGATCCCTGGTAGATTCAACAGTTATTTTTAGCAGCGCACTACAATCTTTTATATTTAGTTGAAGCTTGTAGGCCTAACACGTCTTAGTGGGATATAGAGCCTACTTACACAGTATACGGATGGGGCTCTGGCAAGCTGGGAGTGACCGATTTAGTTACTGAGGTTACAGGAAGGATAGTAGGCAGTTCCAATAAAGTGAGGCACATTTCCTCTAATTATCATAAAGCTTCCCCAACCAGAAGGAATTCCCACAGGCTAAATACCCCAGCTCCTGTTTAATAAGGGTGTATGGGGAGGTAGGAAGTAATGGGAATTTTCTCTTTATTTTTTTTCTCATTCGGTCAAGATGTATAGAGAAGGTAGAACACAGACTAGAAAGAGCTTAGGGAGTGATCATTTTTCAACAACAGGGGCGCTGGTGGCTTTCAGCCCCTCTGAGGAGGTTGGTGAGAATAGTTCCACCTTTTCTTCAGCGAAAAAGCCAGTGCGTTATTATAGGTTAAAAGGGCGCATTCATGTGCGATTTTTGGGTCCACTGGGGGTCAAAAAGAAAAAGGGGGAATCTTGCGTGTTGTTAAAAATGAGACCTTATTGAGACCTTAGATGAGCGCTTATTTGAGACCCTGGCGCTTAAACCGCCCAAATACGGTATAGAAAATAAAACATGTCAAGGAGACATCACTGTAAGCCATAAGAAGCGAGAAAAGGACAGTAGTCGCCTCATTCTTGCCTCTCTCGAAACGAAAATGGAGTAGGAATTAGGAGATAAGTTCAGTTTGTTATCTGTCTGTTAGCTACAAGCCCAGTCTGAGCCCTTGTGAAGACACCCCACACTGCCTATTAGACAAAGTCCTTTAAGGGCCGCTGATGCATCAGCCCAGCAAATCTGTGTCAACTTTTGTCATGCTGCACCAGCCTCACCCCATGCGCTCTTAGGACTTGACGTGTGGGTGATCACGGACCATGACAAGATATGACGCATGCGTGAACATCCCAGCCAAATTTGTGAAGTTGAGTCAACATGCGTGAACCTTCACCAACAATGACACATGATGACATCATGTGTCATCACACATTATCACACACACTGACAAATGGGTCATGACACAGTATCACATATATTGATGCACAGACTAATTTATGGGTGGGGGATAGGCAGGGGGGGGGTTGCAGGTGGTTGTGGATTTCTGATATTTCATAACTTTATTAACATCAATTCAGCTGTTCATATGCTGGTTCCCATTGAAGATATCTCTCCTCTGCATGTCCACTTTGCTTGAAAATGGATAGATATTCTGTCAGCTGTGTGAGTTGAATTTTCCTTGTATCAGTCTTGAGAATGCCTGTTGAAATGATAAGAAATGGTCATAAACAAACAGCAGCAATCTAATTTTCACCACCCACTCACATCCAAATTGATAAACAATGACCACTCCCATATGGCAGCCTGAATCCCCCAGAATTTCCCTGAGCCTTGCTCACATAGAAAGTTCTACCGTAATCTCTCGCGTAGAAGGCGCGTCTTATACGCGAATCAGATCGTTCATGGGTCTTATACGCGGGAGGTAAATTGCCTTGAGTTTGGGGTGCGCCTTATACGCGGGTTTTTCCAACATCTCATTTGGGAAAATGCGCCGATGACAGCTTGAACTCATAGCGCCAGCACCGCGGCAGACCGGGAGGTGTCGACGCGCTCGCCGGGGATAAGGCCCACCATGCGCCGATGACAGCTTGAACTCATATAGCCAGCACCGCGGCAGACCGGGAGGTGTCGACGGGCGCTCGGCGGGTTTGACGCCGACCGTGTGCCGCTGACAGCTTGAACTCATAGCGCCAAGCGCGGCAGCCCGGTCGCTGTAGATTTGCTCGCCGTTTTTTTTTATGCCGAACGTGTGCCAATGACAGCTTGAACTCATAACACGAGCAGCGCGGCAGACCGGGAGGTGTCGACGGGCGCTCAGCGGGTTTGACGCCGACCGTGTGCCGATGACAGCTTGAACTCATATAGCCAGCACCGCGGCAGACCGATCGCTGTAGATTTGCTCGCCGTTTTTTTACGCCGACCGTGTGCCGATGACAGCTTGAACTCATATAGGGGGGTGGGGAGGGGGGGCGCCTTCTAAGCGAAACAGCCCCCCTGTGAGTTGGGGGGCGCCTTATACGCGGGTTTTTCCAGAAATCGATCCAGAGGAGGTACGTGCGCCTTCTACGTGAAAAGGCCTTCTCTGAGTTGGGGGTGCGCCTTCTACGCGAGCTGCGCCTTCTACGCGGGAGATTACGGTACATTAATTTGGGGTGTTGAGACAAATAGCTGAAATCAGCAACAAGATAGATGTTCAGGGATTGTAGATAATATCAATGTGTTACTGTATAAATGCTTATCACATAGGATTTCAAGTCAAATCAATCTAGAACTGTGTGACCACCTACCACAAGATCTGTTCTCCATGGCTGCCTCTGCCTGACTGTTTTGAAAGCAGGAGGAGAACAAAGGAATGGGAGGGAAATTTGAAATGGACCAATCAAAACACAGAATAGTACATAATGTGTCATTGTGCGTGAAGTTATGTCATGGAGGGTGAGAGTTGGCGAATCTTGATGCATGCTCACATCTCCTCACACAGTCTGTCATGCTAATGTTGGACAAAGTATCTGCCCCTATTATCACTTAATACAGAGTTATTTAACCAGCCTATGAAGAGATCCTATATATTTGCTCTAATCAGCTGTGACCTAGCTGATCAGTAGACATTAAACCTTCATATCCCATCAAACCAGGACAAACAGATACTTAGATATCATGTAAAACATATGCAATTCCAATTCAGTGCTATGTCCCATAGACAAAACAAATGAGCTATTATGTCTAATGTATGCACTAAATCACATATACTTGGCTATCATTATATTCCTGATTCATATGTATTTCATGCCATGTAAAAAAGAAACTTGCTCTGTGAAACATAAATTCTCATATTGACATTTACTCCATAGGCCCACTCTGCAAAGTACAAGCCATGAGAATCCATACAGTTTCCATAGTCTCTTATTGTTGAAGGCTTGGTGAAGAAATGTCATGCTAGGTGAGAGTTTACAAGTATTGACACATGTTGACATGTGCTCACGCTGGTCCCCTCACATCTTTATTGAAGTAAGTGAAGACATGTGAAGCTGCCTGAGAGTTGACAAGTATTGACGAATGCTCACCCAGTTCCCATCACACCCTTATGGAAATGAGTGAAGACATGTGAGGTTGGGTGAGAGTTGACAAGTATTGACACATGTTGACATTTGCTCACCCAGTTCCCCTCACATCTTTATGGAAATGAGTGAAGACATGTGAAGCTGTGTGAGAGTTGACAAGTATTGACACATGTTGACGCATGCTCTCTCAGGTCTTACTGAAGTAAGTGAAGGTTTGTCAAGCTGAGTGAGAGTTGACGTTGTATCACACAAAATGACATTATTGACTCAATGTACTCAAACATTCCTCACCCAGCATGACTCATGTTCACTAGGATTTGCTGGGAGTGCATCATGCCCATTGGTCGTCATGATGCATGAATGTAGCCCTGGCAAGTAACTCACCAGGGCTACATTCATTCCTCATGCCGACCCTACGGGGTCAATACACGCGATTCCGGAGAGTCAACATGATGCTCCAATGAAGTGCTTGTGAGCAGTCTCGTTAGCACTTCATTGCAGCATTATGAATGATGATCAATGGGCAAGATGCACTTCTCCATCAGCAACCCTTAAAAGGTTAATTAATAACAGGAACAGACTGAGATCATTTGATTCTATGGAATTTCCTGATATAACAACGTGAAGATGAGAATATAATTCAGTTATTAAGTTGGTGAGTTCAGTGACACAATGTTGAGACCCTTTGAATGGGTGAGTGATTTCAAACAATGACTGTTCTCAGTGGAAATATGACTTAAGATTTCATTCATAAAGGAAAACAATGTACTAGAAATCTTTGTGAGAAGACACAAAGAGAGATACATGAAATTATAGAAATTCATAGAGATGCACTTGTACTGAGAGAGCACTGATCAAGGTTGTATTATGAAGACCACACATTGTATCAAGTGCACTTTAAAATAAAATATCTTTGAAATAACAGCGGAATCCTTCTCCCAAAGTTGCCAGAGATCCTTTCCTATTTTCACAGAGATTCCTTGCACCACCGTACTGCCACCTGGGGCTTCTTGTAAAAACAACACTGATTCAGTGCAATTTTAATCATGGTGGTTCACTGTTCAGGTTTACGAGAATCCCTGGTAGATTCAACAGTTGTTTTTACAGTGTGTATTTTTAGATTCATCCCTGTTTCCCTTCGCCCTGCCGCTCCCCTTTCCTCCCTCCCTCCCTCTCCGTCCGTTTAATGAGTAGGTTGTTATATCTGTGGGATCTGCAAGCTACCAGATTGCCAGACCAACGTCTGACTGTTGGTTGCAGAGAAATTACACTAATTGACAATTTCTTCTTTACGTGCCCTGAGGGCCAAACTGGGAAGAGAAGCTAAAGGTGAATTGTGCCCAATTGAAATGTCTACAGACCTAACACTCACATTTTGGATGCCATGTGCCTGAAAGGCACAGAGAGAAACTGCTGCCTAGTTGTGCCAATTAGGGAGATCATTAGAGTTGCATAGCATATGGATTATGTGAATAGCACGTAAATTGCACTTTGCCTAAGTGAAACTTCCATACTTAATCCACGACAAGTCTTTCCATGAACCCGAGCAAGATGTTTTGACAGAGAAAAATCCCAATTCTGAATGTTTCATTGTCATATGTAGCTATGTGGGTATTAATAGCCAAAACATGAACATAGTAATAATAAGAAGTTGGCGATTAGTGGATAATTGATGAGAGCTTTATTGTACAAAGTACATGCTGGTTAGATGGTAACTCAGCGAGTAGCTAGTTGGTAATGCTCGAAGGTGTACTAGCACCTGGCTGTATATACACAATGACCATCAGGTGTACCACCCCTAGTGGTAGGGCGTGGTACTACTGCATATATTATAGGTGACTAAAGTGTAATGAGTGATAATGGATCATATATATAGTATAATGTACAATATAGCAATAAAGGAAAAACGGTTGAGTTCTCTACTTATCACATCATAATGTATGGTCCGAATCATCCCTTTCTTATGATGATGTGCCAATGCACCCCAGACAGTACAACATACCGACCCTTTGGAATCTTATCAATCCATGCCAATTGGTCATCATGATGCACCAATGAAGTGCTGGCAAGACTGCTTGCCAGCACTTTATTGGTGCATCATGATAACCATAATGCATAAATGTTGAGTTCATGAGTTACTCACAAGGGATGTATGCAATCTTGCATCATCAACATAAGAGCGAACACTGACCATTTCATCCTCCAGTCTGTTTCCCTTTCCCTCCATGAAATCTCTTTCCTTTGTCCAACATATATAATGCTCGTACCTGGTGCTAGGAAGGTAGCAGTAACAGTCAGATAGGGCCTGAACTTGGCACTCTTTAAGCATGTGTATCAGACTACAAATTTGCAACCTATGCTTGAAGAGTGAGCAGTATTTCCATTTACCGTTCCTGTGACAGGAAGAGGGACATAGGAGGAGTTTTATATAGTCCAAAACCACTATGCTTTGCTGCTTCCTGTACGGTAGTACCCTGAGGGCTTAAACCTCAGGGCACCAGTGTATGCCCAACGTTGCTTTGCATCATTCTCAAATAGGCATATAGTGAGGGAGTGAATTGACCCACAATGACAGTCAAATACATAAGCAAATGTCAACGACCATGGGATATTTTTACACACAGAGGGGAATACGATGTAAAAAATCCCATGGAAGTGGACATTTGCATTTATGTCATGGCCTAGGGGGTTATTTTCCTTTTAAATAAAGAAAAACAGCTTAGATCTGTACAAAATCCAAGATGGCGGACACCCATTGAATACGGACACATTGTATTCAATGCCCCCCCATTGAATACGGCGGTTCTAGTACTAATCTATAGTGATGTTCGTATCAGCCATGACATAAAAGTACACATAATAGTTGCCTCTTGACTTATACATCTAAATAACACTGCAATCTTCAGCAGACCAGAGCCCGCTGAAGCCACCGGGACTCGACCCATCCCAAACTGGCTCAATTGATACCAGTACTGCACAGCTGTTATCTAAAACTATGCAAGGGTCCTGGCAGTGGCCACCAAAAGAAGGAAAAAAAACAAGCATTCTCCTGTGATCATATTTGCTATGATCCTGAAAAATGGCTTGGTTTTGAAATTCAAGTACAGTCTTGTGTCATTAAGTATCCGACGATTGCATAGAAATCATTTTTGAAATTGCCATTCCCCCCCATGTCCAAATTATTGGATGATTTTACCCTTTAAGGGCCGCTGATGCATTAATACATCATGCCCATTGGTCGTCATGATGCACCAATGAAGGGCTGGCAAGACTGCTCACCAGCACTTCTTTGGAGCATCATGCCGACCCTTTGCGGTTGATACATAAACTCCTGGAGGGTCAGCATGATGCTCCAATGAAGTGTTGGCCAGCGGTCGCACCAGCACTTCATTGGTGTTTCATGACGACCAATGGGCATGATGCATAAATGCAACAGTGGCCCCAAAAAGGGTTAAGAGTACTCCTCTTTAAGACTAGACTTCTATGACTAGGGGAGATAATGTCAAATCACCTATACGTATATCTAGCACTATGAGACAGGTGCCAATAGGCTATATCAGATCTGGCATATTTTGTTATGATGATACAGAATGATATATTTTGATAACTGAATGGTATTCCCAAAACAAAATAACTTGCTCTACTCCAGCCCTTATGATGTTGACCATTGAATATGACAGTGTGACAAGCAAACACCAACCTACAAGCCCTTTGAATATGAGAGTGTGACAAGCAAACACCAACCTACAAGCCCCAACTGATAGTCCATTGAAAACAAGACCACAAACTCTAAAGCACCAAAATGACAGCATTGGGAAAAAGCGGCGAGCGGGCTACTCAGTTTTGATACCTTTGATTCTCTGTTCCCATTCCAGAAACCCAATAGAGTATTTTTCTTGCTCAGCCATCCTCAATTTAACCATCCACAGAATCCCCCGACTACCCTCCTGGGGATGGGCCATCCACGCCCTCGGTACAACCCAAATTCCGTCTCTGTCAAACAACAGTCTCAACCTGATCTTTTGGTCTCTGCTACCTACTGAAATTGCTGACTGTAGAGAAGAGGCAACATCTATACGTTTAAGTACCTGACCAGCTGAAAATAGAGACCTGCTCACACCATCTTGCATTCTATAGATATCAAAACCCATTATGATATAAAAACTTATTGTAATGTCTAAATTTCTTTTTTAAAAGGAAAAAAGATTTGGCCTTGCTATAAATTGTGCCACATTTTCTACATTGAAACTATGATCATATAATGCAGTCACACAGAAATAAATCTACATCAGACTCAACAATCATTACCTGGGATGGTCTAGTGGGGAGGGGGAACAGCCAAGAAAATTTGGTCATGGGGGGAGCACAGCCAAGATTAGGCACCACATTTCGTATAGTTAAGAGTTTTACCAAGGCCAGAGGGTCGGGGGAGGACAAGTGGCCCCCAGACCACCCCCTGGATCTGGATCCGCTGCTGATTACAATGCCTAAGTCAATGTCATTAGACAATTACTGATGCAGAGATAACAAAAGTCGACCAAAGCTAAAATCTCTACATGGAGAGTTTCCACCATAGTCCTACCATATATCAAAAAGGCACCTAGTGCCATGGCAGATTTCACCTTTCCGTACCTGACCTGCTTGTAGATTGTCATTCCACTGTTTGCAGATATGTGGCGCCAGTGTGTCGCAAGTTAAATTAAATTTGAATATGCGTGCACATATCTATAATAGAAATCATTGGAAGCAGGAAGATTGGCCCACTGGTCAGTGTGAACAGGGGTAATGCCTTTCTAACATTGTCTGTGCATTGTAAACAGTAACTGTTGAATCTACCAGGGATCCTTGTAAAACTAAACACTGAACCACCATTATTGTTTTACAGTGAACCAGTGTAGTGTTTACAAGAAGACTCAGGTGGCAGTACAATGGTGCAAGGAATCTCTGTGAAAATAATGGTGGATTTCTGGCAACTTTGGGACAAGGATTCCTTCGTTATTTTGACGACTTTTTTTTTTACAGTGTGGGGATATTGTGGTCAACGCATTATAGTGTAAGGACGAGTGGCAAATATGCCCATCCATCTTGTTAAGTCATCATTGGATGACAGACCTACACAATAGAAAGCATTGTACCAAACAAATAAGGAAAATATGTCGATAATATAGCAGAGCTTCCCAGGGGAGGAAAGGGCCCTAGGCAGGGGGGGTCCCATGTCCCTTGTCGATTGAAGACGTTTAAGAAGTGTCCTTGTCACTTGTCTCTAGGCCCATGTCCCTTGTCGATCCTAAGAAGTGGCCTTATTTCAGATACGGTTTGTAGTGCTTAAGGCTACTTTCGCTACCCTATACCCCCTTGGCCATATGGTAAGGTATTATGGTTGTGATAAAAGAGACCCACAAATAAACATCACCACAACAGTAGTATACAGGACATAAATGTCTGCCAGCAGCCAATCACAGTCAGTAGTAACTGCTTTGTGTTTCAACACTAAATCTGCAGAACCCAACACAGGGTACACAGACTGTCTGCTCAGCTTATCATGCCGTGTACAAACTGGTACCTGAGGATCCACTCCACTGTAGCCCCTTCAAGGGCCAATAATGCAAGAGTGCACCATGCCCATTAATCATCAATGATGCACCGATGAGGTGCTGGTCGGTCTGCTTGCCATCATTTCATTAAAGCATCATACCGACACTCATCAAATCAGCATCGATATACTCCAATAGGGCCAGCATGAAGCGTTGATGCTTGTAGGGGATTCTAATACTGACCAATAAAATCATCAGACAAAGTGAAGACCATAATCACCGATTGTAACTCCTTATCCAATTTCATTTCAATCTCTTGTCCATTACTTTCAAGCCTCCCATGAGTGGGAATTGCTCAATAATTGAATTTAAGTCTCATCAGCATCTCACACAGACAAAATGAAAAATCATAGAAATGAAACACCTCAGAAATCTGTTCCTGTTATTAATGTTTATGGCCATTAAATTTTCTAATACCCAGACAGGGCCAGTCTGAAATAGATCACACTGCTACTGTCTTTATGTCTACTTCTCTTCTCTTACTGTAGAAGGAAGAGGCATCCACATACACATTTACTTTACAATAATGATATGCTATGTACACAGCAAGTTGCACAGCTTTCTTTTGAAATCATACTATATGTACCGAATTTGATTTAGTAGGTGTACATTTCATTTCTTAATCCAGCGTTTTTGTTGTCTTGTATTTCAGCCTATGATTAATACTTAAAGAAAGGCTGTGCACCTAGCATGGTATAAGTGACCATGTCTAACATTACACAGAATTCCAATTGCAGAAACGTCGTTTCATTACGGTTGTATCATTCTGATTTCAGAAATCGCTTTATGATTCTAATGAAAAATTTAACCAACATTTTATCGTTTCCTTGTCCCTTGAGTAAATCCAAGATGATATGACAGAATATAGTGAGTAGGGATTCTCCAGATAAAAGTAGAATGGCTGATATTTGAGTCCTTTTTATGGTTTCCTATCATTATTGATCAAACATTTAGCTTGGTATCAGTTGAATCATTTCAATGTCTCTGTTTTTTGTACCATTGACATGTGTGACAATTACTCTAGATTTTATCAATCCCTCTTTATCAGAATACTCATCATATCATGAGATAAATGTCATGGCTCCACGAATGGAAGTTGACAAATCCCCACTAGGGACAATGGCCAAGTGTAGACAGCAAGCTAAAAACAATAATAAAAGAAAGGGAGGAGCAGATTTCAATTTCTGCCTCAATAAAACCATAGTGTTGTAGATTTTAATAGAATAGTAGAGAATAGACCTGTGAGACATAGCGCGGCAACTTGTAATCTTGTGTCTAGTGATAGAATAATAGGAAAGCTAACTTCAAAGGCAATTAAAGGTTTACCATCTGGCTCACCCTGTAACTCTTGTGCTGCCTTGTACTACTAGGTCTACTACCGAGAAGTTCTGCCTGCCCATAGTCTCATAGATGACCACTACAAATGGTAGAGGTGGGCATGTTCAATGACCCAGAACCATATGCACCAAGGACCCCAGAATGACTAGGGTTGTGTGTGGCAGTCTTACCAACCCCAACAGCATACAGCTGGTCACAACCCCCTCCCCACCAAACTGGTAACCCCCTCCCCTCTGTAGACAGGGTACACCAAGTTTAGCATTTGTCTCTCCATAGAGATTTATAGAGATTCTAAACAGTAAATATCTTCTTCAAATACAGAATATATGATCCAAATGTACCATAACCCCGTGAGATGAAACCTTTAGTACATATATACAGCAATTTCAGACCACAGAATTATCAGATAAAGCCTACAGAGATGTATTGGTCAATCTTAATTTTGTCTTGTGCTAATCTTCCATAGAGCTCCAGGAGCTGAAATGTCTAATCTAATCATAAAACCCAAACTAAACATATATCACAAAAACAAGTTATCTACCATTAGTACATACATATGCTGATAACAATGCCTCAATATTGTGCCAAAATAGTCCATAGGAGAAGAACAGTGAACGAAAATAGAAATCAGGGCTCCCCTATCCCTTACACCCTGGCGACTCTGAACCATTGACTAGTCTACAAGTCTCACTAGTAGGACTTAGAGTCGCCGCGCTAATATTTGCTCAGGCCATAACTGCCACAGTTATCTACATTTGACTGAGACTATGAGGATACAGATTCTCACAAACAGGGGATGACTATTCCTGTTTGTTTGTTTTTTTGCTTTGTTTTGGTTCCTTGTTTTTGGTTGTTGTTTTGCTGTTTTGTTGTTGTTTTTTTGGGGGTGGGGGGTCATAAAGATGCAGATTGTTGCATTCTCCTGAAATAAAATTGTACTCCATGTATGGAATTAGCATAACAACTGATTGTTTTTCTGTGTTTTCTCAGTTTGGGCTGAAGGAATCTAACTAAGTTCTGGTGAGTGATAGGCCATTGCCACATCGGTATGAGAGCAACTCCTTCCAAGTGATACCAACTTCACATAATATCATCATCTTTTGGAGGTTTTCTTTGGTACTTTTCTGTGTTGGTAGCTGAAGGAGGCTAATTGATTGCCATTCAGAGACACTAAAGGCACATCTATTATCTATGGAATTTGTTTTATATTGTCAAGACAGTACACAGCATAAAGATAGTTACCATACTTCTACTCTGTTTGTATAAAGTGGCAATGCAGCACTAGTGAGTAACTGGCCATGTCACCATTGTTACAGCAATGAAGACATAGATCCCCTGTTGGGAAGCCTACTGGAGGCCATTTCTTAACAGGCTACGACTGATCACTTTCAAATCATAGTGGGAACCCTTATTTTAGTGACAAAACAGCCCAACAGCATTGGTCATGTGGTATCTGCAGCACTATGACTGCCCTACCAAACTATATTAGGTTGTAAAATCGTAGTAGCTGTATGCAGTCGTAGTACCTTAAGAAATTGCCTCCTGTGGTTATGAAGGTAGTGCAGCACATAATACAGGCATGTGCCACCCCCCCCCCCAATAAAGTGTATGATCTCAAGTAAAATATGGTCATGTGAGACTGTACCATTACTCAGAGTGATCTCTGTCCAACACAGCCCCATTAAGGTGCAGGAAGTGGACATCAGACAGCCCACCAGGATGGCCTCTGTGTGCATGCGTAGACTGCAAGTAGTCTGATCCCTCACTCTGCCCCACTAGTGACCACAGGATCACTCAGTCTCAACTACAACATCCCCACTCTCAGTCACGGTATCCCTCACTTTGAGCCCTAACAAGGGTGGAGCCTTGTCTCCTTACTCTCACCTGGAGGGCTTTTCTAAAAGATTGGAATTGAGTGTCTGTCGCAGGCGCTATTCCCAAAACGGAACAAACTCACCTTAGGTAATTGATTTTCTGTGTTGCCAAAAGGTAATGGGTGAGAGATGTGGTTCAGGAATGGTCCAGAATCATTGAGCACTTCCAAAACTCTGGCCTAAGTAATATATAATTTGAACCCTGAAGCATTCAGGTGTGACCAACCATGGAACAACTTCCCTCACCTTTTATACCACTGTCTAATTCAGAGAAAGTCCATCCAATTAAATTATGAGGTGTGATATCACTTCCCAGGGTTGAGAAGAGCAGGGAACCGGGCAGTAAGTTAGATACAGTGAGAATCCAAATCCCAATCTTTTCAAACCACCCTTCTGGGCCCATTATAAACATCTCTCAATATGAGCTCTAATGAGGACGGGTGCTTCTCTATGGAGCCCTATCCTGCTGCTTTACAATGGGTATTTTATTTCATGTTAAGAACGGTCCTTACTATAGATTTGAGTAGTGTGGTTAGGTGTTTGGACCCACTTCGTTTATGGCCGTGCTCACTCAAGCGTTTTACTCCACATCGGGTTCCTCTGTATAAGAGCTCGGGTGCATAAAGGTATGGATGTGTAATTGTTAAAAGTAGAATAGTATTACAGTATCTAGATGAGTTAGGAATTCATGTGAATTGATATCAGTGATTATATAACACAGATTATAGATACTGATGTATAGTAAGTTCTGATTCAGTAAAAAATGATTAGTACGGTACATTGAGAAGCTGATGTGAATACATCAAGTTTGAAAGTTTACTCTAGGTGACTTAGTGTAAACCCTCTATTGTATGCTAAGAGGATTTACATATGTATATACCTTGTGAAGCATATTAGAGGAATAAGGAAATAACAGTCTATTTGTAGGATGGTATAAAACACTGTCTAATACACATATTCTGAACACGCTAATTCAACTTTTTTAAAGACACACAATTCGGATTATGGTGACCTCTAAATATCATCTTTAACAGACACTCAGGATAATGGCTTTAAATACACGAGAGATTTTTAGAAATGAAATCCTTATAAAACCTGCTTCAACCATGTGTATTTGCGGACCTTCAAAGTGTGGGAAAACATATTTTGTAGCTGAACTACTTAAAAACAGGCATAACATGTATCAAAACGGTGATTACCCTAAGAAGATTTTATTTTGTTACTCTGTTTATCAGCCTGTGTACGAGGAGCTTCAAAATGGAGTGGAAGGAATAGACTTTAACGACGGTTTACCAAGTGAAACTGATATAAATACCTTTTCTGATGGTAATCATAATATGGTTGTATTAGATGATTTGATGCGTGAGGTTGTTAATACAGCAAATATGGAAAAATTGTTTACTTTAGGATCACATCATCTTGGTTTAAGTGTGATATTTGTATCTCAAAATTTATTTGAAAGTGGTAAACATGCCCGCACTATTTCTTTGAACACTGAATACAATGTTTTATTCAAAAACCCTCGAGATGGTGGCCAGGTTGCAACTATAGCTAGACAAACTGGGAAGCACATGGCATCTGCTATTGTTGAAGCATATCATGATGTCACAACCAAAACACCATATGGATACTTATTTTTAGATATGACTCAGAAATGTTCAGAGGACATGCGTATAAGGACTGGTATATTCCCAAACAAACTTATGTTTGTTTATAGAGTAAAGAAAAGATTTTAGACACATCATGTCTAAGATAGATTCTAATATAGACTACCTCAAATTTATTGCAACAACGCCATCAGTAAAACAGAGACAGAGTATTCTGCGTACTTCAACAAAGGATCAAGTATTAGTCATCACTGAGATAATAACAAATTTACTTCAAGGAAATATACAAGTTGATGATTCTACTCTCAAAGTCTTAAAGGCTTACAGAAAAAGTTTACGCAAAGTTGGTGCAGCAGGACAGAAACTTTCTTGGACTAAACGTAAGGAAGCAATTATCAAATCGGCTAAGGCTATTTCCCTTTTATTAAAAGGATTTAAGTATATATGGACATGAGTTACACAGAGAAACTCGTTGTTATACCTTATAATATGTTTGAGAAGCTGAAGATATCTTATGACAATCAATCAAAAGAGGAAAATGAAAATGACAGTAGTAACTTGAAAACAACTCAACTATTGTCTAGAGATAATCTTTTTGATAACCGTATCAAGGAACACAATGAAAATCGGTTACATAAACAACCATTAAAGGAAGTCAGAACAAAGAGTCATATAGATTACATGAATCCAATTGTTAATGATATTCATAACAGTAATGATGATGATGTTGATAACAATGACAATGATAATGACAATGATAATGATTCTAATTCTGATGTTGAAAGTGATATCAACATAAATAAGGAGAGTGATGAAGATTCTCAAGATTATAATGATGATAACATGGATCTAAATTCTAGCTACAATAAACAAAAGGTGCCTTCCTTACCACCTAACCCTAGAGAATACTTTTCACTTTTAGACAAAAGAACAAAAAAGATTCCAAGATCTACATCTAAAAAAACAGAAAAAGTAAGAGATGTACAGAATAAAACATCTACCATAAATAACGATTTAAAAAAGAAAAGATCAAGACCTAATACAAACATAGATATAAGCGCAAGTCAGAAAGTTGTGAAAAGGATGAGAACACTCCCCTCAAACTGGATTAATATATAGCATCATGGAGAATAATACCTCTAAATCACGATTTGAGGTGGCTTCTGACTTTCGAGATGATTATTCTGATGTGCCCAAATTCATAAAAGAGAGTGTTAAAGAGCTATATAACAAACCGGATGAACCAGGTAGCTTCAGTGGTGTAGGTAAAATTACAGATATTTTGAAAGATAGACATCCTAATATTAAGAAAAGTTCCATAGCTGATGATGTTAAGAAAGCATTATCATATAATCAAGCATACTCTTTAAATGTTCAACCTAAGAACCGGTTTCTTAGATCGAGGGTTACAAGTGCTGGATTGAATTACATGTTTGATGCTGATTTGATGAATATGTACACATATTCAAGATATAATAAAGGATACAAGTATGTTTTACTTGTAATCGATATATTCAGTAGATTTGTCATTACAAGACCTGTGAAAACTAAACATAGTACAGATATGGTTCCTGCAATGCAGTCTGTGTTTGAGGAGAGATCTTGTCGAATATTAAGAACAGATGGTGGTGGTGAATTTAACAGCACTGATATCAGGAAGTTGTATAAAAAATACAATATTAGACATTACATTGCTCATAACGATGGTAAGGCCTCATACAGTGAAAGACACATACGCACAATCAAACAAAAAATGATAAGGTATATGATAGCAAATAACACATACAACTGGATAGATGTACTACAGGATATAACAAAATCCTACAATAATACACACCATTCAGCTATAAAAACTACACCAATAAAGGTTACAAAAATGAATGAATCAGAAATATTTGAAAGGCAGTATCAAACAATAACGAAGAAAGAAATAAGAGAGGCAGTTGAAAGGTCTAAAAACTTAAGGAAAAATAACATCAATGTTGGAGACTATGTGAGAATTTCTAAAATCAAAAAACCTTTTCAAAAGGATTACGAACCCAAGTGGACTCATGAACTGTTTCAGGTATATAAGACATCAGTAAGAGACGCTATTAAGGTATTTTACATCAGGGATCTTTTAGGTGAAGAGGTGGAAGGCAGTTTCTATGAACAACAACTGGTTAAAGCAAATATAACTAAATCTCAACTTTACCAGTACTCAAAAGTACTCAAGAGACGAACTTTAAAAGGTAAAAGATATTATTATATACGTTGGGCTCATTACCCTTCAAAATTTGACGAGTGGGTGAATCATCAACAATTCAGGAAACTACAAAAAACTATACATTAATTACCATGTATTTACATCTAAAGAGTTCAGATAGTATATTATACTATCCAAATAATAGTTTAATTAGACATACCATTAAACTACCGGAAATATTACAATTTAAAGGAACTGGGTGGCAGTGTGCTCTTATGGAACTTGAAATAAGAAATGCTGGTGAAATCTACCATACTGAGGATAACTCAAAACCACACTCAGTGTACATAGGCTCAGACATAGTGGACTACACATACACAAGCTTTGGTAAAGTTCAGTTGTTAGGTAGATTGTCTGTGCCACACGACATTAGGGAAACTAACTCAATGACATTTGATAGATACACTCCACAGTGTAGTTATCTAGAGTCCACTCATAACATTTTACTGCCCTTTACATCAACACCTAACATCATTAGGAAGGAATTTACATCATTACAATATATACCTATCAAAACTGGAAGTTTTTCAACCGTGACTATCTTTCTCAGAGGAGATAACTGGAAGGCAATAAAAGTGAGGGGAATACCTAATACAAACGGTACAGTACACTCTCAAGAATTATACTGTGTTCTCAGTATTAGACAAGATTATGGCTCAGAATGAAAAGTATGCCATTCTTCAAACTAAGGATCTGACTAAGTTGTTTACAGCTTCATGTACTTCACAACCTGACAACATTAGTCTGAAAGATATAGATTCTAACAGTTGTAAATTGTTGCGTTCTCGGTATAAAGGTAATGGTAAAGATCGGTTGCTAATTGTGAAAAAGATAACTCATACAAGAAATCAAAACTCCGACAATAAACCTGTTCAAAATCCAACACCGGTACAACAAATTACAGAACAGGCTAAATCTTCATTAGAAAATGAAGATAAGAACATTGATGTTAAGGTTTTACCACTGACATCATCAGACGGGTTAAGCTGTAATGTAAACAGCAAAGGTGGCTGTAAAAACAAGTCTGCTAGGAAAAGATCCATTTCACAACCAGACGTTAAAACAGGAAAGAGAAGGAAACTACAATCAAAACCTAAGAGGATAATAGATTTATTATCTTAACATCATGGATAATTTGGAGAATTATCATAAAAATGAAGATACCTTGTATATACAATACAAGCCATTGCTTCAAAGGAAGAAAAAAACACCATTGAAATACAGGATTAGGAATGGATTTCAGAAATACTACTCCATGTTCACAATATTACTTAAATGTATGTGTAGAGAGAAAAAGAAGGAAAGCATGTTAAACATACAACAAGACTTTGGAAATACACACATGGAAAACTGTCATCAAGATTTTACATCATTGTCACACCTTCCTATTCTACCAAAAGATGCTTTAGAAACATCGATAGTTAGTAATGTGAATGTGCATGTCAATGTTACATGTATAACTAAACAATCTAATAATAGCTATGAGTCAAATATTAGCTGCGAGGATAAGCATAATTATGATGACTCGTTGTGTCAAAGTGAAATTCACTCTTTAAGATCAACACATAGTGATCCGTTATCGCCATTAGAGTCACCTAGACTTCATCTGAATTCTGAAGAAAATCTATACTGGAATATATCTGACACAAGTGTTGAGACCTTCTCATTAGTAGACAACGACCAAAACAATAACCGCTGTGGATGTACAGAACATAACATTAGAGCTGGATTTGATGAAGTGGATTAGGATTTTACAATGGCGTACCAAGTATCAACTACAAATGAACGTAGCAGTTTAGGAATAGGGGAGAGTATGAATCTATTTCAAATGCCTTCAGTTGATGTAGGTGTTTCAAAGGTTCGCTATGTTGATTTTCAACCAACTAACCAATTTAACAAAGATTTAGGTATGGAATTTGTCATTACAAATTTAGGTAATCAATACATTGATTTAAGGAGAACCTATTTGAAACTTAAAGTTAAAGTAGTTCAAAGTAATGGAACTTCACTACCTTCACCTATAGGTACATATAATGATGGTGAAAATAAGGGTGGTACTGGTACTGATGGTAATGGCGGTACAAAAAATCCAGGTACCAATCCACCGCCAAGACCTGTTATGCCTGAAGCAGCTAAAGTGGGTCCTGTTAACAACTTCATGCATAGCTTGTTTTCTCAAATTGATGTTTATTTTCAAAATAAGTTGATTTCTTCATGTAATGATGGTTACCCTTTTGTAGCATATTTAAACACTCTATTGAATTTTGGGGAGGAAGCAAAACGTACACATCTCATAGGACAGTTGTATTCAAAAGATGTGAACCCATTAGACAGTTGTGATATAACAGGACGTAATTTAGGTTTAGGAGAGAGAAGCTCATATATCCAGGAAAGTAGAATAGTAAATTTAATGGCACCACTGCATCTTGATGTGTTTTCAATTAACAAATATATATTAAATGGTATAGAAATAAAACTAAAATTTTGGCCCACAAACCCAGCTTTTCATCTCATGTCCTCAGCTACAACACCAGACTTTAAAACAATATTGGTAGATGCAGCATTGTCAGTTTGCATTGTTACACCAACTAGAGAAATGTTGATTAGTCATCAGGAACTCATGGAAAAACGAGGCTTTATGGCTGCATATCAATACATGAAATCTGATATAAAGAAGTTTTCTGTTGCTGCGGGGCTTCTTCAATTTCGTGCTGATAATATATATTTAGGAAATTTACCAACAAGACTCATTTTTGGGGTCGTAGCTGAGGCTGGGGTAAATGGTAGCTATACAAAAAATCCGTTCAACTTTAGCCACTATCATGTAAGGTACGTTAATGTGTCTGTTGATAATGAAAGTATCCCTACATCTGCATATAATTTACACTTTGACGATACAGATCAACCTTTTACTAGTAGTTGTATTGATGCTTATTTAGCACTGTTTGGTCGAGAAAGAATGGTTGAAGAGCAAAACAATGCACGATTTATAAGTCTTAAAGATTTCACATGTGGTTATACATTATTTGCTTATGATTTAGAGCCAGATGTTAAAAATGAAGATGATGGTATGGTATGGCCTACATTTAAAAGAGGTAACTTAAGAATAGAAATAAATTTTGAAAGGAGACTGCCTGAAACAGTAAGTGTAATTATGTATGCAACTTTCCCAAATTTGTTAAAGGTTGATAGCACTCGAGCAATCTATATCAATTGATAATAGATAAGGCACAATACATTGTATTTGAATATATTATTGTTTATTATATCATGTTATTCATATATCAACGTTATCACTATGTTAATCAAGTACATGAGGGTATATGTATGTACCATCTCTATATTGTTTCATAAAATCAATAGATATTATAGCAATATCTTTTATCTGTATAAACAAACGCTATGTAAGAATAAACCATTACTGTAATATATACAATTATGCTAATGTAATTATTGATACAGTATCTCCATACTTGTGAATTGAAGAAACATACAACAAATCAATGATATTATAGCAACAAATTACTGTATCCTGTATGGACAAACAATATGTAACATATCAATAAAACAATTGGCTTAATCTAATGTTTATACAACATATATAATATGATACGTAGTTCCCTCATTCATGAATTAAAGAGAACATAAGGCTATACATCTGATCATAATACTAGACTACTGTAATGCTCAAATTTGAGAATCATTTAATAAAGTATATACTTGTAATATACAAATCATTATTTCTTTGTATTGTATCGATATGATAAGTAGTCCCCACGATTCATGAATTAAAGAGAACATAAGGCTATACATCTGATGATATACTAGACTACTGTAATGCTCATAATTCGAGAATCATTTGATAAAGTATATACTTGTAATTATACATGTATTGCATCGAGTATTGTATTGTTTGTATCATAATGTTGAACTGAGGGGTGTAATAAACATTCATAATAGATAACTCTTAGTCTTTTTTCTGTTTAATCAATACCCAAAAGGTAGTGTAGAACCATCAGCAAATACAATTCTTTTTTTGTAAACACACTGAAAGGTTTTCAATAAGGTTTTATTGAATATACTTGCAGTGTTTTTATTCCTAACAAAAGACTGTCCGGTATCAATTTCCATTGATACATTGGTATTTACTGTTGTAGATGAGGGTGTCATAGTCTTTGCATTTTCAACCGTATTTTGAAAAATCTTTTGCATACTTTCAAAATTTAATTTTTGACCTACTTTATAATTTAAACGTATACCTTTGATCTTACATACAGGTGGCTGTTGCGGGTTATTTGTAGTGTAAGCGTAACACTTAGGACCTGTAGAAAGGAATTCCTTTATATAGGTGTCTTTAGGTAATTCATTTGTGAGGTCACCTAGAAATACATTAACAGGGGGGTCAATAGAATCAGAATTTGAAATGAAAATAACAGAGTCTGTATCACAATATAAAACACGATTGCCTAGAGATTCAAGTAGATTGTAAAGATGTAAGCGAGCGTGAGCAGTGGTGTAAGCAGCAATTACTACATTAACATTTTTTGATGGTTTTACATATTCCTCTTTATATCTATACTGAATACGGGCCATTGCATTTTCAATGATGTGCACATCCTCAATCTTTACACCATCTGAGTTCAAAATTTTAAAGTATTCCTTTGGATCTGCGGTGTGTAAAGTTTGAGGCATATTTTCCTTTTGCCCAAATTTACCCCAAAAGGCGTTTAGCATGAGCTTAGCAAGAGCTCTAAGACCAGGATTCTTTTTAATTTTATTAGGATCTAAACGAATCCCTTCCCTCTCATAGTAATCATCAATATATTTTTGTTTTTTTGCTGAAATACCACCAGTATCATTACATTTATCATCATCATCATCACACCATGACGGCCAACCAGAACATTCCTGTTTTATTTTAAGAAATGTATTGATGTACCTAGAAAATAAACCACCAGTTTTAGTTTGAGAGTTATATGTACTTGTTTTCTTAAAGTGAAGAATTTCATAGATGTACTCAATTTTGTATCCCTTTTCTATAGCTTTTAAGACCTCTTTAATAACCCATGTACCAGTCAAAGCTCTCTCTTGGTTGGAGTGAGAACATGGGGTATATTCCCCAATTTGAATAGGGGCTAGAAACGTATCCTCACTATACTTTTCAACACAGGTACGACATAATGGGAATAATAAACGACCCTCAAATCTGTATGGTAATACATGTACATTATTTTTGCTCCAGAATATATTATTTTAGGTATCATATTGGGGAGCATAGCATTTTTATAGATATGGTCAAGAATAAAAAAAGAATCAAAAGACTGAAAATTATGACAAAGAATTATAGCCCCTCTGTTATCTTCTGTAAATAGCCAATTACAGAATTCAGTTGTACAAGTATTTTCTCCATAAAAAATCTTCTGTTTTTCACCACAATTCGAACAAGTATCATTCTCCCCAGTTTCAACATTATAACACAAATCACAAAGAATATGGGCCACACATAGGTTAGGTACATGAGTTCCTGTATTTTGCATCGTTTCAAAATCAAAAAATATGAATTTTTGATTATTCTCCTCACCCATATCATTATCATTATTTCCGGAATTGTAATCAATAGGATTGTTTTTGTTTTCAGTTACATTATCACCATTAATTACTGAACCTTCCTTGTTAGTTTTATTTTGATCGGTTGAATTGGATATAGAGCATTCTACAGGTTTCATGTAACATTTATGTGTGGTGCTATCAAAGTATCCCCTACATACAGAACAGTATTTTTCTCCGCAAACATGCAGTGTAAATCTGTTCTTTTGTAGCATTTTTTTACAAGAATGACATTTCTTAAGTAATTCACATACTGATCCTTTACCTTTCTTACAGTTTTTCTTGTTCTGATTTTTATATAAACTTTTCAGATGATTAGAATAACATTCACTACCTTTAAAATATCTATTGCATTTATCACAGTATACCCATGCTAACAACGGTTCTTCAAAATCTGCGTTATTTGCAATGCTAGAGTTGTCCTGGATAGAGTTAGTTCTTATTTTAGATGATAGATTAACGTTTGGTGATATTATGTGTTTGTGTTTACATATTTTACAAATAGCATCATCACAATTGTGTATAATTCTATTGTACCCTTTCTTACAATGTAAACAAAATGAATTTCTTCTAAAAAACCCTGGTAGTTTTGTGATAACATCGAAATGGTTGCTGTGATAGTAAAGAATAAGATTTTTTGAAGCTTCTTTGTTTTCATGATAAATAATAGCATTCTGATGCATCCTTGATACAACTATTATTGAGTAATTCGGAAGAACCTTTTGAAAACTATCTAACTCTTTTAAACCACAAGGTTTAGTATGATCTAGACCAGCCTTTTCAAGTAGCTTTAATGCTTCAGTCCTTTGTGTACGACCCCCTTTACAAAAAAGCTTCTTGTCTTTTTTATTTTCACAATAAGCCCTAGCTGTTACAAGAGCCCGTGCACAGCATATGCTATCTTTGTTTTTAATTGTTATTACTGATTTCTTATTCTTTAGCATTGTTTGAATATGAAATTGTCCTTTACCAAATAAGCCATAACCTATTGGTATTTCAATATGAGTTACACGTATCATCATGCTCCCATCCAGAGGAAAATCCTCATAGCTTTGAAGGACTCTAGCTATTTCAGACATTATTAAATCGGGAGTTAAAACATCTACTTGTACCATAGGTATAAGTATAGGATAATCAATGTTATCATTTTGTATCGTGACTCTAATAAAATCTCTTCTGTTCATGCCCTCAGTGATTTTAGAAATTAAATTTTGGAATATAGCAAATAAAATCCTGAAAATATTTGACATATAAAATACAAGGATATCTTTCACTTGAAATAGGTAGACAGTTTCTGTGGTTTGAAATTTTGGAGAAATATCTTCTTTTACCTGTCTTAATGTGTAAAGACTTTCAGGATTTGATGTTATATCTCTTTCCACACGGATTCTCTCTTCTTCCTCATTAGTGTGATCATTTTTATCAACAGCATTAGATTCAACTACTTGATGGAAAAGCTGATGTCTACGTAAAGTGTCAGCACGGGAAAACTGTTTACCACAAATTTCACAAAGGTGAATTTGATTTGGATCTAAATGAACTCTCTTTTTGTGTCTGTTCAAATTGTATAATCTAGTGAATGTTTTATTACAGACTGGACAAGGAAACATTTTTGAGTACCAATCAATCAAAACATCACCCCACCAAAGCTTTAATGATAGTTCTATTCAACTTAATGGGAGATAAAGATTAGCATGATAATCTTATACCATTCCCCCAAAGCTAGCCATGAAAGAATAGTAGTCTCTTTCTTCAGCAATTGACTCTTCTTCCTGGCTAGTTAGAGTGTCTAAGTAATTAGGATCTAGCATAAGTCGATAGAAATGCAGACGATTTTTACCTCTTTCATTTGGTAGGTTATCTAAGGCACAGTCACGTCGTAAAAGAGTTACCTCATAACTTCTCTTGTATAACCTAGCTAAAGAACCTAAGAAAGAACTCAAAAACTTAGACATTTTCTCAAGATCTGGATCGGTTGCTTTATCTATAAGAAACTTTTCTTTAGCCTCTGTAGTAAAGAACCAGCCTTTAGCCCCTGCTTTTATGTAGTCAAGATATATCCCTTTACATTCAATATCAACATCAGGCATAAAATTTTGAGGGTCGAGCCATCTAGGTACATTGACTACAAAAAAGTAGGATCTCTGTTTATCATCAGCATCGTAGGTGTAATATTCTATTTTTAGCTTAAAAACATTACCATTTACAAACTTGCAAGACAAACGATGAATGGTTTCCCCATGACATAAAAGATGACGTATAGTAATTATGGCTTTGAGGATGTTAATCAATATAGGGTTGAATTTCCTTGGTGTTACATCTTCATCTTCAGAGGTAAGTCTAGTATCAATTTGCATACTGACATAACAAGCGCAACTATAACCATCAAAACCACCGTAAAAACTATTTTCTAATGTGGTTAATTTTGCATAGAGGTATTCCGGGTTCACAATTTTTGGAAGCAAAACATGTTTTATCTGAGATGCATGGTTTGTGAGATAATGGAATCCAGATTTTACCTTCATCCAGAGGATGTGATTCCAGAATTTAGAGTTGGTACCATTCAACAATTTATCTGTTACACCCCCATCTCCTTTACAGGCTTTCTGCAGGTTGAGAAATGATACATAGTCAGTTCCTATATATGTTACTAGAAGAACTAACAAAGTTGCTTCGGGTATTGTATCAAAGTATAGCATGATGTCAATATTTCAATAGCGAAGTAACAGTGTCTAATAATAGAATAAGAGCAGTTTTTGCTTTGGTGGAATGACGATTAACAATTCAGGGGTACACCATGGTACAGTTTAAACCTGGTAATTATTTAAACTTTGTTACCAACCTGAGATGTGGGTGGTTCAATAAATTCAAGAGGGGGCGGTTGAGGTAGACCTGCTTCAGTCAGAACTCTTGAATACAATGTGTATAGGACTTTAGCGTTCTTCAGTAGCGTGATGAAGTTGTCACCGCTGAGGGAAAGACCACTCTCTGTCAGGGGAGTAACGTAGCCTTGGTTGGTTGGAGATGGCCTCACTTTCATCAGATTCACAACGGGTTTACCATAGAATATCGGCATTAAGATTGCCTTCCTGGAATAAACATATGGATATATAAAAAGTTATTGTAAACCCTTTTTCAGAGAAATGGTATCTGTTTACCAAAACTTCATTATCATATCAACCATAACACATCTCTACATTAACCTTTAAAGGGGTACTATTTGTTATGATGCATCATTGAAGTAGTGTCGGGTTATGATACCGCTGTCTATTGGTCAGGGTTATGTCAAAATGAAGTGTTTTTGTAATACTATTTACCAAACCTTTCACTGGAGAATTATATAACCGACTTCGTTAATATATAATACTAACTCATGGTATGATACACACCTACATCAACAACCCTTAAAAATTATGGGAGGAGTAGGGTATCAATGAGACGGAACAGCCTTTGAACCCACAATGTTGTCTAATATTATGGTAGGCTAAGAGCTCTGGTCAAATGTTTCAAGTTATCCTAATATTAATGTAATTAGTCCTCACCTAAACCACCTCTGTTGTCTTGAGAAATACAGGTAATGAAATATTCTACCCTTTACTCCAATAGGAACCAATGGAATTATTTGATCATCATGATTTACTTATTGTCGGGCATGAATGCATAACTCACTTGTAAACAGGAGACTGGGGTGTCCTTGGAGTAGACCAAGAGTCGTCAAGAAATAGAGGAACATCGCTTTCTTTGACAATAGTTTCTTGAGGTGGTCCAGTAACGCTACAATAGACAAAGGAGGACGAGACTAAGAGACTAATGTATGAACGTTATACAATAACATATTACCATAAATCCTCACCTATAGGTTGCCTCCCTAACGTATAGAACACAGACTGAGGTGGGGTCAAATCATATAGATCGTATTTGAGGGTCAGATTAATGTTATATAGAATACACTCAGTCTTGACATGAATCCTATAGACCATAGATGACGTAATTTTGGTGTAATAGCTACGTCTTATAAAGAATTTATGGTACCTATATATAAACTACCAGTATTACACTCTGAACCTGCGCATATCTGCATTATAGGGTTACCAATGGTTAATTGACTCGTAGGCCTAACCCTCACTACAATCCAAACATTACCATATACCTTATCAATGTCATAATATCCGGTTGTGCTCAATGTCAACCAATCAAGTAATAATAGAAGGGTTTGACACACTATATCATTATACAGTGTCAATAGCTTCTGTATGATGCTCTAATGAAGTGTTGGGGTGAGTAGTCACACCAACATTCATTTGTACATCATAACGATTAAAAAATCTCTCTGTCTCTCTCTGTCTCTCTGTCTCTTTCTGTTTTTCTACCTCTGTCTCTCTGTCTCTGTCTCTCTCTCTCTCTCTCTCTCTCTCTCTCTCTCTCTCTCTCTCTCTCTCTCTCTCTCTCTCTCTCTCTCTCTCTCTCTAAGCTCAGATAAGATCAACAAAATTAGATAGATAGATAATCATCTTACTGTGCATTAAATGATGAAGGACCTCGTGCATAGGGGTGATAGTTGTGAAAACCTCTTTGATACCCTCTAGAATGTGAGTAGAACTGGTTTGGATTCATCTGTAACAAGAGAACCCTATGTAGTTGATGATATGATAATGATGATATAGACAGTAACTTGTGAGTTTTTGAATGATATAAAAGATTAGAAAATGAACAACTTACAATTAGAGTAGACTGGAATCACTGCAGAACAGCCTGTATTAATGCTAAACCTTTTGGGATGGTGGTTCAGCAGTGATGTGTGTATGTGTAGCTTAACCACTGCACCGGTGTAGAGCTGGAGCAAATGGTGTGTGTAGTGTAAAGATTCTCTCTCTTTTATACAAGCACCCCATGGTGACCATGTTTGATCAATAACATACGGGTAGTAAAGGTAAGGGTGGGTATTGTTTGATTCACACTCCCACTAAAGAGGACTGAATATAGACAGTATAGATCTAAAGAATTATTATCAATTTGTCAGCATTAACACAAACATATCTAACTATGAATCATCACGGTGAAAATATCCGTTATGATCCAGTATACATAGGTAGTTAATCATGTAGGGGTAGTGTTAAGAGGGTAAAATTTACTAATACTGTATCGATGTAAAATACCATAACTCTATGGGAAGAAGCACGTTAGGGTAAAATTACTTTGAACTCCCTAATACTGTGAGAAATATTTCCCATGTTAGTTTCACTTTTAGGTTGAAATTATATCATACTCATTGTGCACCATATCTGCTAAACACACTGATCGTATGTAAGGTGTATATTGATATTTTAGTTATACCTAATCTATAGTGTATTATACAAGACTAGGGATTTCTAGATGATATCTCATGTTATCATAATCTAGATGATAATATACAATACTATGATGCTTCTACAAAAAACGCCCCCCTTTTCTTTCATTCTCTAAGGGGACACCAAACCATTAACAACGGTAACACACAAGCTTAATTCACTGTGGAATAATGCATTTATTTCAAATGCTTATATTTATTCTTGGGACAGCTGTCTTCATTTTCCCTGAAAAATATGCAACACAGGATACTTGTGGGATTCCAAATAGAGTGTGTTTCTGCGCTTCAAGACAGGTATATTGTATTGGTGACAGAGTTCAATTTCTCCCCTATTTTCGACTAGCCGTTAGAAAATCAACCTATAGAATAATTATAGATTCTACAGACATTACTCATTTAAGGAACCTACTATTAAGTGAGTGGTTATTTCTGCGAGAAGTTATAATAAAGAACAATAAGAAATTGATTAATTGTCCATTTGTAATAAGTTCATTAGTTAATGAAGGTAAAGGGTTTGGTATCAAAGTTATAGGATCCTGTCTAATACAAACAACTGAGTCTAGTAATTTAACAAACACCTCAAAAGTGACTACCCTGTTTCCTCCCACAAATTGTGTCATATCAAAAACCACAACCGATATTACAATTGACACCTCTCAATACACGCAAAATGGTTCAACTTTATACACAATGGAATATAGCAAACCTTCTACAATGATAATACAAACAACTAATGCCACTGAAGGTATTAGCTCAAAAACTGAAGTAGGATTCGGTTATGTGCTAATTGGAATCCTTATTGTATCATTCACCTTCAGTATTGTGTGTATATCTATTATTCTAAATCGTAAATATAGATGTAAAACACAGACAGAAAAAATCAAAATGAAGAGTTTTGAATTGTCCCCTATTTACAGACCTACAGTTGAAAGCGCTGTTTAGTATAACTTAAGGTGATAATTTCAATAGCATTAGTCACATGTCATTTTGATCCCTAATATCCTATATGTCACCTCTAAATATCAGTCATGTCCCATATCGATTTTGGAAGCATCTATGTTAATTCACTAAGTCTTTTACCTCATGTCATTAGGACTGATGTAACATGTTAACTTTAAGAAATTGCATGTTACCCATATCAAATTTAGTGGTCTACATCCATACACTATATCTAGCTTAACTATTAAGGCCTTATTCATTAATGATTATACCTATTGTTATGATGTATGGACGTAGCATAGGGTGGAGTAACTTGCCAATGGTACATTTAGCATCATACGGACTTAAGAGATTGATACATCACTAAGGAGAGTCAACATGGTACTGCAATAAATACCTATGTGTAGTTTCACTAGGGCTTTATTGGTGTATAATGACGACTAATGGTATAATACATTTAGGTCTTAAAGGTTTAAGGTATGGTCAAAACAATATTCGTTAGTAAATACCTAAGGTTACATGATGTATTATATCAACCTTGTTGGTTTGATAATACATAGAGGGTTATCATGGTACTCAGTATTGAAGTGTTGGTGTGTGCTCTAACCAGCACTTCATTAGTGCATGATGATAACTATGGTATGATACATCATACCTTTTAAAGGGTTAATGCATTACACATCTATATATGTATATATACACACTATCACCTACTATCTTAAGGATTGAATGGCTCCCCATAACACATTCACCTTACCCCAACCACCCCTCCCTCTAGACATAACCAGTCTATTTTTAGATACCCATCCTCGCTCAACCGTCCTAGTTTCCACCCTGGTTACTCCAGCTTCACGCATCTCTCACACTGACTTACAGACAGTAGCAGACAGTAGTCTAAATAGAACACATGTCACCATACAGCTACCTCAGTCGGCGCACACACAACTACAATATGTGGATATTTCTTGGATTATTACTTCTAACCCACCTTTGTGATGCGAGATTCAGATGTGGTCCATCAAGAAAATGTGTTTGCGTTCCCACAAGAGGATTGATTTCATGTGTTGATGTGGGATTTAGAATAATGCCTATCCTGAGACAGAGTAAACACACTGGATATGGACACCTGGATTTGCGTGGTAATAAGATAATGGGCCTTGAAGCATTTGATGTCACAAAATACACAACAGTGGATTTACGAGAGAACCCTATGACTGACTGTCATGGTGTTGTCAGTGATATTGTTTTAACTGATAATTGTGATCAACTTGGAAATATTGACGATGGGTTATCTCAATCTGATAACATTAACATTGAACTCATACCGGATATCAATAATAAAAAATCTAATTTTGAGAACTTTGAACCTAAGGACACGACGGTGAAAGAGAGCAATCATAAAGATATGGGAAAATCACCGCCCATCATTCAAACTCCAGTTCATAGAGCCTCTGTACCTAAAACAGAAATAAAAACCACGGCACCTAAAATGGATATAAAGGCTGTAGATAAAGTGGATAATCGTGAAGGCAATATGTTTATTCTTGTCATCAGTGCTGGAAGTATTGGTGGTATTGGTGGTACATCAGCCATTGTTGCCATTTTAATATACCTTCATAAGAAGGGTATCATATCTCAATGTTTCCACCAGATAACACAGCGCTTGCCATGTCTCGCTAACGTTATGGGTGTTCAAACTACAGGAAACGTTGGTGTTGATATAGAGCTTAGACATGTGGATCAAAACAACCCTTCAACTTCACAGTCACCAAGTTGTATTGTAAATCTACAAACTCAATCCTTAGATAGGTATATGACTCCATCACCTCACTATGTGAATGTACCTGCTAGAGCTGAAATCAACACCAGCAATGATCCTGTTTATGAATGTATAGACAACACAGGGAATGCTAGTGCACTGACCTGTCCAAAAACTCTATATGAAGACTCAGGAAATACTAATGCCGTAGCCTCTCCAAAAAATCAACACACCAGTGAAAATTACTATCAAAACACTAGTTTTGTAGCTGTACATTTCTCAAAAGAACCTATGTCGACAGAACAAGATACAGCTGTTCCAATACAGTCTACCATTCCTGAACCAATGGATGTTGAAATAATGTAAGTTTATTCTTATATATCTAACCCTTTATATAACATCCATCAAAAAGATTGTTCTACCCCTAAGCTGTAGGTCCTATACTGGAAAGTTGTATAAAGGGGTATAGTGAGGTATTTTCGATGTTATCTAGGGGTAACACCTACCCTTAGAGGTTAAGAGATGTAATAACGGTATAGTGTATCATACAAATGATAACCCGATTGGTAATTGAGATAATGATTATAATCATTATGATTAAGTTACGTAAAAGTGTAATATCATTCTATTTTTTAGAGACACTGGTGCTACCGCTCTACATGGAACATCAATTATGAACACCACACAGCATGCCTCATGTTCAGTATCAGAAGCAGCTTGTTCAAACATTATTGAGATTGGTACTGTTCCATCACCTCAAACACCGTGTAAAATGAAGAAAAATCGGTATAAATCGTGTAAAAGACTGAAACAAAAACCAGCAAAAAAACATAGAAAACTTTTATCACAGCACCCACCCTTAGAGGGTTACCTTACTGAAGGCGTGAACTCATTACCATACAATCAACAGAGTACCATGTTTGATCCAACAACCCAAGGTGTTAACACACCTAGATGTTTTAATCCTTGTCAACTCAAACGCCACTTATCAGACTCTTTGGATACTGTAAATGAGTTTACAGATTACAAAAAGTCGCGTGTTGATAGTAACTAAGCTGCTTACAACCCCATCGTCATGTTGTGTTGCATGACATATAAACATGAACACCACAGCTTAATGTTTTAATGAGGTATTATGTGCTCACACGTAGCGTGTGTGTGTATGTATATGTTAAGTATAGTGGTCTAGGACGCACAAAATCACTAGTTTATAAGTTACATATGAAGCGTTATAAAACATGTGACATTGAATACTGATGTGGTATTTGATAATTACTCATCGAGTAATTGTATGTATAAATAAGTAATCAGATTAGTTCTATATCATTTTATTGTCAAACATAGCATTATAACTATTCATGTCTTGATCTACATGCAGTAGCATACTGATTAGAAATTACATACCTTAGTTTAGTTAGTCATAAAGTCGTAGTCATTATAGATCACATTGTAAATGAATATCTAAAGGTTTGAGCATTACAAGACACATTTAAGTTGATTCAATAG
Organism: Acholoe squamosa; assembly: GCA_949317995.1. Taxonomy (NCBI): domain Eukaryota; kingdom Metazoa; phylum Annelida; class Polychaeta; order Phyllodocida; family Polynoidae; genus Acholoe; species Acholoe squamosa. The sequence continues at coordinate 56,651,275 of OX439049.1, forward strand.
TAAGCTATTGATGTATACGTTTTTAGTGGAAATATCATATTGTTACTCTTAACATAGGTGTCACTCACTCAAAGTAGCAAAGATCTACAAATATGTAATGTCATAAACGTTGATAATACATACAAACATAATGATTTGTTACTGTTATTGACATAAATCTAGATACATAACAGTAGTAAACTAATAGTATATGTTACAATATCATATTGTACTCGTGTAGTTCAGTATATATCAGTATTATTCCTACACAGTATTTGTTGTTATAAAGTGCTGTGATGTTACAGACCGTTAAGAGAATATGTAGTATACAAGTAATAAAGATAGTTGAATATTAACTTGTCATATTTTACATATACTGCCTTACATTAAGGAAGCTTACAAATACCTAACAACTGACCATTAGGTCCAGTACATATAACGACACAGCATGGACAAATCTTAATCCATTCTAAGAAATCATATGGTCCTAAAGATAGACAATTTCTCAGCATTGTTTCATCAGTAGTAGTGTATTTCAGTTTTGCTAGATCCCCCGCAATACCACATAGATGTAGAATGCCATCATTGGTTTGAGTTATAGCAGCTAAGGTTCTCATACTGTAGTGGTAGGTATCAATCTGAAATTACAATAATACAATATATTAATACTTCTGCTTAAGCATACAGGCATGATTTTCACATGTATTCACATTTATACCTGTACCCCACACCCCACCCCCCTCCCTCCACACATACCAAATTTACACACCCCTGTACACTCACACAAAAACACCCACCCACACACACATACACACAAACTATAGATCATATAAGGAATACGTATACAGCGTTAGTATAACATGATAGAACATAGTGTATAGTTAGTAAATAGTATGTGCTCACCTCTGGGTGTGTTTCCTCTATGTACTGTCTGAATAGTAGTTTTATATGAGGGTGTAGCATTGCATGGTTGAACCTAGGTATATCACCTTTACAGTACCCGCAAATACAGTAATCAGGATCCATGCAATCATCTGGAACGCCCATCATACTTTCGTTCCATAAAGGGTTACATCCCCAAAAGTACTCAGCCATTTATATAGCTTTGTTAGTTAACAGCTGATAGAGATGTACGTTGTAAGTGGTATAATCCAACCACACAGGTGTATCTATAGACAACCTTTAAACAAGAGTTTAGACATTACCGTTACCGTAATGTCTTGTTAAAAGATTCAAACACCTTGTGAATACCTGTAATTTTATTTGTATTATACATTATGGTTCATATAATAACAGATATTATTAATATGTACTCCTTGTTTAGCAGAGTAACCCTGTACAACTCTACACTAATTTGACACCATGCCCTCATTAGGTACCTAAGCTCTTATACAGAGGAACCCGATGTGGAGTAAAACGCTTGAGTGAGCACGGCCATAAACGAAGTGGGTCCAAACACCTAACCACACTACTGATTTGTATGGTAAGACCCATTCTTCACGGTGGAGAATGGGGCAGTGCAGAATGAGCTTCAGTTTCTGCACAGCCCCATTCTCTACAGTTACGTCATAAAAATAGCCTCAAACCTTTTATCAAAAAGGGATTCGGGGAATTTTCTGCACATGTAATATGAAATTAATATAGAGAATTACCTTTAATAATTGTAATAAAAATTAAGTCCTTTCTTTTCTCAGTTTGGACAGGTATTCAAAAGCTGCTTGTCCAAACAGCTAGACAGGTATATATTTGCTACTTGCCCAACACAGCAGTGATCTTATCTATGATTGACTGAATCTATGAGATGATTGATCAAAACCAATATGGAGGAATGAGGGAGAAAATTGCTACTGGGGCTTCATTCCTATACTCTTCTCAAAAGATAGCAAATATTCTTTTATTTGCCTGGTCCCATAGGCAGGGCCAGACAAACTACAGCCTTTGATCATTCAGACGCGGTTCACTGAGGGAGAATCCCATGGCAAGAGGAAAGTGTGGAGGCCTGGGCCCAGCTGCCAACACGCTCACCCCAAGCCACAAGAAACCCCCTAGTTTGTCGCCTTTTATGAATCTGGTATGCCCACTGTTAGAATGGAAGGATAATGTCCCATTTGTGAACTCCCAATGAAGTTATTCTGCTCCTTCATGCCCTCAACATGAAGGTCCTGACTCTACAGGGGCACTTATTATGACTAGCGGAATATAGCCTCTATAAGTGACAGTCACTATATTGAGACGATACTCAGTCAAAGTGCAATAAGGCTATTTATGTAGGCCTGAATCTGGTTATTTAGAGGTAACAAAGCCGGAAGGATCATGCTTGGAGAGAGCTCATAGCCCATAGATGAGGGTGAGAGGGGATAGATTGGTTTTATTCAGAGGTGGGAATAGGATCTCACTTTAAAACCTGCCCCCATACACAGAGCATTAACCCCCCTAACACTGAAGCGGAGAATGCTGGGGGCAGGTGCCAAATGGAGGGTGGATTATGGTTTGCCCTCCAACAGTCAGACTCTGCTATTTATTTCATGCAAATACCGACGGCCCATAGCAATAACATTGAAGGGCCGTACGCCACAGCCCCAGTGGCTGGTCATGTGACATCCATATACCATTAAATGAATACAGAACTAATCTCCCTGTCGTACATTCTTTAATAGCGATCCTGCCCTTGCGGGGCTGTCCACTCAGGAAGACAGCCCCCCCCCCACCACCCCTCAGGGTGGATCAATGATCCATGGTCGTTTAGTTCTGTACATATATACACTCAATCAGGATCAGAATAGTTCCCAGGAGGTCCATGTGCCTGCTGACATCAGGGATTACAGACCTGTCTTGCAGTCACACCTGTTCCTGGTGTGTCATTGTTCTGAATCCTCACTATGTAAAGCTTCTGTCAGCCTGACACATGAGTGCCGCCCTGGAGGGGGACGCACATCTTCTTATGTTCATCATTGCATTCTTCTGGGGATGATGCACGTCCGGTGCATCAGCATGAGACACCATATTGCTGGGCCTATCAGTGGTGTCTCTGCAGGCCTAGGTACCATCAGGACACACACCTCGTTAAGGCAGGGATGTGATTGAGACACTGTCAGGACCCATACATCTATTTCTGGTTAGCGACATCTTTGGTGGGGTGACCCATGCTGAATCTGGTACCCTGACAGATAAGGGCTGATAACAGCCAGCATGATAGGTACCACTTGTTATGTAATGAACCCTAAAAAGAATGAAGGGAATTCTCTGGTTGGCCAATAATCTATCCCGCTAGTTCGGAATACAGCAGGGGTGTGAGCCTGACTAGAGGGCGCTATGAGGATAGACTGGCCTGTAGATGGCAAAATGGGAGAGGTGCAGTTGGGTGTTTAGGTGGCAAGGACTGCCACTTCTGGTGTAAGACCCTTTACTGATACTATAATGGTAGATAGATTGGATGGGGCACCCTGCTATACAACTCCTACAGACTCCTATATCACTACTCATTGTGCACGGATTTACACCTAAACATTCAGGACTTTACTCCATTTTGGGAACCACACTGCTTTTCTGCCATCATGATCCCTGGATGCACCCCTGCCGAATGACATCCAATTATAAGTTTGTCCTGAAATGCTGATTCTCGATAGGTCGGAGACTTAAAATCTTATAAACTCCCCACAGCCTAACTAGAGATGTGAAACTGCAGTAGCTTCCATATCTGGTATGATTGAATTTATCTGGTATCTTGATGTCCGCTGTTCAGTTTGCCCCCTTTTCAGGGTCAAAGGGGTGGACTGCTGGCTTAATCCTCAGACACTTTTGTTAAATTTCAGAGGTATTGAAAACTTGTGCTTTTAAAAATAGAGTTTCTGCTCATGTGGGACCTAGTTACCAGAGTGAGAATTTCACATCCATCCCACAACGGCACATTACAACAAAGGAAACAAGCTGTGATTATGTTAAGTAACCATAAATGACAAAAATCCAATAAATTAGAACCAATGAACATTCTTGTACTTCTTACAAACCGGTTTATGAATATCACCCTGTATTCAGTAACTCAGGATCACTGTGATACTGTCCCTTATTATGAGTATGACACTAAACCTAGCTATGATGACGGCGATGGGCATCAGTCCGCACCACCATGCCCTCTGTTAGCCCCGACCCATCAGCTTTCTTCCTGCCATCCTAGATAGGCAGTTCAGAGAGCCTAGCCCTCTGTGAGACATGACCATTCACCCACTCTAATGGCTTCTTGTCAGACTGCCAATGCCTGAGAGACAGGTTATAGTGAGGAGGCAGAATTATGTAAATCAGACATGCTGGGGGTAAGGTCAAGGTGCCCCAGTCACACCTTGATATATGGGTCAAGGTTAGAGGTCAGAGAACGACCCAGTTAAAGATCACCTACTTCCTCAGTCAATGATTTATTCTAGATCAGGTAGCAGGGGCGGCGGAACTGGGCGGGGGGGGGGGGCAGGGGCGACATGTGCCCCCCAACTTCCATCTTCCATGTTGGGGGGGCTTTTGCCCCCCCCCACTTTTCCAGAAGTAGATTGACATTTTAGGATGACATTTCTGTACCATACAAAGGCTTTCATTTTAGATTCAAGAGGACATTCATTCATACCCTTAAAACTTACCAAAATTAAACAATCACTTTTAAATTCTAAAATTTTTCTAGGAGGAATGGTTATGTATACATACAGAGATGACATTAGACGAATACTGCCCCGAGTGAATGGGGTACTGAGAAGGGCCCATTAGTATATCTAGGGTAAGTGAGAGTGGAAAATGTTTGCCAAAGTGAATTAAAATGCATCATTTAGGTTTATTAGAAGAGATAGATTTTCAAAAGAAATGTCATTTTGCGTCTCATGCAAACAAACTCCTCAGTTTTTTTCAGTTTTCTCAGTTGTTCTATTGATCCATCAGGGTCAGCCTTGTAATTTGCCCAGATCCAATGAGATACCATTATACCATTTATATGGTGGAGGTGGCCTTAGAATTTTTTTTGGATACATGGGTATCAACCCTCCTCAAAAAGCACCAGAATGCACCATTTACCTTCTTGGAATTTAAAATATTCCTGGGGGAGATACCCCCCAGACCCCCCAATTTTCACCTATGAATGCCAGCTCCTAGAAATATCTCTTCACTTTTGAGGCCTCAGATTTTTTTCATGTCCGGGATCTGCATGTGTGCCATCTTTACAGGGGCTAAAGAAGATTTAAAAAAAAGGCACTAAAATATAGCTTTTGGCCTCACAATTTTCAAAATTTTCCTGGGGGATACCCCACACCCCCATTCCTCACTTTAAAAAAACAAAATGACTTACATTCTCTTTACAATGAAACTTTCTTTTTAATATCTCACTTTCCTCCCTGTCTACCTGGCAGGTACAATTCTACAAATTCCAATGCAACCCCCCGCCAAATCCATGTACTGCCACTCCCCCCCTCACCCCTGAACAAGACCCATGGACCAAAATCTGGGCCTTGCCTCCCTTCCCAACTCTGCAATGGTTCCGCCGCCCCTGGGTAGTGAGCACCTGAAATGATCTATGGGCAATTCCAGTAGGCTGAATTTAAGATGCAAACAGTGAAAGCTATCTGAATTTTAGGGCAGACTAATTTCTTTCTTGCTGTCTCCTCTACAATCCATCACAATCACTTGATATCAATAAAGTAACCCTAAGAAGGCTGCTGCTGCCCTGAGACAGCACATAAAATATCACTAAATTGGCTGTCATGAAATATGCTGGTGCATATATATATATATATATATATATATATATATATATATATATATATATATATATATATATGCACCAGCTTCACCCTGGGGCCCCAGGCTGCATCGCAGGCCTCACCTGGCAACACATTTTACCCCCTAGCATCCAAAATACATCGTTTCGGTACACAAAAAGCAATCTACGGCCCCCCCACAGACATCTCCAACAATATTTCATCGGAATTTCATGGAATTTCCTTACCTTTTTCGCGAATTTAGGGTTCCTTTTGTAGTAGAACTCTGCCTAGGGGTAGCTATAAACAAGCTGTGACCTCCTCTGAGCTGAAACACGGTACCCGGATGCAGGCCACTTCCGCCGGGCAACAGGAAGTCGTTTTTCTCTTCCCGCGCTGTTTTTCCCGCCGTCGATCATTAACGTACCCCGCTTTCGAAGAGACCCCCCATACAGCCAAACCAGACTGTATTTGGCCACAATTCTTGTTCAGGCATGATGTATTTACTCTAAAAGTGGCCATAGACTGTGGGAATTGTATGTATTTGGTTTATTTTATTCTATTTAGAGGCAAAAGCCCGGGGTACGTTAATGATTGCGGTGTGCATTGAAAATCACTTATATGTGCCTGGCAAGGGTAATTCCCGGAGTACATGAAAAAAATTTTTATGGAAGACTCCCCCCTAGGGTACCTCTTAATTGCATATAATAAGAACACTGATAATATTCCCTAACCAGGTTAGATAGGCTCTATCATTAACGTACCCCACGTGAAAATTTATAATTAAATGCATATAGAAGATAAATTATGCCCCAAGACCCACCCAAACCATATGGAAATCTTAGCTGTGACCCCCCACTAAGGAATAAAACTATTATTGGTGGTGTAGAAGTGTTTCCCTTGCTATTATATGCCCAAGAAGCCACCTGACCAGTAAAACCTGGAATGACCCATATATATATATATATATATATATATATATATATATATATATATATATATATCACAAAAACGTTGTTTTGGACTGATACAATAAAGGTGCAAGCAGTTATGATTAAGACCCAATTGCTCAATTTCAGGGCTTGCATTGAATGGGTTGCAGTTTCGAACATTTTACCACTTTATTTCTGTGTCCTTAGATCAAAGCATTTTTTATTGATGTGCACTAATCACTTTGATAAGCACCTGGGAAAAATAGTGCACTGTAAATAATAATGGGTGAATCTACCAGGGATCCTCATAAAATGAAGCACTGGACCACCGTTACTGAACAGCATGGGACCTGTGCTGTTTTTTACAAGAAACCCCAGGTAGCAGTATGGTGGTACATAGATGTACAAAGAAATCTCTGCGAAAACAAATAATGATGGATCTCTGGCAAATTATAAAGATGGCGGCAACCGGGTAAACACCTACACGGCACGAGCTCCGACACTTTCAACAAAAAAAACCGTCAACCTACGCGTGGGGAATGCTCTTTTCGAGTTAATTGTAAATAATACTTACCCTGGCACACCGTTACTGGGAAATGTCCACGCCTGCATCAAGTACTAGATCGAAAGTCAATAATCAACTCGACTTTCCACCGGTCACAACAATGGCGGCATCACCATTATTGACAGAGACAGCGACTCTCGCAGACGTGATAGTTGCAGTAAATTCCCTAGGATCAAGAATGTCCGCACAAGAATTACTCACTGCTACAACCTTGCAGACTTTACAGACCATCCAGACCTCAATTACAGGTATAAATGCCACAAATACGAAGATAAATGAAACATTGGACAGTGTAAATACGAAACTGGGCGATAACTCTAAATCCACTAGTGAGGTCAAGGACACTCTAAAACTAGTAAATACGACGGTAGACGCTACAACCAAAATGATCCATGAACACCAAAACAGGTTCGAAAAATCGGACAAAATTGAGTCCCAGAAAGTGGTAATCATCCAAGGTCTCATGGAGACAGAAGGTGAGGATCTGTATGAAGAGATGAAGCAGTTATTTACAGACACTGGGGTTCTATGGGGCGTCGAAATGATCGCCATGGTACGTAGAGAGGGCCCTAAACGCAAGAAGGCAGGTGGAGAACATAGGCAAATTAGAGTGATTTTCATGAATCTACAATGCAAGGGAGAGCTATTCAAAAAGTTGAAAAACCTAAAGGGTAAAGACAAATGGAAAAATGTGTCTATTGGGGATGAGCTCTCAGAATTGGAGACTAGGCAATTTATTGACCTGCGCGCAATGTTTTTTCTGTGTAAGAGTAAAAACATAAATGCCAAACTACGCCAGCGTACCATTATTATCAATGACAAAACGTATAGCCACAAACACCTGGGCGACCTACCATTTGGCCTTACTATGGAAATGGCTTCAGAAGCCACTACCCCAGACGGACTCATGTACCGCTCAGCACACCACCGCCTCTCAAATCTATATCCTTGTGACATAAATAATGGTGAACTACAATTTAATTCCGTAGAGCAAGGATTTCAGTTTTATAAGGCCAAGTACTGTAACAGAGAAGATATATCTGCTAGTATACTTGAAATGTCATGCCCATACAAGATGATGGCTGCCACCAAAGCTCTGAAAGATACTCCAGAATGGGCAAGAGAAGCTGAATTGGTTATGTATAAGTTGAATGCATTCAAATTTGCAGACCCAGAACTCAAGGACTATCTAATTTCTACCGGTACAGCAAACCTATATGAAGGAAGCTTCCACCCAGCTTATGGAGTCGGGTACCACCTCGGCCAATACAGACTGTGCAGGGAAGGTAACCTAAATGGTTCAAACATCCAGGGTAAGCTGCTTATGCGGCTTAGACGAGTGTTATCAGGTGATAATGCAAACCCTGATGTGTAAATAAATAATCTCAGTCGTACAAATTGTATAATAGGTATATATATATATACTTCTATTACTAAATGTAACCTCATGTAATTTAATATAATATAACAAACTCTTAAACTGACATGTATTAATTAAGTAACATAGATTTATAACCTGGAGCTCAAGCCCTGGGTCGATACCTGATGTAATGGATGGGTGGCCATCAGAGCCGTAAGCCCTCCAAGATGTATTTTTTTCTCTTTTTCTTTTTTATATTTCTGATTTGTTTTTTTGTGGTGATGTGTGACACACCTGTTGTATACTATATTGTATGTAATGTGTTTATTGTCAATACTAAATATGTCGTCAAACTACTGATTATACATGACACCCATGACTAGATTACCTAACTTTGATGTCGGTTTTTCTGTAGTTCATTTAAATGCTCGAAGCATTAGAAATAAGACAGCTGGCATTAAAGATGAACTTGAAAATAAGAATATTGATGTACTCTTGTTTTCTGAAACATATTTGAATGATACTGACACAGATTTTCACTATAAATTGAACAGATGCTCAATGTATAGACATGATCGAATCAGTGTGTTCAGAGGGGGAGGCCTTATTGCCCATGCTTTAGATACTGTTGTATGTTCTGCTGAAACCTTACGCCATTTAAACCGAGGTACTATGGATATAGAAGTCCAATGGTTGATAATACAAAAAGGTAAATCAAAAAAAACTATTGTATGTAATGTCTACAGGCCACCCCAGGGAAATTTGGCTACTTTTTGTAACACTATGTTAACTCTTTTCCTACAAATTCAAAATTTAGACAATTATGATGTTGTATGTATTGGTGACTTTAATGTCGATGCCCTAACTGATGATAATGAACGTAGTTTATTGTATGAGACCATGGATAACTTTCACTTGCGACAACTTATAAATTGTGTAACAACTACAGCCGGTTATAATACATGTCTGGATTTGATTTTTACCAATTGTGTAAATTTGGTATCGTATGGACCACTTGATATACACCTGAGTGATCATTTACCTGTGTACATTCTCAGAAAACATGATTCTGTCAAAAAGGGTTATAGATTTTTCACTGGGAGGTCTTACAAAAATTATAACAAGGATCTGTTCCTTCAAAATCTGTCTACTTGTAAATGGGATATCTTTGATAATTGTATTGATGTTACGACATGTTGGAATATTTTTGAAAATAATATTACAAATGTACTGAATGAAATTTGCCCAATTCGAGAATTTAAAATTCTAGATAAAAGCGCTCCATGGATGTCAAACTATTTATTAGAGCGCACCAATGACAAAAATGAGGCTCTAAAAAAAGCCAGAACATCTAAATCTGTATTAGACTGGCATAATGCACGCATTTTGAGAAATTCTGTAAATTTAGAGAGAGAAATTGCTCGTCATAACTACTTTAAAAAGGAATGTGATGATAGCATTAAAGAGGCAAAATCTTTTTGGCGTACTATCAGAAAAATTGTCCCCTCCAAATGTTCCGACACAGCCAATATTAATTTGATTGATGAACTGGGTCAGCCTGTAGAGACGGGGGCCACTGCTCACCATATAAATGATTTCTTTGTTAATATAGGACCAAAGCTCGCATCTAAGCATAATCTAAGCTGGGAATTTTTTGGTACGAGATGTGTAAATGATATGCCCAATATTGACATCAGTGATGAAGATATTTTAAAGGTAGTAAAAAACCTAGATATCTCTAAGTCATCCTCGTTGAATTATATACCTACCCATGTCTTTAAACAGGCTGTCTTACAAATGCCACAACGATTCATTAAAATTATTAGACTTTGCCTAGATAACAGTTCTATGCCAGACCGTTGGAAAATTGCTGTAATTACACCACTCCCTAAAGGAGGTGATGCTTCTAATGTTTCAAATTTTCGACCTATCAGTGTACTACCAGTACCTGGTAAGATTCTTGAACGCCTTATTCATACTGAAATTTCCAAGCATATGGAAAATAATGATATTCTCACAAAACAGCAAGGCGGGTATCAAAAAGGAAAATCCACCGCAGATAGCATAAGTTATTTTGTTAATAATGTATTACGGGATAGAAATATTGGTAAATTTACTATGGCAGCCTTCATAGATATTAAAAAGGCGTTTGATTCAGTCAATTATGAAATCCTGTTAAAAAAATTAGAAATGTATGGGATTAGACACAAAAATTTAGACCTCATCAAAAATTATTTATTAAACCGCAAACAATGTACTGTAGCAAATAATATTAAATCCTCTGAATTACCTTTGACATGTGGGGTCCCCCAAGGATCAATTTTAGGTCCCCTGTTCTTTTTACTGTACATCAACGACTGTATAGGCACCGATGATGATCATAAAACAATGTTGTATGCCGACGATAGTGTATTGTATGTGTCAGGAATGGCATTTGATGTGGTTCAAGAACGACTAAGAGTTGCACTTACTTCTTTCTATAATTGGGCCAGCAGAAATAAACTCACATTAAATGAAACTAAAACAAAAATTATGGTTTTTGCAGCGAGTCCCACGTTGAAAAAATTGCCTAAAACTAATATTATTTTAAATGGACTAGAATTGAAGCAAGTTATATCTTATAAATATCTAGGAGTAACCCTGGACCAAGAATTGTCTTTTAATATTCATGTGAAATTGCTAATGAAAAGTGTGCGCTTCAAGTCGTTCTTGCTATATAAATTACGAAAAATGTTGTCTGACAATGTGATGCTTAAAGTGTATAAGACTTATGTACTTCCTATAATTGATTATGCTGACCTTTTTTATGGATCCGCTAATGACACTTTACTTGATGAGTTACAAAGACTCCAAAATAGATGCTTAAAAACGTGTCTAAATAAGCATATATTGACCCCTACTTATGAAATCCATAATTTGACATGTTTACCCAAACTTTGTGATAGGAGAGACTACCATTGTAAAATCCATGCTTTCAAGATGGTGCAAAAAGGTATTAATGTTAAAGTCCCAAACAGAATTACCCGTACATGTCTTGCTCCTACATTAGATTATCCCATTATACATGCCACTGCATATGAAAAGAGTCCTGAAGTTGTATGTGCGAGAGCCTGGAATGGACTACCTACGGAATATAGAAATTCATTGTATATGAATGTATTTAAAAGTAAAATCAAACAGGACATGTTAGCCACGGTGTCTTAAAAAAATCACCGAATCAGCCTATATATGGTAAACAGGTCTCCACACACCACCATATATATAACATTTTCTAAAAATGGTTTTTTCTTTTTCTTTTTAAACTTAATGTTCTTCTTTTGTTGATCTATGTAATGAGTATACAATGTACTTTGCCGTCCGTCATAACTTATATAATGATATTTAGTATTATTTCTGAGAACGTATATACATGGTGGGGGCCATAACAATATCTTTAGATACGGCCCAAACCATAACTTGTTTGGTTTTAATTTGTATAACAAGCTTATATTATTGTGAATCGGAAAATGTATGTATGTAAAACAGAAAACCAAATAAAAGTTAAAATTTGTTCAAAAAAAATTTGAGACAAGAAATGTGCCGTTATTTCAACAACATTTTTATTACAGTGTGGGATCGATCTGTCATCAGGGTAATGAACTTTGAACATGGTGGGCAAGGTGCCATCACCACTCACTTATTCCTCAAGCTCAGTCTATACTAAAACGTTTCCCCATCACAGGCCATTCGATCCCACAGAGTTTATTATTCTGCAGGCCCAGATTGATCTTGGCAGGACCGAACACCTCAAGAGTACTATTGTCATGAAAGAAAACAAGAATTAACTCTTTTTTATTTGATCATTCAACTCTTTACATCTTAACAAACAGTAATGCCTTTTATTTTAGGCTGTATAAACCTTTATTATGGTCCAATTTGCAGGTTGTAAAGACAAATTGTAGCCCAAGGTCCCAAGATTACAGCGTCACATTCGGTCCTGCAGTCTGGCAAAGTCTGCAGGCCCGGCAGCAATTTTTTTCTGGAAATGGCCTCGGTTCCGCGAGTTTTTGTATTGAATGCAAGCTGTGGGCTTCCATAGCTATTAGTAAAAGGGCCTTTCATTTTTTGTCTTTTATGTCATCTTTCGTCAACATATAAAAAATGGCTTCTAAAATAGTGATACCGGTACCCAATGAGACACCAGCTAAATCGACACCTGCCAACATCCCCGCCACACTTGATGAACTTGTGGAAATTGATCTCAAAGTAAGTGATGACGAATTTTATGCAACTTCCACCAGCAGCAAAACCAGCCTCCCTGAGACCAGGGCGGCAACCGAGCCTCCAAAACCATCCACTCCATCCAAGCCAGCAACAAACCTGACCACTTCAAAAAATCTGCACACCCCACGCCCTTATAAAAAATAAACTAAACAGTTCAGGCATGACAATAATAAGCCTAAACAGTCTCCCACTGCCCATAAGTGGGAACCATACATACCCTCTTCACAAACTACACCAGTAAGAGTGGCAGCCTACCGCCCTACCCCTATACACTGCCCTGAACGCATGCCGCCCTGTTTGGCATCTACCAAATTGTATGGAACATTAATGAAGAGATTGGCCCTGACTTCTATGAGTCAATGTGCAAACGTAATCTGATCCACCCCCATTGCCAAAGTGACTACCCAGAGAGGAAATTTATACTAAACGATATAACTTAATATATGCTTGTATACATAATTTTTTTTTTTTCAAAATAATATTTATATTCACATGGTAAAATTAATGACTTTCATCATAATTCCATATGATTGTATATTATTAACTATAATGGTATCAGTAGAATATTCATTATGTCATATCATGTACCAATATGATTCCATGTATACCCACCAGGTGGCACCACTAGCATAGCTCTAAGAGACCATCCCATAATAATAAGACTATTGTTGATTGTTACCATAGTTACCAAACGTAACAGGAAGTAGGATCCTGAAGCCTATATACACCCCCATATCCATGAGCAAACCATCCTGATGAAGGCATATTAAATATGCTGAAATGTTGATCATAATACATTGTCATAGAAATCAACTATAATTATAACTAACAACTGTTACATTGTGATGAACCATAGTTATAATTCAATAAAACTTTGAACTGTATTTGAACTCGTCTGGTTTTGTGTGACATCACCATTTTCAGTATTCAACATATAATAAGTAGAAGTCTGTACTTTCATTTCCAACCCCCCCCCCTTACTTTCCCTACAGAACCAGCGGTATCAATAACCATTTAAAGGCTGTAGGCTGCTCGGATGAACTATGCCCATTAACATCATAATGCTTGTTTGTAGTCCTGGCAAAAGAGCTGCAGATATGTGTACTCTAAAACTTGAGGCCTTAGATAGGAAAAGAAATAAGGCCAAGAAGCAGATCACGTTGAATATTTTTGGGGATCACTTCAGAATTAGTCATCATTGCTTTGACAAGTACAATTATACATCTCGTTGGGGATTCAAATAAATAATCGAACACATTGAAGACCGTATCACTGATGGAAACTCCTTATCCAATTTCATTTCAATCTCTTATTCATTACTTTCAAGACTCCCATGAGTGGGAATTGCTCAATAATTGAATTTAAGTCTCATCAGCATATCAAGCAGGAAAAAATGAGAAATCATAGAAAAATGAAACATCTCAACAGTCTGTTCCTATTATTAATGCCTGTTGCCATTCAAGTGTCTAATACCAGTACAGGGCCTGTCTGAGACACTGTAATACCTTGTATACAAAGTATAGAATTGGCCCCAATGTGTCATATATAGTTGGGTGTGTGTAGCCGAGGAAGTTATACTATAGCACTACTGCTTGTGTAAATATTACTTTAAAACACCACATATGTAAGCCACACCCTGATTTTCTTGATTGCTCTGAAACCTTTTTTCTAACCATTTAATTTTCAAAATTCTAAAGCCTATGGCCCCCAGGGTACCCCTATCCCCCTATGCCAATGCGAATGTTAAGGGAAGCTATGAGAAGGATCTACATATCTCTATCCCACCCCTCCCCTGTTTCTGAAATGATCAATAAGCCACAGGTTATATGCGGGGCTTTATGGTAGTGTCTGCATAAGATCATCCTATTTACGGTATAACAGCAGTTTCAATACTTCAAATGCACAGATCCACAACTTATTTTCTTTCTCTTTTTTGTTGAGGCATGCCAGGTTTTGTCAATTTTTTTTTTCTTCTTCTAAGATTATCTATCATAGAACAATAATGGTGCGCTTATTGTCCCACATAGACTCGGCAGTATGTAATGCCCAATGTCTATGGTAATCTACATTTGCTACAGATCCATCTCTAGCTGTTTTTCCTCACTTGTCCCTGGGGACATAAGAAGAAGAAATTGTGACATGTACTCTGTGGATATGCAATAAAAATGTGGGGGTCCAAGGCATATTTCTGAACTACAGAACCTTCAAGCTAACATAGGATTATATAGTAATATGTTACATTAATCCCCAGATTTATATCTAAAAGTAATTAGATCTTTATATAACTTTGTCAGAGCTTATATCATAAGCATATCTTTCCAGGAAATGCAATACTGACATATGG
Organism: Acholoe squamosa; assembly: GCA_949317995.1. NCBI lineage: Eukaryota > Metazoa > Annelida > Polychaeta > Phyllodocida > Polynoidae > Acholoe > Acholoe squamosa. The sequence goes on from OX439049.1 coordinate 56,666,447, forward strand.
TCCTGTCCATATTTCTAATGTTTTGCATGATCAGAAAATGCAGAGACAATGTATGTATCAGTGGCCATGATCTGTAAGACTCTGAATACCACTAGAATCTGTGTTACAGTGGTAACATGTTTGGCTGACATGCAGGAGGTCCCAGGTTCAAATCCCATTCATGCCATCATCTCATGTTTTACTAGCATGGTCATCTACCTATCGTCTTATGCTGTACAAGAAGTGCACTCTATACCTGCGCAGAAAGCTGCGCCATGTACGTGTCTGGGATCCCCGCCAGCCACCTTAACTCGTCTTCTACCAAATTGTTTTTGGCTTAAAATCGGCCTCTAGGAGAAGTCATTATCTTTCAAATACTGTTTGAATTGTATTGATATTCCTACTAGAAGCTAAGTAATGAGTATCCAAGGTAAGCATGTGGACAAAAATAATTGGAATCCTAATTGTCTGTATCTCCTCTGATAAGGGAGATAGGATGGGAATAACATAGCATACCTCTCCTGCAAAATGATGATTTCATAAAACTTCAAATGATGATATCTTAGGACTCCCTCTATCAATTGACATGAATTAAAAGGCACATGGTAGATATTGTTGAATATTTTTAGAATTTTTGAATTACATGGTCACATGATATCTGTTCCATTTGGTTACCATGACAACCGAATCTATGAAAAATTGCTATTTTTAGTATGTTTGTTGCCATGGTAACCAATAATTTGGTCAGGAATCCACCAAAATACACCAAAATCGTTGGTATTATCTTTTTCTTCATGAAAAACTACTTAAAGTAGGTTTTCATTGAAAAAATGAAATTATTTTACCTTTTTCATAATATTTTGCCATAAATACTCATTAAAATCAGCCCAAACTTTTCTCAATTTTCAACCATCTCTGGAAGTTCACGATATCTCAGGAAAGAGGAGTAGAGACTAATGGTTTGAACTACTTAGGGGCCCCATGCCAAAGGGCAATCCCTGAAAAAATGGTGAGATTCCATCCATATCTGAGGGAGAGACAGGGTGGCAAAAATCGGCCAAAAATCGGCGATTTACTCGCAAAAATGCGCGTCCGGTAAAAGAAGAGTTAAATTAAAGAGGCTTCAACAGAACTTAGTGACTTCAACATACTCATTGTAAAGTGAAGGGGAAGAGCATAGCCAGCCAGTCAGCAGGCACCCAAATATGGAGGGATGGCTAAAGACAAGGAAGAAGATAGACTTCTATGAGAGAAAGAAGGGTAGGGAATGCAAGGTTCCTTTTGAGTTTTTAAGTTTTTTATTGGGTCTAATAATACATATACAAGTAAAATAAATAATTGATATGTATTAAACTTAACATGGGCGCGTTGCCCTACTTACGTTAGTACCCCTTAATATTTCATATATAAATTCTAGTCATTATACCAGGTATAGCGGGAAATAATGTAGTTGCTAATACATCTTAACTGAAGTACAGTTTATACATGTTACAATTTTTGGAATGAGATGAGATGAGATGAGGGATTTTTTTACAGATTTTCCTGGATGAAAATATCAGTAGTAAGGAGGAGAGAACAGGTCTCCTACATGAAACAAGTGGGATAGTTAGTGAGAATTTTCTTTTTAAATATTTTTGGGCATGTTATAGTGGTATATTCTATTTTGAGATCATTCCATCTTTTAATGGCTTTGTAGTAAGATCCCCTTATAACAAGTAGTTTCAGTGAGTGTGGTAGCGTTAGCCTAATGCCCTGATTTCTCCGTGTAGGGAGGTTTCTGTTATCTACTATGTCTTGAATGTTTTTTAATCTAAAGGCATATGTCAGGAGGTGAATATCTCTTCTATCAATCAATTTTTTACATCCACTTTTTTCATGTAATTGGTCTGTTGTATACAGTGGAAACTCTTCAATTTTAACCTTATATACAGTTCTTAGGCCCTTATTTTGTAGGAGCTGTAATTCTCTTGTTTCACCTCTGTAGTCTCTGTCCCACACATAATCGGCATAATCAAGTACTGGTAATACCAAGGTTTTATATATTATTAGGGCTGTGTCTTCATCAGTATACCGTCTAACTCTGTACAGATCAAATAGCCTTTGCCTGAACTTTTTACAAGTATTCTCTCTGTGGGTAGTGAACGTTAGACCAGTGTCTATTGTCACACCTAAGTAGGTAAATTCATGCACCTGCTCTAAGACTGTATTGCCCAAAGTAAAAACAGGTAGTGGGTCATGCCTTTTCTTATTAAATACTGTAGTGTTCTACCCCTCGATGTTCAATTGAATCTTTCAATAAACAACGAAGAACAACTATTCAGGTTCCAGTTAAAACTTTATTGTCTAATAACACATAGGCATCAGCCGTTCTCGATCACAGTTACAGGTGGCAGAGTTTGAACTCTAAATCAGGTTCGACACTAGGCCTTCTAGTGTCTACAGTTGATATTCCACATACACCTCCTCTGTGCTGCAGCACAGAGGAGTACTAGAATATGGTAGCCGGGCAGCCGCCAACCATCGCTCACGATGGTCAGTCGGGGCTGGACTGACCCTGAGGAAGGCCGTACAACTGCCTTATATACACCGGAGTCGAGGGCCACGTGACCAAGTGGTGACGTGGCGCTGGACTCCAGCGCCCCCAGGCGTCGGGTAATAGAGGTGCTCTCGACGTCGCCCACGAGGACCACGAAGGTACCTCGAAGACGACGCGGGACCACCACACCACCCCCCACTAGACTGAAACGAGGTCTCTGAAAATTCAGAAACCCCGGATCAGTCTAAACAATTAGATAATAATATGAACTACTGGATCTGTCGACATAGTCGACAGAAACAGTAGAGGAATATATAGAAATATAGTTTCTACTGTACTGTAGAAAAAAAATTATTATCACAGTTAAATTATAAGGCGTTGCTCCATCCAACGTAGGAGACCAGTGTCGAAACACTGCTTCACGACCTGCTCCTGGTCGATCCGAGGGAGGCACGACCGGGTATGGCAACCGGGGTCGTGTCGTTTCCTCCCTGTCTCGTTGAGAAGCTCCTTCCAGCGTAGGAAGCCCATCGATAGTGTACAGTACTACTATGATGGTCCTTCGACCGCGAGGCCGAGGATGTGTGGCACCACCGGGCCCTAAGACCAGGGTGGCGTCGGATCCACACAGCTTCGCAGGGAGGTCCGGGGACAGGAAAGGTACCCCCACTCGTGGAGGGTACACCGTCGTCTGGGAACGAGTTCCCGGGGGGTTCCGTGCTGACATCGAGACTCTGTTCGATGTCAGCGATCCAAGCTAAAGAGGAGGAGCAGTAGTATCATACTACTGATCCTCCGAGATGGACCCTGTAGCGGCGTCGATTTCAGCCTGCTCTCCTGCAGTGCGCTCCTCCTCATGTGAAACGCTGGCGGCTAGCTGGCCCGAAAACGTCGGCGACTCCGGCAATGGGGCCTCACGGCCCATTGTCGTACTCCAAGCCTCGTTAGAGGTCTCGGGTGCATCCCGGGAGTCCCCCTCAGCATCTGAGTGGAGAACGGCCGAGTCTGCTGAGTCGCTTCCGTCGTCGTCGTCGCTCTCCTGACCTTCACGGTCGTCCTTGTCTCCCTGGTCAGGGGGAGGCGTTGGAGAATGATCGACGACATCGACGTCCCCGTCTATATCCATCGACTGTTCCGCCTCGGCAGGTTCTACTGCTTGGGCGGAAGCCGACAGGTCCGGGCAGACGGCTACATTCGCCGGGGCCAGAGGTGTGATGCCATGAAGATCCGGATGGATCCTCGGTGACACCACTCTCTGGACCGGTGGCGGTGTAGGCTCGGTGGTTCCCGAGAGGGTTATCAAGGGAACCGAGGAGGAAGACGGGGCTGCTGGTGGGTAGACGGAGGCACCGAGAGACCTACCCGGGTGTCAGGCTTGTCCTGCACCACCTGCTCTCGGCCCAACATCGTCATAGCCGAGCTCAGACTGTCCATCGTTGGAGACAATTCTCTCAACGGATTCGTCTGAGCCGCCAGCGTCCTGACGTCAGGGACCACTCCACCCTCGACGAGGTACCTCTGCGCTTCGCGAGAGGGCTCTGTGCGAACGGGCTTCAGGGTTCGGACGCCATGGTGCTTGTCCTTCATCCATTCCGAGAGTTGGACCCCGAAGACTCGCGGTCGATTTCCTCCCAGCCTTCTATGATACTATCCCTCTTGGTAATATCATATTGGGCCTGTGACTCAAAGTTATTGAGACGCGTTCGGACATCGGTCAGACGAGAGTCCATCTCCATCTGAACGGTCTGGCGCGCCTCATCCCTAAGAGCCGGAAGGAGCTCGTTACGGATGGCCATGTTTGTTCTATCAAACAGGCCGAACAAGTAGGCACTCGCTTTCTCACGAAATGCCTCACCGAACTTGTCGATAGCAGGGCTGCCCGTCATCTGTAGAAGTCCCTTACAACGTTCCACGAACGTCTTCGGGACCCCACGTTCGACGCCATCGCCGTAGGCAGGCTGTGCTTGTAGGTAGCTCCTGCTGCCGAGGTCAGTGTCGCTCCTCCCACGTGAACACGCGGCGTGGCAGCTGGGGTGCTGTCCTCCGCCGCCGCAGGGGGTTTGACAGGGGGAGACGAGTTGGTGGTCACCTTGGGTTACCGATCACGACCACTCCGGGATTCCACCGTCTTGCCTCCAGTTTTAGCACCACTGGTGCTTGGTCTGGCTGAACCGGTCGAAGCAGTCTTCGACTGTTTAGGTGGCTGGGGCGGCTTTCGATGCCTTTTCGGGCTTCGAGGGAGCAGCCTGCGGCTTAGGCTTCTTAGGTTCAGTCGAACTGGCAGACTTCCCAGCTTCTGTAGAGTGGGGCCTCTTGTTCCCACTCGTAGAAGCTGTCGGTCCTGAGTCCCGAGGACGACTGGCCTCCCGCTTCTTCCGTTGCTCTACCCTGAACTCGGGGTAGGCACCGTAGAAAGTGGGCATCAGTTCCGGTCTGATATACAGGCGCTTCGTAGACGGGGGTGCGGGGGCCATCCGCATCCAGTGTCTAGTCGGCGCGCCTGTCTTTTCATTCCGTTCACACTTTCCAACCAGTGTCTCCACTAGTTGGATAGCGCCCTCGGCGTTGTACTTATGGGGCTGCTTGTACGACTTGAGATGACGCGCCATCAAGCCCCTTCGTGAAGTCACGAAAGGAGGAGAGGTCGGGTCATCAGGGTCCTGATAACATGGAATGGTCTTTTCCACCTTAACACAACCGAACTGCGGATGGATGGCTCGATGCTCTTCAACCAAGTGTCGAGCATACCTGCCGTCTGTCGCATATACGCGAGGGGGGAACCCCTTACGTGTGCAGTTCTCGAAAGCACACTGCTGCCCCGGATTGAAGATGCACCATGCGAATCCAATCCGCTGTCGCTCGGGCAGCGACACCCCCGACGAGTCTGAGGCATTCGTGATATTCTCGATCATCGAGACATACCAGTCAATGGCATGACTATCGTCCGAATACCATTCCTCGTCGTCACTACCATCCTTCCCGACGAGACTAGGGAGTACCACTTGACCGTTCTTGCGGTAGTCCTGAAGCTTAGTCAGTGGCCTGTCATCGACGTACTCAGTACGACGTTTGGCAGTGATCGCTGACAGCCGCTTCCACTCGTCGACAGCCTTGGCCGTGTCTGGGGGTGAGGATACGGTGCTCTCCACGGCACCGGCATCGACCTCCGACGGCTCGGTTCCAGGTTCCGGTGGTGCAGTAGACTCGCTACTCCTTTCCCGGGCTGGAGCCTTCTTGGCTGCGGATTCCTTCTTGCTACCTTCCTTCTTGGGCACCTTAGGGATCTTGAAGTCTTTCAAGGTACCCTTGGATGCCTTCGATTCAGTGGGCTTCTTGCCTTTAGAACCTGAAGGGGTAGCACTTTTCGATGGAGCAGGTGTCGACGGCTCGGCGACCTCCATCTCGTCGGGGGAGGAGTCCCTCGAGGCGGCAGCAGCTGCGACTTTCAAGTCGCGCTTCTGCTGCTTAGAAGCCTCTTTCGCCTTCCGGCGGAGCTCCTTCTCCCGCTCCTGGGACTCGGCCAAGGGTTTCTGTGCTTCCTCGATCTGCTTCAGAAGGGCAGCACTTTTAGCCGAGGTAGACTCGAGCTCTTGCTCGGGTCTGGTCCTCTTGGACTTCTTCTTCTTCTTCTGCGACTTGTGGCTCGCCGAAGAGCTGTAACCTGACTGCTCGTCGGACGAGGACCCCATGGTTCTTCCTGAACTACTGGGTTCCACCAGAGAGAGAGAAGACTCTGGGTCTCGAACCGTACTCAGACGGGACGAGACGTCGAAGAGAATCTTTGAGGTATTTCGATCCGCACTCTGGCGGGTCGAAGCCTCGAAGGTGCCTTCGATGTACCTCGAACCGCACTCAGGCGGCTCGAGGGACCGAAGACTGGAGCCTCGAGAGAACACGAACCTGCGCTCACGCAGGTCGTGTCCCTCGACACTTAGGCAGGGGAGACCTCCTACACTCAGGTAGGAAGTCCCCGGGGCGGAGTATACCAGCTGGAATAAGCTAGGCTTAGTCCAGCTAATCTGCGTCCGACTCTCACGAGAAGGGCCGCAGATGTGACCTCCGAGGTGTGCGGCGCGGCCTTTTATCCCTGTGGCGCCCGCCTCTGATTGGAGGAAGGGCCTACGTGACCGAGGAGGGCGAACCCTATTGGTCCACAGCGCATCACGCCATGACCAAATAAGGTAATGCTCAAAAAATAGAACGACTCACTCTCCCCTCACCGTCACGCTCTGGTTCTCCAGTAGCAATGTTTGCATATGCCGTTATTTCCTATGCGGTCTATGGGTTCCAACACTATTAACATGGATAATTTGGGCACCCCCCCCCCTTCATCAGACTACCGGGATTAAAAAAAATGGTTCCAATATGGATCTACCCTTCGGGCAGAATCCACCAGCCTATGCTGGGAACCCATCCTCACAGTTAGAATAAAAGTCGGAGGCCCCATACTTCCATGCTTCTAGCATCAGGTTGTCTCAAACTAAGAGGCAATCGTATGACTTCTCGTTGTGTAATTTTTTTATTCACCGTCGGCTTCACGTCCACAGACAGATTTACCCAAGAACGGCAACTGTTATTTTAAAGCCTCGTTAAAAACTCAGGTTAGTAAAGCTGCTGCTTAGTATTGTGCGAATCATCGATTACTGAGTAGGGTTTAATCTAGGACTTTTCCTGATTCTAACCTTTACAATAGGAACGAGTGTTGAGCCTCGGGGCGGGTTACTATCGCCCCCTCCTAGCCCGCCGTCCTTTGATGTGGCCGGGCCGACCGGGCTATTAACCCGTTTCCGTCGGCGTCTGCCTCCCATCACTTGTGACGGTGTGGATGTAGGAGCCAGAGTGTTTGCTCTGGATTTCCTTTCATCCTTGACACTCGCTGACCGTTCCTTTGATGAGCCTTGGCGCTTAAGCCTCGCTCGAGTCATAGGTCCGGACTGGAGTGACTGATCCCTGACTTCAATCGAGACGTTTCGATGTGAAGTTTGTTCAGTCGTTCGCACCTTCGAGGGGGGGTCAGGCTTCTGACATCCCTTCAAAGGCTGTTTAGATGCTTTCGACTTATCTCGACGGGCCGGTCGACCACGGCGCCGCTTTGATGGTTTACTGGCATCCAACACCTCCACCTCGCTCAGTTTTCAAGCCTTTTGCTGTCGTTTTCGATGACCCTGCGTAGTTTGTTTTTTAGACTGAACTTCCGGCCGCGACCTTTCGATCTCTATTTCGACCTGTCCAGAAACAGACTTAGCCCTTTTCGTAGCCTTACGAGAAGGTGAATCATCATCAAGTCGTGGTTGCAACAACTCGACAGTTTGTGATAGCTCTACGCCCAACCACCGGCGCACTCTATCGACATTGCTCTTTTGCAACCGTCTGCGGGATGATCGAAGTAATAATGTCGACTCAGAGAGGACAGAATCTACTACGAACGGCCCATCCCAGTTGGGGGCAAGCTTCATAGCTGCTTGGGGGGTGTGGTACCTCACCACCTGTTCCCCAACTGAGTATCTTCTCTGCTTTAGCCCATAGTCATACCCGACCTTCTGGCGTTCCGCAGATTTACCTAGGTTTTCTCTTACCATGCTGTAACTCTCTCTCAATCGGTCACGAAGTTGTTCCACGAAAGTGACGGAACAAGGGACTTCGAGTGGGTTCTCGATTGAGCCGAAAATCACATCCGCTGGCATGAGAATTTCTTCCCCGAATACCATCATATTTGGACTGCATCCAGTAGAACTGTGCTCAGAGCTGTTATATGCGGACACCACATATTTAGCCTGTTCATCCCAGTCGTCCATATGTTTGTCTACCAACATAGTCAGACTCTGAATCAATGTTCTATTGAACCTTTCCACCTGACCATCGCTCTGTGGTCTGTATGGATTGGTTCTCTGTTTTACAATCGTCAAATATTCACACATCTCAGAGAAGAGTCGAGACTCAAATTCTCGACCTTGGTCGGAATGCAGAAGCAACGGGACTCCAAAGGTCAAAACCCATTCGTCCACGAAGGCCTCTGCACAGGTCTCTGCCGTGTGATTTGGTAGGGGAATAGCGCGTACATACTTGGTGAAGTAATCCTGGATTACTAACATGCAAGTATTCTTGTTTGGCGTGGGTGCAAATCCCGAGATGATATCCATAGCTATCCTCCCGAATCTCACCCCGAACAACTCTTGGTGCAGAGGAGACTTACCCATGCCCTCGCCGGGCTTTACCAGGCAACAGGTTGGACAATGCCGAACCCAACGACCTATGTCCTTTCCCATTCCGGGCCAGTAATATCTCCTTTTCACTTTTTTGAGCGTTCGTTTACGACCAAAATGTGCCGCTGTTCGGTGTCCGTGGCAAAAGGAGAGTACCTCGCCCCTCAGTTGGCGTGGTACAACTACTTGAATCGTGCGTCTAGCTCGACCCGCCTCGACTTTCCAGCGACACAACAAGCCTTCACGGAAGGTTAATAGAGGCCATTGCCCTACTAATTTCCGTACCTCGGCGCTCTCGATTGATACATCAGGCCTAGTGGGTTTAGCCCCCTTAACTAGCCATTCAGCAACTCGTTTGATGTCGGCGTCTGCTTTCTGAGCATCAATGAGTTCATCGAGAGACCAAAATGCAACACCCACCCGGCTGTCTACTAAACCACTGTAGAGGTACACGTTATTAAACCATAGGAGTTGGGTACCGTCTGACGTGGCGGGTGAGTCGAGTCGTCGGACGTTCCTCAGGTTCCGGATAGGTGGCAGCACCGATCCGGGTCTGTGGGGACGTCTGACGACGAACACCTGGGTCCGTATATAAAGCCCAGGGCTCAGCCGCTACGTCAGAGGCCCTTCTGGCCTCCACACCATGTAGACCATTATCCTTTAACATTAGCTGCCTCTCTGATATCATCCGGCAGCCGTGAGTATGCGTTAAGTAATAAAACCGACCGTTGGCATACACTTGGAATACTGTCTTACTCTTTCTTTCCGAACCGTAAGACCCGAACCCCCCAGGTCCGTAAGACCACAAAACCCTTACACCACCTACAGCTGCCAAAACAGCATTATGACTGCCACAGTCTGTGCAATCCAACCTCTGGCATAGCCGCACAGGGATACGACTAAGACCATCGGCGTTTAGATGCTTGGCCCCACTTCGATGTTCGATCTTAGAGTTTTTGAGACCGAACTCCGAAAGGTGGGCCAGCCACCTACCCATCATTCCTTCAGCCTCTTTGAAATTCAGGAGCCATTTCAAAGACGAATGATCGGTGCGGATAGTGAAGTTACCACCATAGAGGTAGTGCCTAAACTTCCTGGTGTACACGATAACCGCCAGCAGTTCCCTTTTGGTGGTGCAGTAGTTTCGTTGTGTTTTACTTAGAGTGTTGCTAGCAAACGAGATCGGGACCTCTGCTCCATCCTGCACTTGGGATAGAACAGCCCCGATCGCTGTATTACTAGCGTCAGTGTCCAAGATAAAACGACCGTCGGGTGTGGGGAATCGAAGCACAGGTGTCTCCCTGAAACTTCGTTTTAACTCGACAAAGGCATGTTCGGCTCTTTCCGTCCACGCGAATGCCTTGTAACGACCTCTACTACCTTTAGGTTTTTGGATCACTAAGTCCTGTAAAGGGCTTACGAGTTCCGCGAACCCCGGGATGAACTCTCGGTAGTAGGAACAAAAACCAATGAAGGATCGAATTTCCTTCACTGTAGTGGGCCTAGCCCAAGTCATTACATCGCTAATTTTCCCCGGGTTGGCTTCTATACCCTGTTCAGACACGATTCGGCCGAGGTACTCGACTGAAGTCCTAAAAAGTTGACACTTTTTAGGTTTCAACTTTAGTCCCCATGCCCGAATCCTGTTGAAGACTTCTGCCAGATTCGCCATTGCTTCATCCGTCGTTTTGCCGAAGACGATGATATCATCGAGGTAAACCAGGCAACTTTTACCTAGCAAACCTCTCAACATCTCCTCCATCATTCGCTCGAATGTGGCGGGGCCATTACACAAACCAAACGCCATTCGATTGAACTCGTAGAGCCCCCTCTGGTAGGAAAAAGCGGTCTTCTCGACGTCGTCGGGATTCATCCCGATCTGCCAATATCCAGATTGGAGATCGAGACAACTAAACCACTTGTTTCCTCCTAGGGCATCTAAGGATTCGTCGATGCGCGGGAGGGGGTAAGCATTTTTCTTAGTCACTCCATTCAGACATCGATAATCGACGCAGAATCTCATGGTCCCATCCTTCTTCGTCACCATCTGGACGGGACTGGACCAGGGACTAGTACTTGGCCTAACCACCCCCGTATCCAACATCTCCTTAAGTTGTTCATCCGCCGCAGCTTTCTTGCTGAGCGGAATCCTTCTATAAGGGACTCAGATAGGTTGTGCGTCACCCGTGTCGATGTTATGCAGACATCGATCGGTGCGCCCTAACGGTTCATCTGGGGATTTAAAGACATCCACATGCTTACGTAGTAAGGCGGACAGTTTCAGTCTTTCTTCTGGCTGGGTCAGGTGGGTGTCGCCATACATGTCTAACAGCCAGGTAGGGAGTTCCCCCGTGCGGGTGCTCGCGATTTCCGCCGTCTCGATGTCTGCAGCTTCTTGCTCGAGACGCATGATCACAGATCCTACCTCAGGTGAAGAGAGTTCACCGTTTCTGTCAGCGTACTGTACAGTACCGACCGCCTGGCCTTTCTCCAGGACAATGTCTCGATTCAGTGGATTACAGACGGGAAACACTGTTCGACGGACATTGCTGACAAGGGCAGCCTCACCAACCAACCCAAAACTTCTCAGAGTTTTCAGGTCGGGTTCGACTATGCCCTGTCGGTCTTTTTCCAGACCGTCGGATTTTACCAAGACATCGCACCGATGTCTGGCAGGTATCCTAGTGGTCTGTGCTACTGAGGCTATCAATGACACTCTCTTCAGTTTACACTGATGGTGCTCTTCTACCGGCTCGGTCATGACCTATTGACCCGTCCTTGGGTTCAGGATCATACCGTATAATGCCGCGAAGTCGAGCCCCAGAATGCCATCGTCAGCCACATCGGCCACTATTGGGCTAAACACATAGTGGGTCGATGCGACCTTAAGAGGTAGAACCAATCGACCATAGGTCCGCATTTCGGCTCCAGACGCAGTGCACGCCGTTATTCCCTCGTAGAGATTATCTGACGGCACTACTAACGTTTTCGCGAGTTCCCGAGAGACAATGGTGTGGCTGGCACCAGTATCTATCAGGAAGTCTAGAGAACGCCCTCGAATCTCTGCAGACAGGTACCATCGTTTCCCCGACAAGGGGGCGGTTCCTGCTAGCATTCTCAACCCTACGTCAGTACTCAGATCGATCCCTCTCTTCTTCAAAAAAGAGAGACAGGGATCATCTGAGGGAAGCTCTGTTGCGCAGACTCTGGCCAGCTGCCGCATCAGGGCTTCTCTCCCGGCGTCGACTTTTACTTTCGATCCAGTCGAACCCTCGACCTCGGAGTTCGGGCTGCCAGCGCCCTGTTCCTTGGCCATTGAGGCTTTTTCTACACCGACATCTTCGGAACCCGACCGGTGATCAACCGGTGCCGCTGTGGTAAAGGGCTGGGACGGCCCTACCGGGACCTTACCTAGTTCCCTCGAATCTACTGTCGTCTGATCAGGAGTGCCAGAGGTGCTGATACCTTGGCTTTTCGATGGTCGGGCAGCTCGATTGCCACGTCGAGCCGCCCGCCTCAGTTTTCCGTCACGTCAGGTGGTAGACCTTTAATCGGTTCGGGGCAAGTTCGTGCGAAATGCCCCTGCTTCTTGCAGTTCCAACACTTGGCGTCGGACGGAGGGGTACTCGGCTTCTCCGAGCTAGTACCAGGGACATCCCCTCCCTCGATAACCCTGAGTAAATTCTTCAATTGACTCAGCGAGAAGGTCTGTTCCTGTACATTGGGTTTGGAGGCCTTGTTTGGTGTTTTCGATTTACCAGCGGATTTCTGACTTTTCTTAGTCTTACTCCTCGCCCCGGGCTTCGAGTAAGAGGACACTTCCCCCTGTCCCTCCTCGACCAAAGCGGCGTCGGCCAGCGCCAACAATGCATTTGTTGAGGTAGGATTCACCAACTTCGGCAGGAGTTGTCGTTTCCGCAACAACTCGTCTGCCAAGTCCATGAGATCCTTGAGGGACATGTAAGTGCGCCACTCCCGAAGAACGTCTTGTTGTAAATCAACGTCATACAATCCTCCTATGAACAACTGGTTGACTTTGGTTATGAGCCATTCAACCGAGAAGTCCACACCTGGATAGGCATCGCCGGCAAGACGTCTCAAAGCAAAGCCATAGGCTCTAATGCTTTCGTTCTTGCCTTGGCGTCTCTTCTCCATTGTAACAATGGGATCTTGAAGGCTAGAAGTCATGGCTTCCGTTACCATGTCGACCAGTCCCTCCAAAGTCCCATCTCCATGCTCCTCCCATAGCCACACAGTATCAGCTGCAGGGCCATTCTGGAGTAACATGAGGAGTTGAGCTAATGCCATACTCGAGGTCCATACATTTACTCGACGGACGTGATTGAATCCGTGGTACCAACGGAGCCAATCGTCCTTCCATGTAAATGGAGGGCACTCGACTGACCTAGTTCGGGCTGGTTCATGCCCGATAGAGGTATTTTCAAACATTCTGCTTGATCTCCTGACCTGATCAAGAGCGCATGTTGTACCTCTTCTAGGTATTTGATGGTCCATCCCCATGTTTCTCATAGTCGTGTCTGCACGACTTTGATTCATCCCCCAGGGATTACCAGAATCGGCGTCACTCAGGCGCGAAGCCTCGAATCTGATATCCCTATATTTGGGCGGATCAACATGTTGTTGGGTCGTGGTAGGGGTCGAGAACTGTCCGATCACTCCACTTAGACCATCGGTGCGTGGCATCGAAGGAACAGGTAGGGTCCGACGCGACCTCAAATCAACTTTCGAGATGTCGTCGATTGCCCCCACCATTCTATCTATCTCAGCCTGCTGTTTTGAACGTTCCGCCTGTCTTAATTCCGACACTAGGAATTCCAGGCGGGTATGTTCGGGCTTCGAGAGATCTCGTTGCTCGCTGATGGCAAAGAGCTGCTTGACCTCCTTCATGGCACGATCAAGCCACTCTCTGTAGTCAGGGTTTTCAACTAGATCCTCTTGAGTAGCAACTCTAGTAGTGCTGCATTCACTACTTTGTTGCTTATCTCGAAGTCTAGCGGTACGCAATTTCGATTCCGTCTGCTCCTTCAGACGTTCTTCGAGTGCGAGTTCATCACGAACTTCTTTATTCACCCTGGCTTCATCAGCCTTTCTGCGAGACAATATCTCTCGTGGGAGCTCATCGATTTCTCCACGCATGGCTCCCAGAGTATCCGAATCCTTCTGATCTTTCAGTGATTAGGCTACTAGGGATTCAGACTTCAAGGAATTAAGCTCGGCCTCGTGCCTCGCTTTTTGTTCCATTAGAACCTGATATTCCGCCATTTTGTTTGCGTGTTCGATTCGTTCCTCACAGCGACGACGCATTTCTGCCTCGTCCCTGGCTCGAGCATCCTCGTCAGCTTGCATCTGACAGAGTAACGACTCCCGTTCCTGACGTAGCTGTTTCACCTGCTTTTCATAAGCCGTTAGGTGCTCAGCTACTTCTTCAGTATGCTCGGCTGATTGTTGGTTCAACTCATGCCGCAACTCTTGCAGTTGCTCCTCCAACATAGTCTTTTCTACTTCTTGTAGTTTCAACTTATGTTTAAGGGACGTCTGCTCATGTTGGGCATCCCGAAAATCGTTTCGAGCTCTCTCGACACATTCTCGGCGGCTAGTAGCAAGGCGATCGATCTTCGCTTTTAGGGATTGACAATCCATTGTTGTCAACCGACTACGCTCGATCTCCGACTTCGTTGCAAGCAAGGACTCCTTTTCACTAGAGAGCTGCTTGACCTTCTCCTGAAGATCAGTAAGTTCTCTATTCGCGATCTGAGTCTTGTTTGAAGCCTCTAACGCTTGCTGCCTAAGCTGTTCCAATTTCAGCTCTATTTCTGTACTCTTCTCCTGAGCTTTCGTGGTGTTACTCGCGAGAGCATCCAACTGCTGGCGACCCTGGCGCAGTTGGCATTGCTGCTCTTGCAGCAACTCCTCATTGAGTCCCCTGCCACTGTCAATACTTCCTTGTATCGACACGGGCGAGGGACCCTCGAAGGACCAACTGCCAAGGCCCATTGGAGTTCCCACGGGCGAGGCTGATTTTTCTACATAGGACAAACTCTGTGTCCTCAAGAAGTTCTCAGCCGCCGGAGAGAGTTGAGTCGATACTCGCCAATTAAGTAGTCGGCTCCTTTGATACAGGCCCAACGGGTCAGACGATGGACCTAATATCAGGGTGTGGTTCAAACCACCACCGATTAGTGGATCATTTCTATCCACTAACGGGCCTGTAGTCACTTGATGTTGGTGATTGGGGTCATCACCTTCATCCAAGTGACCCTGCATGTCGAACTTAAGCTCGCAGTACCTATGCGGACTAAAGTTAACAACTGGTCACGGCACCAGTGTAGTGTTCTACCCCTCGATGTTCAATCGAATCTTTCGATAAACAACGAAGAACAACTATTCAGGTTCCAGTTAAAACTTTATTGTCTAATAACACATAGGCATCAGCCGTTCTCGATCACAGTTACAGGTGGCAGAGTTTGAACTCTAAATCAGGTTCGACACTAGGCCTTCTAGTGTCTACAGTTGATATTCCACATACGCCTCCTCTGTGCAGCAGCACAGAGGAGTACTAGAATATGGTAGCCGGGCAGCCGCCAACCATCGCTCACGATGGTCAGTCGGGGCTGGACTGACCCTGAGGAAGGCCGTACAACGGCCTTATATACACCGGAGTCGAGGGCCACGTGACCAAGTGGTGACGTGGCGCTGGACTCCAGCGCCCCCAGGCGTCGGGTAATAGAGGTGCTCTCGATGTCGCCCACGAGGACCACGAAGGTACCTCGAAGACGACGCGGGACCACCACAATACCATCCATTTTGTCTTTGCACAATTGATAGTAAGACTGTTTTCAATACACCATGTTGATATAAGTCTTAAGGCCTCATGTAATTTTACACTCGATGTAACCGTTATTACAGCATCATCAGCATAAAGGGATATTTTATAATCATACAAAGTAGCCAGAGGGTTAATATATATGGAAAAAAGTACAGGAAGATTGGCCAATTTTCATTTCAAACTTATATCATAACATGTAGACTATATGGATAGAGCAACCTGTTCAACTTTGCCTGAAATTCATACCACATACTTTAGGCCTATATAATATCATTCTATCATACATTGCAGAGAATTGGAAAAGAATACTGGCAACTTTGATTCATTTTGGTTGTATCATTCTGATTTTAGGCAAGTCCATGTGTATTGACTACCTATATACAATGCTTATCCTCTATCAATTGCACTGGCTTTGAAGAGAGGAATTCCTGTGACAATTCCTAATACTTTGCTTGTGATTCTAATGAAAGCTTCAAGGATCCTCATGATAAAAGTAGAACATACTGCTTATGGTGGTGTTTTTTTGTTTATCACTATTAATACAACGTTTGCCCTGGTATCAGGTGAATCATATTAATGACTCTCCATTTTTTGTCTTCTTGACATATCTGACAATCACTCTAGATTTAATCAATCCTTCCCTGTCAGATTGTATATATTTTATTCATTCTAACAAATGCACCTGCTCTAATAAGCGCACCCCCTTTTTTCTGGGCCTTAAGCGCTCCCCCCTGATATCAAATCATGCAAAAAAGTGTAAAGAAATAATGATCTTAAGGGGGTGTGCTTATTGGAATTCATTTTTGTATTAAGGTTTTTGAGCTTCTAACAACTGATTTTCAGCACTGGTGCACCTATCATAATGAATATTGTACGTCACATTATGAGATAAATGTCACGTCTGTGAGTAGAAAGGTGGCAAATTCCCATTGTGGACAGCAGTAAAGCACGGACAGCAAGCTGAACACATTAATAATAAAAAGGCGGAGCAGATTTAAATTTCTTGCTCAATATTTGCCCAGGCCATAACTGCCACAGCCTGCCCCACCTGGTTGACATTATGAGGATGTAGATTCTCACAAACAGCTATTGATTATTTTTCTTCTTTCTTTTCGAAAATCTTTATTCTGGATTCATAAGAAGCGGCACAGTCCGTTTTATGGTGAACCCAGATGATTGGTTAAGGTCAAATTGTCTGGTCCGTTGACTATTAGGCCTATCCTTGTTATTTATCAGAACCTCTTTCTTCAATATTTAGGCAGATGCACATTGTAGGATTCTCTTGAAGGAGATTACACTGATGCATAAAGTCAGCAGAAAAACTGGTTTTTTTCTGAGTTAGAGCTGAAGGGGCCTAATGGAGGGCTGGTGAGTAACAGGCCACTGTCTTATCGGATCAAATCCTTCCACGTGATACCAACTTCATACATTATCGTCATGCTGCAAGGGTGCAAGAGTGGTTACTCACTTGCATCTAATTTATGGAGTGGTCATTATTTATCAACAGGGGGTGGTGGGTTTGAGGGGGGACGTAAAATTTTCAGACCCCTCCCGAGGGGGGGGCTAAAAAAATTTTGACCCCTCTTGATGGGAGGCTAAAATAATTCACCCTATTTTTAGCAAAAAAACCTGTGTGCTACTATAGATCAAAGAGGGGTGCGAAAACTCTCTGCGCCTCCGGCGCAGGGGGCACAAAATATTTTGACTGCCGTCGAGGGGGGCGTACAAAATTACCCCGCGTCCGTGCGAAAACCCACCATCCCCCCTGTTGATAAATAATGACCACTCCCTTATGTAACAAGTCACCTGTCTATCCAAAATGTTGTTGTTTTTTGTCATGCAGGTCTTTCCTGTTGTGGAATTTCCCATTCTGCAGGCCCGAATTCATTCTGGCAGGACCAGAAGAATGAAAAAAAAGAATGACCATAATGTGGCATGATCTTAGTTCAGGTCGCTTATACTAGCGACTAGTTTTGGCAACCAGAATTGTGGCTTATTCCATATCAGAAAATTGCGACCACTTTTTAGGGACCAATATTTTCTGCGTTTAGCGACCTAAACTAAGATGTGGCCCATAATGTTTTGATTCTGTAATTCTGTAATGGCTGATTAACAATATTTTGGCCACTAGGGTCATATTTAATATCGGCAACCTATGCTTCTTATTTAAACATGATTGTAACTATGTGTCCGTGGCGAACCCATGGCGAACAGGTGTCCAGAGAGGGGAGGCAAATCCAATTTAACATACCGGTAATTGGTTACAGGGGAACTCATGAAGAGGGAAAAGGAGAAGGATTGGGGATGAAAGAGAGGGAGGAAAGATAAGACATAGCGCCCTTTGAAGATGGGCTATAAGAATCTTGCAGACTTTATGAAGGTGGTATAGCATACAATATTCCTCTCCTATTTAGTGTAAATATGGCAATATAGTCGTTGAGCCTGCACTATACTGTAGTGTGACCTCGGTCCACTACAACACCTATTAGGGTGCAGTAAAAGTACATCAGTCAGCCTACCGAGTCCGTTTCTGTGAGACAGCAAGTAGTCTGATCCCCCACTTTGCCCCACTAATGACCACAGGAACCCTCAGTCTCAAACACGACCTCCCCCTGTCTCAACTACAATCTTTCTCTGTCTCAAACACAACCTATCTCACTTTTAGCCCTAACTCCTTAAGGTTCCTCATGCATTAATCCACCATGCTCATTGGTCGGCATGATGCATGAATGCTGCCCTGACAAGTAACTCGCCAGGGCGGCATTCATGCATCATGCTCATTGGTCGGCATGATGCATGAATGCTGCCCTGACAAGTAACTCGCCAGGGCGGCATTCATGCATCATGCTCATTGGTCGGCATGATGCATGAATGCTGCCCTGACAAGTAACTCGCCAGGGCGGCATTCATGGATCATGCCGACCCTACAGGGTTGAAACAACTACAGAGGGTCTCCATGATACTCCAATGAAGTGCTGGCAAGCAGACTGGCCAGCACTTCATCGGTGCATCATGATTACCAATGGGCATGATGCATTAATGCATGAGCGGCCTTTAAACGGCCTTGCCTCTTTATTCTCACCTAGGCTTAATGAGACTGGCTTCTCCAGCACTTGCACAGACCATTTGTAGCATGATTCCTTACCTTGCACACATAACTATCAACTCTAATGAGGCAGGGTGCTCCTCTATGGAGCTTTATCCAACGATTTTGGCTTGGACAGTGCTTTTTTGGTTATAAACCCGGTGCATTATCACCTTTTGTACTTCTTCAAGAAGCCATTGGTTAGAATCTGGACATGTTAATAAATTGGTGAAGTATACAAAGCCAACCTTGCCATACATTTCCAGTTGAAACCATTCAGGGTTCTATGGGAATCATTCCCCGGCCACTGTGGCAAGAGACGGACTCGCTGTCCACTACGCTAAGTCAAACAGTACCAGAAGCCAATGTATAAGAAGTATTTGAAGAAGCTGTCCGACATACCTGAGGTTTGCACCTTGTTAGCATAGAATCCAATGGTGCCATGGTGAGCGATTAACAGGGAAACATCCTAAGGTATCCTAGATGAACATGCCATGCCTAAATTCTCCATATTGTTTGAAATAAATAAGAATCCAATCATTTTTCATAGTGATACGTCTTGGCACCCGCCATTGCGGCTTGCTGACCTTTGACACCGTAAGTGTGTCACACACCAACTTCCAGTCTACTTCTGTACTGTCAACATGCCCCGGCATGATTAATCGCTTGGATTTATAAAGAATTTGTTGGTATTTGGCCTCTATATAGACCAGAATGTCCATAAAACATGGTAGGAATAATCACAGGTTCTAGACACTAAAGGATAGATAGGCTAAAAGCTTAATATCATAGAATTCTAACATGAAATCATGAGTATCCATGGTTCGGGCCCTGCGGCGAACAGGCCTGGAATATGGACAAGAAAGCAGAGGACGACTTCCGCTGACAACATGGTGAAGTCAAAATTTCTACCGCTCGGCCTAACAAAATCTCTTCTCCTGCATTTATTAAGGGGTTATAAGGTAAGAAATCAATACAAAATGGAGAAAAATGTTAGATAAATGCTTTAATTGAGTTATTTTAAAGCACGAGTGCATTTATGGGTTCAATATTCCACGACCCGCGAAGTGAAATATTAAAGTCATAAAGGCACTCATGCTTTAAAATAACATCAATTAGACACTAATTATCTTGCTACTTTATTATGGGTTTATCTGTTTATGAATACATAGCTAAAATACCTGAGTGAAACTGTGTAAGCCTCCTCCGTCACTCTCAATAGGAGGTGTTGTAAATGCTACATTCTGGACAGTGATTCTTTATATTGTATCATCATATATTTCAGGATCTCAAAAAGAATTCACCAGTCATATTTGGAAAGGGAGTTAATCATAGGCCCACACAGTATAAAGAGCCCTTGACAACGTACCTTTTTTCTAATCAGTGATGGGGTGATAAGCTCAAAGTCCTCAGGTGCTGGGTAGTTTAATCAAGACTACTAGACTTGTATATGATAGTAAGGAATTGGAAATATTGTTATTGGGATAGGTATATAGAAGGCTGAGTCTTCTGCCTTGTATACAAACACCCACAGCCCTAACACAAACAGAGAGCGCCAGATGCCTCTAATCTAGGTATGATTAAATTCATTCATGTTGATGCCCCTTGCTCTCTGTGCTCCACATCACTGTCAATGTGGTACACTCTGGCTCGACTCTCAAGCACGTAATTTGTGCATCAATTTGCACGGATTACATCAATCTCTAAAGGTGCCATAAAGCAGGGGTTGATTTAATGAGACCATCTTATTCATGGCTACAGGGATACCTTCATGTTCATCTCTGAGGATGTGGCCTGGTCTGCGTGCTGCTTTTCAACCCATTATAATTAACCATTTGATTATTTTAGACCTTGACCAACCAACATCTTGGCTTGACAATCCTAGGGCCTGTAGTTGCATCTGCTTTATCTGCTTCATCATTATTTTACTTTTTCTTTACAGACCTGTATGCTAAGAGTAAAGCAGGTAAGTTTATACCCAATAATGAACATATGATACCTCATATTAGAATTATAGAAACATGTACTTTTCAAAGTAGACCTTTCAGTTTATTTGTGGGAGCTATCTTAGTTTCCACAATAGGAGTTTCACAAGTGATAGACTATGGCCATGACAGAATCCAATGAATTAGATCTGCTAAGCATGTACTTTTTACTTCTTACAAAGGGGGTTCATAATGTAGTGTTTATGTACATTAGACTGTCTGAGTATACACCAAGGTACAGGATCATTCAGATCCTGCCCCGCATTACACATACTGTAGTGTTCATGTACATTAGACTGTCTGAGTATATACCAAGGTAAAGGATAATTCAGATCCTGCCCCACATTACACATACTGTAGTGTTCATGTACATTAGACTGTCTGAGTATACACCAAGGTACAGGATCATTCAGATCCTGCCCCACATTGCACATACTGTAGTGTTCATGTACATTAGACTGTCTGAGTATACATCAAGGTAGAGGATCATTCAGATCCTGCCCCGCATACTGTAGTGTTCATGTACATTAGACTGTCTGAGTATACACCAAGGTACAGGATCATTCAGATCCTGCCCCACATACTGTAGTGGCTCATTTAAGTGCCGGGGTCTCACATAAGTGCCGGGGGGTAAGAGGGTACTGAAATTAAGTGCTAAAAGCAGTATTTATAAGCACTGGTATTGAAATCAGACTTAAGCGCTAAAAGCAGTTCAATAATCGCTCAAATGGGCCACTACCGTATGATAGTAAACCTAGCAGGTCATTGATGTTGGGTATCAATCAATCTGTATCATCATGGTCTCTGTGAGACGTGACCAATCAGATCGTACACTTACTGAACCTAGCTAGGGTGATGTAGATTTGGCATCAGTCTGTACCACCATGCCCTCTGTTATACCCAGACCGATCAGCTTTCTTCCTACCATCCTAGACAGGCAGTTCAGATGGCTTAGCCTTCTATGATAGGAACAGGAGACGAATTTTAGAATCCATCCAATAATTCCGATGTCAGAATATCTGTTTGTCCATGCAAGCCATGGTCCAAATCAGTTTTTCTTTTGGTCTCAAGTTACCTAGAAGCTGGGAAAATCAAATAGGAAATATTGGATACTAGTTTGTAGTGTGAATGGTGTCTGAAACTGTGATCTGGGAGTTGGTGTCTGCAGGCAGTCTGACCAGGCCAGTTCGGGCTGAGTAACAACTGGGCCTGCACACTCCAGCTAAGAGTAGGCAGGGTTGTTAGCCCGCTAGGGTCTGTAAATAGATCATGTCCTGAAAGAGCAGTCCACACAGGTGCAGAGGGTTGTCTGGTCACACTGTAAATAGCAGCAATTAAAACACATGTTTGAGTTTGCCTGTACCAAAATAAATCACATTCAATAGACTAGATAGCTCACCTTGATCTTTTTACAGATGTTTGTTTTTTTTTTTCATCCAGTTCATTGTCCTTCAAATAAGCCAGATAACACTCTGTAATCTACTAAGTTAAGGTCACTGTCAGGGGGTGTGTGGGAACTCCATTGTGCACAAAATATAGAGGCCTTACCTGTTAGCCTGCCACCTAGTGCCCTCTCCTGTACTTATCTATGAGACGTGGCCATTCACACACTCATGGCTTCTTGTCACACTGCCAATGCCTGAGAGACAGATTATAGAGAGGAGGCAGATTTATATAAATGAGACATGATGGGGCTTAGGTCAAGGTGCCCCAGTCACACTTTGATATATGGGTCAAGGTCAGAGGTCAGAGAATGACCCAGTTAAAGATGCCCTACTTCCTCGATCAATTGTAGGTTATGGTTTGAGCATCTCAACTGATCAATCTAGGGTGATTCCAAAAGTGCTGATTTAAGACACAAAAAGTCCAATCTATCTGAAGTTCAGCTTTTTAATGCAGACTTTTCTTACTAATTTTTTTTCTACCATCTGAGATCTACCAGTCTCTTTTTTTTCCTGTTTTTTTTTTGTGTGTCATTCTGACAGCCCCAGATCAAAGCATTTTTTTACTGATGTGTAGTCATCACTCTGACAGGCACCTGAAGATGATACGAGAGGGATCCCTGAATCTGTCCCTTACCTGGGCCCTGTACTCACTGATATGAATTTTTAATGTGTTGGGCGACATAGTCGTGGCCCGTACAAGTGCCTGGTCACTCATTGATAGTGTAGGGGCAGTAATTCCCCGTACTTGGAGGAGATACCGAGTGGTCCCACCTTGTGAGGGGGATCTCTAGAGAGCTCGGTACCAGGTAATCACTGCCCCCTAGTGTGTGTATCATACCGATCCAGGGTAGTTGGAAGGTAGAGAATGTCAGGCCAGGGGAAGTAGCTCAGGGGTAGAGCTTCCGCTTCGAAGTTGGAGGGTCCCGGGTTCGAGTCCTGGTTTCTCCAAGACATTTTCCGCTGACCACTACATTGGTGGAGAAACCGAGCATCCTAACGCAATCACGGATTGAAGATATGTGTGCCTGCTCATGTCTTAACGCAATCATGGATTGAGGACTCGGGAACTGGGCCGATATGATACAGATGACGCTTCGACCAATCCGGTACTTGTACCAGTACATCCACTGGGAAGTCAGGAGTGCCCTAACACTGCTTGATAAAGCCTCAGCTCCCAGGTAACTGGATTGAGGGGGAATGCCAGGTGCTAGTGGATGGTGGTTGAAGCTGATGGGGAGGAGTGTAGGGGCAGTAATTCCCCGTACTTGGAGGAGATACCGAGTGGTCCCACCTTGTGAGGGGGATCTCTAGAGAGCTCGGTACCAGGTAATCACTGCCCCCTAGTGTGTGTATCATACCGATCCAGGGTAGTTGGAAGGTAGAGAATGTCAGGCCAGGGGAAGTAGCTCAGGGGTAGAGCTTCCGCTTCGAAGTTGGAGGGTCCCGGGTTCGAGTCCCGGTTTCTCCAAGACATTTTCCGCTGACCACTACAATTTCAATCCTATTGTGGTAGATGCTACCACATGCCATGCGCTTCCTTTATACTATAGCCTATCTTTATAAGGGTCTATTCTGCCCTCTCTTTCTTATTTGATGTAAATATTCGTACCGTGTTTGCCAGCACTTCATTGGAGCATCATGCCGACTCTCCAAGACTGTATCAACTTGCTGGGGTGAGCATGAGGCATTGATGTAGCCTTGGTGAGTTATTCACCAGGGCTGCATTCATACATCATGATGACCATGGGTCTGATGCATGCATGCATCAGCGGCCCTTAAAGGGTTAAAGGGTTCATGGGGATGGGTAACGGGATGAGTGACCAAGCTCTTCAACAAGGATTATGAGAGTACAGCATGATTAAGCAGTCGGTGTAAGAGGTGCCTCTTGCCTCTTACCAGGCTTTATGGATGGTGAAGGTGCATTATTTGCATGTATTACATATACATGTACTATCTGAATATTGCTGCATCACTGCTGACACTATGCAGGGGACTAATTGTACAATGATGACGCTAAGGGTTGATCCCACATGGCAATCTAGGGCTCCAATATCTCTGCGATTTAGAGCTTTGCATTCAAGAGGCCATAATAGATGAGGACTCTTCAATGCAAGAGATTTGAGATTCGACTTTAAGACAGGTCATTTTCCAAACTCAAACATGTAGTTAACAGAGATTCCCAGACAAAACAGTGGTTCTCTCAAGTCTTCTCTCTTGGAAAAAAAATAATAGTCACTACACTGTCATCATAATTATATTATACCCTAGTGGCTGAAAAATGAATTAACATGATGTATATATATATATATATATATATATATATATATATATATATATATATATATATACAATGGCACCCCTATCACAATAGATCATATCAATAGCTCACGAGGTCGAATCGATCTAAGGCTCCAATATCTCTTCGATTTTGATATTCTGCACTGCTAGCTCAAGATACAGGTGTTTCTTTCTCAGTACAAATTTGCTCAGTGCACCTTGGGTAGACACCTGAAAGTAGTGCCTTAAATTTGAATAATCAAATGTATAGGAGAGCAGGGAGGGGGATGGAATACCCACTATTAAATAAAGCAGTCAAAAAGCTATAGTCACTGAGGGGATTCTGTACTGCCTCATAGGACAAGCACCCAAAGGTTTGAGGGGTGATGTTGAAGGGAGTGGCTATTCACATGACAGTGCAGAGCTGAGTGGTACTGGTAGATTGTTATGGTAGAGTGTACTGGGGGAAGGAGATTGGCCTTTTTACGTTGCCCAATAATTTCTGCATCTAATAAACCGCACGGTTTCACCAAGGATTGAAGAGTGTGAGAGACTGTCGCCAAGCAGAGGCAATCCTAGGCATAGTAGTAGTAAGAGGGAGTGAAGGCTCTAGTCCCCAGTCTCCTTTGCCACCCGTGAAGGGCCTAGGATCAAAGAGGGGTACCTCAGTAACCAGCTCTTGTCCCCAGTCTCCTTTGTCCACCTGGGGTGCCCATGCACAGGTAGAAAATTGGGGGAACCAGCAAATGCAGGTTCACCCTCTGACCTTACATATAGAAGTAAACAGGAAGCCTCACCGGAAGCTGGACTGACCTCGTGTAAACCGCTACAGGTTAGCTACCCATGATGCACTGGGTAAATCGTATGTGGTTAGAAAGAGGACGTTTTCAAGCAGCACTTGTAAGTATGCTTACTAACTGACTAACACCAGCACCACTATGACTGCTCTACCAAACCTGAAACCAATCCTGATAAAAAATATGTTGGATAAGCATATAACTGACTTTATAAATGCATATGCTCTGATGGAGCATTGAGACGTGTCAAGAGTCTAAACTTTCAGATTTAATAACTCCAAAATATATAGGCCTATGTATTGTCTATAGTCTCACATACCTGCCGCCACAGTTGTAGATATATCCAGAATATGATGACCAGTATACTTGAGAGCCATAACGTGTACTGCAGAATGCAGGGGTATACATTGTGCGCACTGCTCAGCTCAAGGTACAGTGGTTTCTTCCTCAGTGCAAATTTACTCAGTGCACCCTCTGTATGCATCTGAGAGTAGTGCCTTGAATTTCAATAGTCAATTGTATTGCTGATCGTATAGCAGGGCAGGGAGGGGGTATTTAATCACCTCATATAATTAAAGACATTGAATAGGCACCCACTTGGTAGCCACACACCTGTATTAGCTGGAGCAGTGATGCCCAATGATCTCTGCATCTAATTAACCTCATAGCTACCCATGATGCACTGAGTAAAATAATAGCAAATGATTAGAAACAGACAGCTGTCAAGCACTTATAAGTACGTACATTGTGTAAAAACAAGAACGGACGTGTATTGTGAGGGTTATCAATATATTGAGTTGAAGGTAGGCCCTTGAAATGTTACAGGTTGGTTAGCTGTGGGCAAACATTGCCTACACGTATTGGTATCTACACCATGAGCAGAGGCCCTACTGACAAAATTCAATTCAGTACATTGGTTTGTTTGCCCTCAGTGCCCCATAAATAGAAACAATTAGTAACTGTGGTAGCTCACGCTATAAAAGGTTAATAACATGCTACTTAGGTGTAGTTGGGGCAGGTTATAGCGTGAGTTAAAGTTAGGGCTCTGCTACGTCATAGGGTTGTTAGCTGTGGGCAAACATTGCCTACACGTGGTTAGGTAGCTATACCATAAACTCCTCAAAATATTAGTTTTATTAGATGGCATATTGTTAGATGATTATATGAATAAACCTAAATATTCTATATATCGCATTTGTGAATTAGATGATTTAACATGCAGATTATGACCTAGAGATAGAATTCCAATGTGTGTACAATTTTCGTGGAGGGGAGGCACAGTCACCTTACCCAAAGATCAATTCAGTGCATCGGTTTGTTTGCCCGCAGAGACCTATATATAGGTGAAATCTACATCTGTAACTCACGCATTTGACTAGGGCCCCACTGAAACTGCCTCAAATAGTGAGATACAATATAATAACATAAGTTACAGTTAGGCCCCTGCTACATCACAGGGTGGCCTATTATGATGCACTATCAAACTATTTACTGGACTGCTCGATGCAGCAAGTTGGTAACCTAAAACTTAGTTTTTCCTGAATTTTTGCTAAGAATTGCTGTAGTTTAGCCAAAAATAATCCGATTTACACAATATTTGCAGCAAATAAAAGCTGAGACTCACGGCTTTCAGGCCAGGATAGATGTCTTTACATTCATGTTGTGGACAGTTTGCGAAAATTATTAGTTTAAAAAAATTGCCGTATTTCAAAGTTTGGCCCTATATATTATGTGGAAAAACATACTAACCATTAGTTTTTCATAGATAGTTCATTAGAGTGACCCATCAAGTTTATAAATGAGTATGCTTTATTTTTCTACTTGTTACACTATGGGAGACATGTGCCTTTTGTTTGTTTCCAAAAACTGAGATTTTCAGCACAACTTTTGCTTGGTTTTTGGTGTGGGACCACATAGATCACCATATATGGAGAGGCAATCACCCAGTGATACCAAACTTATTCATTTTTGTATTCAACTTGATCATCTTTAAAGGCATGTGAAATATCCAAGTGATACAATAAGTGTGAGAACAATGAGGCACATCTCAGGATTCTAGTCCATGGTGCCAACAACGCTTTTGTTGCCATTTAGTAGATTTACTGCTAAATAGCTTGATAGTGCATCATAATAGGCCTCACATGCCTAATATGGGTTTCAATAGCATTTCAATATGGTTTTCAATGGGTCATCAGGTCAAAACAACATTTGATGATGAAATTTGATGATGAAATTTAATAGAAACAAAAGGGTTTTGCACCATGAACCTGTTGATATTGTTTAGGTCTTCAGATATTTGATCTTGAAAAAGATGAAGACATTTATGAGCAGGGTGATTTTCCTGCCCGTATAGGACCTACGGAGGGCATTTTGACTAGTCTGACATGTATCTTGAGGGAAGTATGTATGGCAAAAAGCTTCTATTTGCATATTTTGGGTGATTTTTTAGAAATAGAATCATACACAAGACTTGTGTTCTACAGCATATGTGAAGAAGTCCCATGAATACACACATTTTACATGTAGGCCTACAGCTGCCTCCAAAACTGAAAAGCACTCAGGTTCCCAAATAGTCAATTTACATCGCCTGTACCTAGTGTGTATGGTACAGTCGATAACAGTGTCCCATAAAATCACTGGGGGCTAGGGACGTCACTGAGTTTGAGGCATAAACATCCTAGTCTTGACCAGTAAGGTGGGCTGATATGTAAAGTAATGTCTTATTTTGTTTGTGTGTACCTCTCATAGTTTCATATACTTAACTGTATAATTGTTGTAGCCTCAAAAGTGTCCCAGTTATCATAATCCTGGATCCAAGTTGGCCATCTTTGGACTGTGTGGTGTGCTGTGGTGCATATTTGTTTGCATTTCTCACCACTTTGGCCAGATGGAGACACCAGATTCACCTCTAGGTATGGGAGTTGAACTTGTTTGCCCACTGCTAACCACCCTATCTCACGGTCAGTGAAGTGTGAAGGCAGTACTTGACCAGTCTGAGGCAGTACTACCTCCCTCTGTAGGGAAAGGGCTAAGGCTAGCTGGAGCTCAGCTCCACAGAGCGAAACCACAACAAAGTGACAGAGGATAGGTTGTGACCAGGGAACATTTTACAAATGGATATATAACAGAGTTTCATTCAACTGACAGGCAACAATGTAAGTGAATTTACAAAGTAAAGTGTCTATACTTGAACATAGGACATTACTTAAACCACCTAGTTCCTCATACTGCCTAAAACAATGACTTGTTTTTCAACCCCACTGGATTGAGTGGGATCTGTTACCAGCCAAGTCCTACCCACTAGACTTGGCTGGCCTGCTAGCTAGTTCCCAAATTGCTGCATCGAGCTATAGCTGTGAGAAAACATTGCCAACACGTGGTTAGGTAGATTCCCCATGGGTAGAATCTCCTCAAAATATTAGAATGTATTACAAAGGGCATTGTTAAATGATTATATGATATGCCCCTACACATTCTCTGTATCTCATTGATGGGTAAATTACATTTTTAACATGTACAATAGAGATAGAATTCCATTGTGTGTATAGGTTTCAGGTAAGTGAATCATAGTCAACTTACCTAAAGGTCACTTCAGTGTATTGGTTTGTTTGCCCGCATAGGCCTATATGGTATATTGGTGGAATCTACATCTGTAACGCACGCTATATAATACAACTGCCCCCCCCCCTTCAGTGCCCTAAGAGACTGTAGGCAACAAGGGAATATAACAAGTGGTCCTCCCACCCTCTCAATCTATAAATACCTGGCCCTGAGTAAACAGGGGTAAGGTTGGGGGGGGGGTCGCCAACGTAAGATTTGTCAATTCATAGTGGTAATGAACCAAAATAATCATACATGTCATTTTTCCTGATTTGAGTGGATTTGATGGAAATTGATGGGTCTGTGAAGGATTCGGCTAAAAATATCAGTGTCAGTGGGCTGACCTCACACCGTTATAGTCAGCTCCCCGAGGGTAACCATGGCTGCATGAATGCCTTATCATAAAACATTGATGAATATGAAGCCATAAACCAACTTGCTGTCTTCAAATAAAAGGTTTAACATAACTATTGACTCTTTAAGGTCAAAATAATGCGTAATGTTTCAATGCAATACGCCCTTTGATGGTCGCAATGTGTGAATGCAGCCATGGTGAGTACTGTAGTGGTCCATTTCAGTACAGGTTTTCAAATTAGGCCAAAAAAAAACATTGTGTGTTTCCAGTGACATGACTCAAAACTCTAGGGTAGGTAGGTCTGATTTTTTTTCATAAAAGTATATGAACAGACATGCCCGATTCTTTAATGACATTAGAAAACCACATGGAAAAATGTGAAAAAAATATTAGAAGATTAGTTGAAAGAAAAGTTTCTTCAAGAAGTCTTTTTTTTTGGCCTTACCAAAGGTTTCATTTTAGCACAGGGTAGAAGGGGGTCTCAAGATTTAAGTAAGCGGCTTGGCTATGAAAGGTATCATGAAGGGGTGGCGGGTTTTCTTTTGGATGCGCAAAAGAAGGGTCAAAATATTTTGCCCTCCTGAGGGGCCGAAAAACATGTGCAAATGTACCCATTTAGCCTATAGTAGCGTGTGGGCTTTTTCACTAAAAACAGTTATCATTATTTTGCACCCCCTCCACCCGGGTTGAAACCCCCCCCCCCCCCCACCAGTGAAGGGGTCGAGAAAAAACCTCCTCAACCCTCCCCCCACCCATGTTGTTAAAGAATTATCACTCCCTATTAGGGTTGTAAGGATTGTAAAGGAAGATGCATGTCTTTGAGTACATGCATTATTTATGTACATTATTCCTGTGCCTTAAACCTTTAAGGCTCACTGATGCATTAATGCATCATGCCCATTGGTCGTCATGATGCACCAATGAAGTGCTGGCGAGACTGCTCGCCAGCACTTCATTGATGCATCATGCCAACCCTAAGAGGTTGATACATAAACTCCCGGAAGGTCGGCTTGATGCTCAAATGAAGTGCTGGCGAGTAGTCTCGTCAGCACTTCATTGGTGCATCATGACGACCAATCGGCATGATGCAGTAATGCATCAGCAGCCCTTAAAGGTTTAACTTAAGTAATCTCCACGTGCCTGTACTAAACAAGTAGGTAGAATAATGGCCAGTATGGTCAGGCACCCACCACTGTCATCTGTTATGGACCTCCCCCCCTGCCCCAAATGGATGAATAATGGAAAATAACCTCAGCCTTTTCAATAGATTCATCCATATTCTGTGGGTAAAGGAAAACTAGGCAAGCCTAGAACGCCTGGTCAGGCGTACTGGAACATCTGCATGGCCAATATATATATATATATATATATATATATATATATATATATATATATATATATAATACCGTCACAGCTCGTTTAAGTGCCAGGATCTCAAATAAGGGCCGGTCTCGAATAAGCACCTTGGGTATAGGGGTACTGAAATTAATCTTAAGCACTAAAAACAGTATTCAAATAAGCGCCAGCGGTAGAGTGGGATTGAAATCAATAACCACCTGAATGCTTATGCGGGCCACGACAGTACGCAAATAATGCTCAAAGATGAAGGTCTTTGTTGCTATAATACGTTTTTCTGGTCATGTATATACACACATATCACAAGCTGGTGGTTTTCATTTTATTCTGGCCACTTTGTCAAACTCCTAATCGAATTGGAAATTAAGTATATCAATGATTATGCGTCATTATCCTTCCATAAACTTGTCATCTGAGAATGTCAGAATCATTTCTAACCCTAGCCTTTCAGTTCTAAGATATAAATCATTCAATCATGCATGTATACAATTTATCTAAGGACACCCAGCATGATCGTAATTCTAGATAGCAATGAGACTACTCCAATTAGCTTTCATCTTTTAATTTAGTGTTTAAAATGGGTGCGAGACTTTATGAATAGGGAATGTGTTAGGAACCCCTTCTTATCCCAGCAAATTGTCATCATATGTCGCTATGATTGGTCATCAATGGTGACTCCTTTTTGAGTGATAACTTATTCTGTCATCTTTTGCCACTGTGTGTTAGACTCACGTGGCATAGCAATTGCTATTCCTGGTGATCATGTGCTATAACGACGTTGTGTTCCATCTAGCGACATGTGTAAGCCACTTGACACAGGTTGACGAGGACTCACGACAATTTGCTGGGTAGCTACCTCATATTAAGCCTGTGAGAGATAACTAAACCTAGTGCCACTCTCACGTGTCATTGAAATAGCATCAAATATTAATTATTGGTGTTTCAAATAATGGCACACTGACATTTAACCCTTTAATGGCGCATATTGGCCGTTATGATGCATGAATGCAGTCCTGGCGAGTAACTTGCCAGGACCACATTCATGCATCATGCCAATCCTACAGGGTTGATACACAAAGTCCCAGAGGGTTGGCATAATGCTCCAGTGAAGTGCTGGCGAGCAGACTCGCCAGCACTTCATTGGTGCATCATGACGACCAATGCACATGATGCACTCCTGCATCTGCGGTCCATAAAGGATTAAATACCCAATGCGTTGTTTTAACACCAGGGGGCCACCGTGCATCCTGCGCACACGTCCTGGGGCTGTTAATAAAGTACAATAAGTGAGCGGAGGCATTTCATTCCGTGTAATGTGCTATAAAGCTAAAACATGCTTTATGACGGCTCGGGGTTCCTTATGGGCCTCCTCCAGAAATAGCGAAGGGTCATGATGATGTAATGGTCTTGGGGAGTGGTCATTCTTTTAACAACATGGCGGGGGGAGGGGTGGTGGGCTTGGGGGGGAGAACAAATAATTTCAGACCCCTCTCAGGGGGAGACAGAAAGATGTCACCTCTTTTGAGCGAAAAAGCCTGCACGTTACTTAAGAATAAAAGGGGGAAACGGAAATCTTTCGGACATTTCGAAGGGTCAGTTCAAGAATTTCACCAACCCTCCTGTTGTTGAGAAATGGTTAACCCTTTAGTGAGTTATTTAAAAGGCCAATTAACGATGTAGCAAGGTGGGTTTGTCTGGTAAAACAGGCGGAACCACTGTACTCGGACTGTCTCCTACCCTGCCATGATCCACAAGTTAACCTCACAAGTCACAACGGACGAGCATCAGTTCCAATAGCTCAGTGGTTAGAACATTCCCTTGGTACAGGAAGGACCTGGGTTCGAATCCTGGTTGGGATTGGACTTTTTCCGATGCTAGCATATAAAAAATATGGGAATTTTAAATAAAATGCCAGAAGTACCCTAGTCCCTCCACACCATTTTGTAATCTAAGCACCCACAATGCTAACCTATAGGCTTAGTTACTATGGAGAACCCCTTTCCAGTGTGCGGAATTCCCTTAACTCCATGGGTAGCTGATTTACAGACGTTAGTCACGCCATGTTGAGAAATGCCTTTTTGGATGAATCTTCTTTATTTATGTAATCTAATGATGTACATGTACTCGTACAAAGGCATACTGTGACAGAGTGTCTAGACCTTCTGTGCATAAGGATATAATTGGATGGCTGTCATAAATACAATACATATATATATACCGCAAAATAGTGAACAAGTAACCAATGGATAACTCATGACAAGTGTGGGTTAGTGAAGGCTAATGACACGAGGCCGTAGGCCGAGTGTCATTAGCCTTTGCTAACCCACACGAGTCATGAGTTATTCATTGACTACTTATTTTATACCACGAAACCAATAAATAATCAATATTATACCAATAATTTCAAGTTGAAAACAAAAATTATTCCCCCTCCCCAGGACTCGATGCCAGCCATTGTGTATACACGATCGGTACATACACCTCGGCGCCCGGCAGCGGACAGCGACAGCCCCGGTCTCGGCTTGGCATTGAATGCGTCTCGGTTATGGTAGCGGACACACGGCGAAAAAAAGATTCCCCGTACCGTGTTACTAACTGTTAGACTAGATATACACCTCGGCGCCCGGCAGCGGACAGCGACAGCGCACACGGCGAAAAAAGATGCTTCTTGCGGTTATGTTTGTGTATAATACACCTCCTCGCCCGGCAGTGGACAGCGCAAACGGCGAAAAAAATATGCACCCAGGCCGGGACGCGATCCGCGGACCTCTGACGGCTGAGCGCAACGTGCTAACTGCTAGACCACCGCGTCTCCTCCTCCTGCGGGCGTCTCGGCTTGGATTGATTTGAATGCGTACCGTGGTTATTGTAGCGGACAGCCCGCAGTCGTCACCTTCCCGGGCTCTGTATCATAGCAAGTCCTGGTTCTAACCGAGCGTATCTCGTCAGTCCCTGTGGCGTAATGCATAGGGAGTTGGGCTACAGACCTGAGATTGCAGGTTCGACCCCTACCATGGCAATGAAATATTCTGTTGGTTTTAACATGTAACATATGACATGGAAGGACATGAGAGGCATGCGGTTATCCTGGATAACCACATGCCTTCCATGGATAACCGCACGCCTTCCATGGATAACCGCACCCCTTCCAAAATTGATGGTAAAGCCTACAGGGTGTGCAATATCGACAGATATGTGGATGGGAATAGCCACCAAAAAGCACTGTGTAACCCACAAATCGTGGTATAAGCCATATTAGAAACGTCCCCTACAAACACAATCACCTGCCTCTGGCTCCCAGATCAAGGGCTTGACCCCGAGCCAGAGGCAGGTGATTTCAGTCATGAAAACAATAACAATCCACCAATTCACGGCCAACTGACGGCCGTCAGTCACTTTCTAGTTATATGAGATCTTGGAGTATGATTATTTGTTTCACTATTAATCCCAAATTGTTAAATTACATTATCACTGCACACTGGTGGCCGATTGAAATCTGGCCCGCTGAGTGATTATTATCTCCCATAGCGTTAAGGTTCAGATTTCCGACCTTTCCGAAGACCCTTTTATTGGGTTACTTAATTTGTTGATCAAAATGATTTACATTGCGATTTGATAGAAATGTGTCAGCACTCTAACTTAAGACAGATTTCCCTTCTGGGTATTGTTCGCCTTTTCTAAGAAATGCTTCTCTTTAAAATTGACTGGTCAATTGTATGTTCTTATAAACCACGGATCTCTGGCAACTTTGGGACAAGGATTTCGCCGACATTTATTTACAGTGATTCTGTACTGCCGTCCATGAAATCGATGTTTGCCGTTAGTATGGGGGGCTTGATACAGCACTTGAATAAAACTCCCATTAGTATCTTTTGTTTAAGGCCCCTTTGTATGAAGGTTCACTGATCTGGGTCATAGATAAAAATACATACGGTAAAAGGGCCACAGTACCACGCACGGAGATATACATGAGAAATGAATTTGATATATCCCTATGCCATGTGAAGTCTGTAGATATTTGCTAATGGGCGTTGTCACTATCAATTTGATGTTAACACGGAACATTAGTTGGCATCTATTACCCTTTAACTGCAGATAATGTTGGAATGATATGTGGTATGCTTGATCTGGTACCTTGCGACCTAAGCACTGATTACAGGCAGCATGATGAGTACCAGTTAAGTAATGCACCCTAAAAAGCATTGCATGAAGGGAATTTACTCTTTGGTTGCTAACTCCCTATAAGCAGTTTATCAATGCTATACATTGTAATTATGTATAATAAATCATGCTTAGCCTACAACCATGGGCCTAAGATTGGGTACATTTTAAACCAATGACATTATTCCCTACATTAACTGCTGAACACTTTGGGAGCACTGGTACCCATCCCGATAGCTAACAGTCCTTATCTCGACAGTACCAGCTTGAGCAATGGATGCAACCACCAGGGAAGTCTATGCAAAAGGTTTTTTCCCCCACAGGCCATTCGGTCCTTCAGATCTTATTGCTCTGCAAGCCTAGACTGATTTTGGCGGGACTGGATTCCTCCGGATCATTATTGTCAAGAAAGAAATGATGAAAACAATAATTAACTGACTGTTTTAATCATTTACCCCTTTAAACCTTGATAAACAGTAATGTTTTTTGTTTTACACTGTAAAATCCTTAATAATTGCAAGCCATGTAAACCAAAATGTAGCCCAAGGACGCAAGATTACAGCCAGACATTTGGTCCCACAGTCTGGTCATTTCTGCAGGCCCGGCAGGAACTTTGACAGCAATGGCCTCGGTCCCGCGGGTTTTTGTATTGACTGCGAGGAGGCAATGCAAGAGAGGCCTATAGGGCTCAGTACTGAGGCCTAGTGTGTCCGCCATTGCTTGATCCAGCATTGGGCAAGATAAGCACTGATAACACCAGCATGACGGGTACCAGGTATTACATAATGTACCCAAAAAAAATTCTGCAGTGAATAATGCAACCCGGGTCAACCCTATACCGACCTAGCAGGATACATTATTGACCAATGAGATAATTCCCTTCATCCAGTGCAGACGTTTTAGAGTGGATTACATAACAGCTATAGTACCCATTATCGTGGTTGTTATCAGCACTGATGTCTCTAGCTACCAGATTAAGCAATGGTACCTCCTACTAGGGATCCCGGAAGATTGGTATATCGTAGTGGCCCGTATAATTGCCCAAGTGCTCACTGATTTCAATGTGAGATAAGGCCTAGAGCAAGACCTGGAAAACAAAAAGTGAAACCAAAGAGGGCCTCATACAAGTTTGTCAGCAAGGCATTTCTCAAAAATGGTAATTAGCATTATTAAGAAATACCCTCCTGTGTGGGCGACTGGAAGTCATCAAACTAGACTACCAGATTCTAAAGCTTAGTTGGTCATTCTAGGAACCCGCATCTAGGACACCGTTTTCAATGATAAAAATTTCCTGAACTGAGGTTCTCAGATTGTATCGATCATTGATCATCAAAATCCTAGTCTGTCCGTCACATCTGCTCCCATTAGCTCTGAGTACCCTGTACATGCCGGGTGTATAAAACAGGATAGAACCATTATTAAAACTAAAATCATGCAATAGCTTCCATGGCTATACTCTCAGCCCCAATTGTAAATGGGCTATAAGACCACTGTATTGGCTACACGGCAATCCACATCGGGACAATGGGTTTGTATCGACAGTAACTACCACTGTTTTCCAAAAATAAAAGCAAGGCCAAAAAAAAAGTTGTGTTTCCAGTAACCCGACCAACCCGTTTTTGGACTTTGAAGAATTTTTGTCATTTTTTTAGGTTTTTTTGTTATTTTTGAAAGTTTCATACTTTTTTGAAGATTTTTTTTTTTTCATTCATTTTCTCTTTCATATTCTCCCCCTCTTTCACAGTTGTCAACTTTTCCCATCATTATATTGCAATGAAATCAAAGAATATGATACATCTATTGATAGGTGTCTAACATTTTCTATCAATGTAAAAAAAAACTTAAAAAAAAAAACTTAAAAAAAAAAACGACCTACCGACCCTACCTTTTCAAATCATGTTACTGGAAACAAACAATATTTTTGGCCCAATCTACTGCAAAACCCTTGGCGCAGTCTAACAGTGTAGTGTCAAGACTTGGCGAGGTTGACAAAGAGGACCCCCTGAAGAGAAAACTCTAGGGATTTATAAGGGATAGCTAACCCTCTGAGAGGGGGGAAATCCCAAATATCCTGTGGTTAGTTTTATCACCTCCAGGGCACTATGTGTTCACCATAAATTGGGGCTGCAAACCTCTGATCTTAACTGGTGCTAATTATTGACTATTTCAGTGGTCTTTATAAATGGTGTGAGCTGATGGTATCTGATATTTACAAGATAGCACCTAGATTGGGGGATTAGGACCTCCCAGTAGTAGGGCTCGCCAAATCCTGCGGTGTTGACTATACCGACTTAGCTGGTTTGATTATCAGCCAATGAAATAATCCCGGCTCTTCACTGCGGTCCTTTCAGGGGGCAGTTGGTACCCATCTAATAGCTGTTATCAGTGGTACACGCTGGTAATCAGCTTCAGCAATGGCCGCACCCCTAGGACAATCCGCTACCCCGGTATACCATGGCAACCAAAACAGAAGTACATAGACTTACCTGAATTACTATCCCGTGTGCCTTGACGACCATCCAACATGGCGACCAGCACTCCCAACGTCAGCGTCCAGTAAGTCAACCGTATCCACAAAGTGTCAGCCATCTTGATTTTTGCAGGTCAAATATGTTAAAGGTTAGATATGTAGAAAATCGTAGGAGATTAGGTCGATAGCCTTATATCATGTACCTTTCATGTAAAGGAAGAATCATTTTTTAATCCATCCTATTTGCAGGGTGTCCCTGATGCTGAATATCCTTTTACCTATCCATGTTAGGCTGAAGATAGGAATTCCGAATTATTCACATTAGTTTTCTTTCTCTTTTTTATCGAACCAATGATATCATTTTGGGCACCAATGGAATTTTTCTAAGTCTACTCTCTTGAGGAATCAGATTAAGTGTTCACATACGTACGGCCCTTGCTTCCTCAAACCGTCACAACCTCGGATCACTTAGTACCTCAGACAGGTGATGTCAACAATCTGTATACTCTCTATTATGTCTGGACTTAAATCCTTGGAAAATCTGCTTCCTCAGACATTTTTCCTTGTATTTGTCATATCTGAGGAAGTGAGGACTGAATGTAGTTAAACCTTATATGAACACATTTAATACTCAAGAGGAGCAACACTTTTACATTGCCATCACTAGATATCAGTAGGATGGCAAAATGTATATCCAGACTGCAGCTGTGCCCAATCTCAGAATCCTGCCCCTCACCTATCATCAAGTGAGCAGCAGGGACTAGGTTTCCAGGCGGATCAGTGTGCGTAGTGATACCGCATAGCAGAGTGGCAGTGAGTGGGTCCTTTTACACCCACAGTGTTCTAATATTGATGGCAGTCGGCTGGGTTCAATGCGAGGAGTGAGTAGGGTGACGCGTATTGACCCGCCCTGCCCTTTCAAACCTTAGCGCTCTTTGAAAACGTTTTATATCCAATGGCATTTAACTATATGAGCATCAGGAAGTGCTATCTGTATCTTATCTTTGATAACCTTTGTTACTAAATGACTTAATAGTCGATTGCTAAATGACTTGATTTGGCATCATAACGCAATTCCAGTCCCTTGCGCATCAAAATGAGAGGCAATTAAGTAGATGGCCCATGCATTGCCTTGCCTTGCTAAGCCCATCCAAACTGATCACCCAAATCTGAACACGTGTATCTCCAGACACTGTATTTATATATCTCTGTTTGCTTTAAATTATTTGATTATTAGTCAAATGATGACAAAGGGAGGTCTATGGGTATACAGGAAGGACTCCACGGCTGTGTGTCAGAGATATAGTAAATGAACTTGGCCCTGCCACATATATATATTGATCTAGTCCATTTCTGGCCCCCTTTTTGCAGCATGGGGATATATACATACAGGGATGACCAGGCTATCCTTATAGAGCATATCCTGAACACTGAAGAAAACTAGCCTTGAATACTCTGTTGTTATACTATGTGTTATTCCTGGTGCTACTTCATCTTTATTATGAACAGAGTAATTGGGGTTTGCATGCAATGTGTATTCCGCGTATAGATCCAATGCCCTCGTCCACTCTTGGCGCTATTTGGATAGGGATACGCACATGAATCCTATACGACCAGTATACCTCACACACCAAACTACCCCTATTTACCCATTTAGTTATCTTGATGTGTCCAGGCAACAGCTTGGGGTAAATCCTCCATTCCTATGCCTATATATCAATACAGAGTAGATAGATTGGCTGTTTGGTGCGGCCATGTGTATCGACTGGTCCCGTCGCTCTTCAGTATTGCAACTCTTGGCTTACGGAGAAACTGTTGTAGTCAGATTTAGTTTACCCTGAAAGAGAGAGAGAGAAAAAGATTATGTTGATTTCTAGAACAAAGCGGCATAGATATATACAGAATATACATAAAAAATGCACTGGCATAGGCTCAGGCGGAATAGGCCTAATCTGACAATTTATGATATTGCAGAAATATAGGAAAAGATCAGTCAGATTAGAAAACTTCACCTGACCAAGGGCGGTGGAACTAGCGCTTCTGACAAAGATTACACGAGACGTTCGGAGTACAGCCGAGGGATCAATGCTGGTTTGTAAGGCCACCCCCTATTGGTCCTCCCCATGTAGGTCAATGTTGATCCCTGAGTCAACTTTCTACCCTCCCAAGCATAGTTAGGGACTGGTACCTAGCCAGACCTGGCTGGGGTGGAAGGGGGTGGAGGGAACAAGCTAAGGTTGTGTAGTTAGCGTTTGAGGTCACCCCCACCCACAATGCACTGCAAAATGTAAGAAAACCACTGCCCGAACGCCTCGACTTATAAGATTGTCAAATCCAACAGAACGGCTGGGAATCACTTTGAACGTTACAGACCCTACCGAACCAGTCCCTAGGCAATATTTGCCTGGATTAGTTCTGCATCTGTTGCTGTTGCAAAAATGATTGCCATAAAGTTTTTCTCGTATTCGGTGCTACCTCGTATAAGCCACACTCGACACTTTGGCAAAGCTATAAGCTGCAGCCAAGGCTTGAAAATTGGCTCTTTAGTGAGTACTGTTTTATAGTGTAAAACAGTCTTGTATTAGCTGCACCCTGACTTTCTGAGGTTCCTATAAACCACATTTTTATTTGGGTTCTGGTACTAGCCTTGGCTTTTACGAGAGGATTTACGATACCAACAGTGCTATAAAGCGTTATAAGCATGGGCCACTACTCTAATCATTCACCAACATTGACTCTCCAACCACAGTACATTGACATCATCACCCATACCACGTGACCTACTCTCAGCCAATCAGCTACTGCGGCTCTGCAAATTTTCCCACAGGCCCTCTCCACATTGCTCTTTGCTCCCCTTGAAAAGCTCTTAATGTCGTGCATACAAGGTACTACCACTCTGGTTAAGAAGGGAACAACACTTTCTGAAATTTGCATTTAAAAGAAGTCTGGATAAATATTATGTGGACAATAGACAACTTTGTACACGAGCACACGATAACAGGCTGTTAAAAACCTTCTTTACCCGCAGAGTCAAAGTTCAAAAAGGAGTGGAATACAAGTGTGCTGCTTTGAGGAATTCCCTTGGAAATGAATACAGAGAAATTAAAGAGTATTCAAAGTTTGGTGATAAGTTGAGAGTGATGTATGACAAGACACTTAGGGAGCTGGATGATATCCAGCCTCTATAAATACTATAATAATTCTCCACATATTTTACTCCATCAAACAAATTCTAAAAAGGTATAGATAATAAACCTATATTTATGGTACAAGCCATCAAACACCATTTAAATTGTGCAAAGAAGTTACTAGCAACTAGTGAACCATATTTAACACATATTATTGTATTTCAACTGAAGAAATATCTGGATTTAGAGACATTTATTGTCCACTGGATGAAAAACAGGCATGACCTAAGGGTGAATAGCCTATCCTATGTACAATCAAAACTGAACAAATATATATATATATATATATATATATATATATATATATATATATATATATATATATGCCCCTCAGTTACTAAAAACTTTGATGATCACCATTTTGATTTACTACACAATTGCTGTTTGTTGTAATAATTTAATATCATAACAATTGTGACTCTAATGAATGCAACAACCTGTAACTCAATGTCTCAGTATAGTGCTGCTTACAGGTTCACACTGAACTCTAGGTGCGGCTTATATGAGGGATTTTGCTTATAAAGACTC
This sequence comes from Acholoe squamosa, assembly GCA_949317995.1. Taxonomy (NCBI): domain Eukaryota; kingdom Metazoa; phylum Annelida; class Polychaeta; order Phyllodocida; family Polynoidae; genus Acholoe; species Acholoe squamosa. The sequence goes on from OX439049.1 coordinate 56,707,259, forward strand.
AGCTAAGCAACGAGCACCATTTCATAATGCGCCCCGGGCACTCATCAATTTCAATACCCCTGTACCCCTGGCGCTTATACGAGACAGGCGCTTATTTGAATACTTGGTTTAGTGCTTAAGATTAATTTTGATACCCCGTTGCTTATTTAAGAGTGGCACTTGTATGAGACCCCGGTGCTTAAATGGGCCATTACAGTAGCTTTCTCTCAAACTCAGTGTGTGGCTTGCCCTAGGTTGCAGCTTATAATATGTGAGGCTTGGTGGTAAAACAATTATGTGGCCAAGCGCTTCAAGATAGAATGATGCCTTCAGATGCCAGGTTGTCCCCAAATGTAGGGGATGCATCCCCTCACACTTTTTGAGGATGGCCTTATAGGTTATATAGAATCAAAAATTTAGACCCCCATTCCCAACACTTTTGGCTGCTTCCACCCCACTGGGCCAAAAGGTCCAGCTGCCTGCTAGGATGTCCACACAGCAGTATAACACTGACATCTGTGGCTGACACCTGTCTGGGGGGGGGTGAAAGGGACTGAATTAATAAAGGTAACCAGAGCTGCCCTCAAAGGTAAAGGTAGCGGCTTACATCATGATACATTCATGGTGAGAAGGTGGAGGCCCACTGACAGCAGGGAGAAGACGCATCATCACACCCTGAAGAAGCACATGCTTGCTTAATACTTTATGCCCATTCAACATCATGATTTGTGAATGCAGCTACATAATTGCCCTTTATAAGCAGAGGTGTTAGAAGAAAAGACCACCCTATATTCATGTCATATCATTTCGATGGTATCTGTGCTAATCGAAAAGATTCTGACATACATAGTAAAATGAGCAGCACTCTAGGGGAGAGAACAAGACTGAGCTTGAACTAAGTCAACATGAAAATAGTGTGGTCTTTGTGCGCCGGTCTTGATAAATCGCCAGGAGTACAGGCGCAATGAAATGTTTAAATATAGTATAATCTAAGTCTTGAATGAAGACCGAGGGTATAGCCACTATCAATGAGGGTCCCAGTGTGTGAACTGATGCTGTAGTCTGCCCATGTCTATAGGATATGGACTGTGAATGAACCCCAGGGACCCCAGCGTACAGCACACACACAAGGAGATTCTGGATACTCTGATCAGGGCCACACACTTTGTAGTGTATCTGAATCAACCTCTACGTTTCCTGCATCCTGATAGCCTGGACACTCACAGAAAGGTTTCTGGGAGCACCTCACTGAAGTACTGGTAGCCTATACAGTAGTGGGACAGAGCAGGCCTATTTGATCACTACCCTTTGTGGAGTGGACCCACAGCTTAACTCCTCCACACACAGAAACTTGATCAGTGTTCTACTATAGCTTCCCAGGTCCTAGTCAGTTATATAATGAATAATTAAACTATATTTCTGTATACAGTATTGAGTTGAGCACTCTGGTTTGGTTTCAATCACTGGGTGGGTGATCTGGTAAATCACCTGCCCAGTGCCTCATTCTGGTTAACATTGGGTTCATTGGGATCACCCTGCCCATCCCCACACTGCTATGGTAGAACATGGAGTGACTACCCTAATGTCAAAAATAATGTAGGTTTCCAATAACATGGGTAAAAAGAAGTTCAGGTCCGTAGGTCAGATTTATTTCTTGTTTGCTTTTTTTAGGCCTCATATAATAATTCTGTATTTTGTTTCCATTAGTTATCATGAGAAATAATATGAGAAAGTAATGGGAAAAGTCATGTGCATATATTTTGAATAATAACTTTGAAGAAAAATCTCCAACAAATTTGAAAAAAAAGTCTTCAAACAAGAAAAATGTGGCAAGGACCACGGAAAGGGATTGCCACTCCATCGCTAGCCACTGTGGGTGACGTCACTGAGGCAGCATGACATCACCAATGACGTCATAGGTGACGGAGAAAACCGAAAACATTATGGAGTTGCTACGGTCGCTACACTCCAAAAAAATGAAAGATTTTGAAAAAAAAGTGAGGGTAGTCCTCTTTTGCTGAGACCAGTCATATGACCGGAAACCTTCGTTTTTGCTCTCTTTTGGTATACTATCATGGACCATGTGTTACACCTACTGTTATATTCTCTTTCCATTGTCTCGGGTACAATTGAGATTTTAGACTGTACCATTGCAGAAAAGACTATCAAAATATGCCTGTATGTTTGTCTGGCCCCCTTTCTTTCCTCACTGCCTACGTATAATGTAATTGTATAATTATATAGGGGTAGTTTGTTCAGAGGTTAATGAACTAAATGGGAATAGTATGTAATAGAGAGAATCACATACAAAGAAGGACTTATAAATACCACACAGCACATAATATAAGCCTGGATGTCCTTTCACCGTATTGTACTAATCAAATGTAGCCTTGGTGAGTTATTCTCCAGGGTTACATTAACACCTCATGCCGACCTTTGGGCTTGATCCTCTCCCGGAGGGTCGGCATGATGTTCCAATGAAGTGCTGGCAAGCAGACTTGCCAGCACTTCATTGGTGCATCATGCCGACCATGATACACTCCTGCATCAGCGGCTCGCACCTTACAGCTCCAAAAGGGTTAATTGACTTACTGACTGACTGCTGAGGTTCTCACGATCTGCTCACCCCAAGGCAGTTCCAGCGAGCTGCTCAAAGACGCCCACTACTGGGTCAGTGAGCAACAAAGCCAAGTGTAAGGGGGGAAGGTGTTGTGGTGAGCTGGAACTGATGACTGATGAGCTACTCACACCTCGGTTCTCATGCACCATACCACAGTGGTCCGTTTAAGCAGCTTGGTTATTATTTTATGTGAATAACTTCTTCCCGTAGAGATAGCATTGCGCGGCCGATCCGCACACCCCCAGTGGCATAACATGTGCCGATCCACCACAGCGGCCGATCCAGTACCGTAGCCTCGTTCTGGCTGCGTGTAAACATTCAAAATGGCGGACCAGCGCTCGTGCGGTGAACTACAGTAACAGATTTTGCTCATTTTCAGTTAATTAAACCCTCTAAAAACATAAAATAAATATAGAACTAAACTCCCCTGGTGTCCTCGGTGGCCCATCCACCCCTCGGGAGTTGTCTCCCTCGTGGTGGATCGGCCACCTCGTACACCACGGTCGTTTAGTTCTATCTATTTATTAATTTTAATGCCTTTGTCCCCAGGACTTACTTTTTAAAGGGTCTATTTCTCTATTTTCCTATCCACGCGCATGTGTGTGCTGCCCATATGCATGGGCACCGACACATTCCCCCCTATCTTCAAATGTCAATAAATCTGAAACTAGTACAATGAACTATGGTTTTTATTGCTTTGGATATCTCATAATATAGAAAACTTATATAACCCCAAGTCATTTGGAGAAACTGATGGTAGTTTTTGATTTACTGAATACCTTTAAGAGGTAATCCTGGCCTTAGTGAATGAAACAAAATTTAAGGTGGCTTAAACTGAAGGCTACTTAAGTTAGGTTTATATCTCTGGAGACTATTTCTTAAGGTACTACGACTGCATACAACCTAACCAGTTAGTGCCAGTAATCGTAGGGAGTGCCCTACACCTTCTCTGTACGATCAGCACTTATGTAGCAACCACATAGAGCCTGGAAGGGCATTCGCAGTGCTGCGGCAACTACATTGTCACTACAATAATGGTTGCCACTTCATTTTGTAAGTATGCGGTCATAGCATGTTAAGAAATGGCCTCTGGAAACCCAGTTTAAGTAAATTTCACCCATTTAGCTACCGTATGCCGCCCTAGTAAGCAGACCCCAGGACTACTAATTAAGTAGACCCCAGGACTGCAAGGGTTAATTTTGAACAGTCTGTACCAGGGTAGGTCATACTTTAAAATCAGGCTGCATTGAATACCACTGGGTGTCATCAAATGTGATTCATTGGTATTACACCATGGGGCTGATAATCATAGATGTATTAATCAGGTCTCTGCCCCTGTCTGTGATTTAGTAGCATTGGGACAGGTTGGTGGCATGGTTATGCAGTGGGTGTCACTTGGTGGTATGGTTTGGGATTAGGTGGGGCTTGTGTGACAATGAGAAGTAATGGGCTAAATTCAGTGTCAATAATGGGGGGGGGGTATTGGCTGGCAAATACTACACTGCGGGTAACACCGGGGGGGGGGTAACATGTACCGGCTATAGGTGATTTGGGTAATCAGAGCATATATGCAGACAAACAGTGTTATTGGCTGGGAGCGGGACTGCTTCATCACTTCATTGGAGCATCAAGGCGACCCTACAGGGTTGATACATATACTCCTGGAGGGTTGCCATGATGCACCAATGAAGTGAGCCATTATCTTGATGACATTTAATACAGTGTACTGAATCTATTCACCACTCAGTGGCATGTATAGGGAACACAGGGAACAGGCCTATGTTTCCATCAGGGTTAGATCCCATTAGTCTTTCTCAGACTCCTATATACACATTCCGCTAGTAGCATATCTAATATGAATATGTACATGATCATCTCTGCATGGCCTCTCTAACATTTATTTGCGCCAACCCCTATACACTGACTAGCTTTGGCAGTGGCTGCAGTCCAACAGATTAACTCAGTAGATCTATAGTGCTATCCTTGATCTGCTCAGACTGAGGGATACTCTATTGGTGAGCTGCTCTCCCTATAGGTCAGTGCTTAGAGTAGCATACGTTAAGGAGCTATAGACTCTGTAAGGTTCAACAAAAGGGAAGTGACTCTTCACTGATTTCTTTTCCATCCAGAGTCTGATACCTCTCTTATCTTTTTTGGTGTGTACTCTTTGTTTGTCTTTGTTTTGGTTTGTTGTTTTTTTGTGTTTTTTTTTGTTTTTTTGTGTTTATTTTTTTAATTGTGTGAAAGCACAGCCTGGGACATATTTGCTGTTACTTGCGAGACCACTGCCAGATAGCTTACACTATCATCCGAATGTAACTAGATCTGTTGGTATATTTGGAGCACTGATTAGATTGGCATTCATTTGTCAAGTCAATCAAAGGACCTATTACAAAAAGCAGAGCACAAATATAATGTCCTCTAATGGCTGATTGCACAGAACGAACATGGGTATGTCTGAAAAAACAAGAAGGGACAGAGACAAGTACATAATATATAAACATGACAGCAGACATATAGCGACATCCCACACAGGGCCCTGATTGGGACTCCTGCCCCTGTTTCTGGTGTTTGGTGTGGGCACTGGATTCTTGTTCCGTTATTAGCAGGCAAGGTATATATCTTGGCACTGCACCCTGCTGCCTTAGCACTCCTATCTCCTAAACCTTCAAGGGTTGATTGATGCTTTGTTGCATTTGTGTCCTCAGGGAACATCCATCCCTTAAAGTATTAAGTCAGGGATTTGTAGAAATTATCATCACAGAACTCCTGTTCACAACTCCAGTTGGCACAACAACATTGAATTAACATTTAATCAACGTTTGCGATGTTTGTATATCAACAATTGATCCTGGGTTGAAATGGGTTTGAATTTGAAAGTTGATACAACATAATCAAATCAACATCTAACCATCAGTTGATTAAATGTTGTTTCAACATTGATAATTGTGAGGTGATTCTAAGTTGACATGTCAAAGTTAAATCAACATTGAAATTGGCATCATTGAATCAATGTTACAAATCAATGTTGAATCAACATTGAATTGAGAACAATATTTCAATGTTGATATGTCAACTGTTAATCTGATGTTGAAATAGTGATAGTTGACAAAAGTTGACAACACTATCAAAACAATATCATCCAATTGTCAACGTTGATGCAATGTTCTGTGCCCACTAAAAATTAGGTCCATCAAGTTGCTAAAGATAAAGTATACACTGATTAAGGAAAAAGAGGTCTTTAAAGAAGAAATTAAAAGAGATTATCCTAAATGTTACATCAATGATAAATATACCATACTTGTCTAGTATACACACTCTTTTTGAATTGTATGATAAACTATGATTGCGTGCTGGGTCCTCTTATGACAGCTATGTATGAATCTTCCATGTATACCTGTTTGTATTATACATTGGTACCGTGTAATCTACACCATCACATGAACTCTGAACTCATCATATCCCCATCTCATTATGTGTTATATTACATTGTGCAGATATAACTATGAGTGGTCTCTATGTGACATGTAACATTGTGTGCCATTACTGTAAACCTTAATTCTGTAAACCTTAATAAAACACTTTAACAAAAAAAAAGTTGTAAGATGTAATGAATACAGCTTTAGCAAGTAGGTTCGCCAGAGTTGACCTCATCAGGGCTCTGGGCAGGATGCTTTTTAAAAGAAACAACTCACCATGAAACATGTCAAGATGAAGCACAACCCCCATGAGGCCCTTCAGGAGTTAAGCAAAGCTGGAAATTGTGGGCACAAAGGCTTTTCTGATGCCCTATGCAACAGAATCCCACCTTGATGTTGGCTTTGTTGTGTTAAAATGACTGCTGAATATATGACACAATAAGCCTGTTCTGGGCGAAGCAACATGATGTTTGCACAACCTAGGTGAAGGCCTTCACATGGTAAAGGTGGTGTACTACAAACAGTCTCTGTCAATTGTTATCATTAATTCTACTATTTTGTGGCATGATGCAAGTTCATTTTCCATCTTGATGCAGCAAGAACTGAGATGGATAAGGACTATCAGTCACAGAACATCAAAAAATAGGGAAACAGGATCAAACATATTAAATCTTTGAGGGCCGCTGATGCATTAATACATTATGCCCAGTGGTCGTCATGATGCATGAATGCAACCCTGGAGAGTAACTCGCCAGGGCTGCATTCAAGCATCATGATGACCCTATTGGTGGAATCACAAACTCCCAGGGTTCCCGGAGGATCGGCATGATTCTCCAATGAAGTACTGTTGAACAGTCTCGGCAGCACTTCATTGGAGCATCATGACGACGAATGGTAATGCATTAAAGGCCTTAAAGGGTATAAACGGGAACAGATGAAAGAACTGTGTGTCATTCAGTCACGTCCTGTACTGCCAGGGTCTGCTCCTTTGTGGACAGAATGATTAAAGCCCTTTTCTCATCGCGATACCTGTCATGGATCCCTTATTGACGACATGATTTTAGTTTATTTGTCATTGTGATTAACAAAGACAACACTTGTCAGCATCTTATCAGTTAAAAGAAGTATTTTACTAAGGTTATGAGATTGTATCATGTGAGAGGGGTCGGTTGGCAATAGATAGCTCATGATGTCAGCAATAGCAAATGATTAACATTGTGCATACCCTATAGACACTGTAAATAAGGTTGCCAAATTAATGGTGAAATACTTGTCCCAAAGTTGCCAGAGATCCATTGTTATTTTCACAGAGATTCCTTGTACCACAGTGTGTACTGTACTGCTTCATTTTTATGAAGAGCGCTGGTAGATTTAACAGTGATTAAGATAGAGTATAGGAAAGAGGTGGCAGTACACTAAGGTAGTGTCCTGCCCTTTAGGTTCAATCATATTGGGCATTTTCAAAATGGGAATGCTATTCAACTGTCATCATTGACCCCTTGAGACCACATTGGATCTTAATATGCCCATTAATCATTGTGCATGTAGCCCTTGTCTTTTTCCAGGGGAGCATCTTTGCAATATTACCAGTGCCGTTTTAACATATCATGGAAACATATCTATAGACACACTGAAAAAAGTCTTCCTGACAAAATGACATGTATATCCATGTCAACTTGATTTGACACATAGAGCACATGTCATTGGGACATGGCACATATGTCATCATGACAACTGCCTTCATTACGCATGTCAAGTGGAGTTGACGAACCAAATGTGAGAGTGTCAACCTCATTCAACATGCCTTTCACGCATGTCATGTGGGAGACAATTGTGACCTGTGCAGTATGTGTCAAAGCGATCAGTGTTCTTCTCTCTGTGCAAACATAGCAATCAACCCATAAAGGTTTAAGGGATAGATGTGCTAAGGCAGCAGGGTAAAGTGCCAAGATATATACCTGGAACACCTGACCTCCTTATAGGAGAACAAGACTCCAGTAACCACAGGCAGAAGCAGGAGTCCCAATCAGGGCCCTGTACTCAAACCAGTACAGATACTGTGTAATAAGCCCTTTTAGCTCTCTATACTACATTATATGATCCATCCTGTTTGCATTACCCTGGGCTTCCCTAGCCCACTTAAAAGGGTCTTTATCTTCTCTTTGCTATCCTCTCAGGATGTGTGTGGTGCACATATGCACGGGCACTGACACATTCCTCTGTGAAATTGTGTAATGTAGTTCTCGCCATGAATATGACCTTACCTGTCGAAATGGCGTTAAACATCTATTACTCACTCACTCACTTGGGTTACCCTAGTGCCTTCTGTACTGTGCTGATAAACAAGAATCCAGCAACCACACCAACAGCAGAAACAGGAGTCCCAATCAGGGCTCAGTATGGGGTGTCCCAATGTCTGCTGTCATGGTTATATATGTACCTTCTTGATTTTAAGACAAATTGAAACCCAGGTCCATTTTGTGCAATCAACCATTAGAAGACAGTATATGGGTCAGGTTGCCAGAAACCATCACATTTGGTGCTTGTTGTGATAAGTCTTTTGATTGATATGATGCATGGATGCTGACTGATCAGTTCTGCATTCTTGGAATATAGGTACATTCGTGATACTGAAAGCTCTCTGGCAATTACCTAGAAAGGGATAGAAAATAAGTTCCAACCTCCCCTTTCACACAATGGCACAAAAAAACAGCAGATGTATCAAAATCTGAAGGGGAAAATCAGTGATGAGTAACTTCCCTTTTGTCGAACCTTACAGAGTCTATAGCTCCTTAACCTAAGCTGCTCTCATAGAGGAGCAGCACAGGGGGCTCTCTGGGGTCATTTAATTCATAAGATTACTGATAGCTATAAGTTGTTTTTTTATGTTGTCCACTGTCTCTGGGTATGGAAAAGTAATGTTTGACCAATGAAAGCTTGTGCAGTCACTGAGAAATCTGCAATTCTTTACAACCATCTCTTGAAATTTTAGCCTCGTTTTTAAGAGCTAAAATACACATTGGTCTACCTGTTCTGGCACTAATATTCATCTTACAACAATTCTAATGGTACCTACCCCCCCCCCCTAAATTGGACCCAACGATCACATTGCAGCCAACCATTTGTTGCTAGGACAAGCGGTTACCTAGCAACAGTTGATTTTAGCTAGCAACGGACCCTTTCCTGAGACAAAGAAAGACCTTTCCTTGGAATGACTTACAGAACGGAGATCATGACTATTGCTTCTCATTTTGGTATTGAGAGGGTCCATGCCATTGTAGAAAATGTAATATTGTACCAAAACACAGTGTGCTAATCAGGGAATGTAGAAAAAAAAATGATATAGCAAGCATAATGAAAACATGCAATTTCAGCATTATCTTCTATTGGAAAAATATTATTTAATGGATAATTGTAGTGTGCCTTATATCCTCAAAAACATCTGAGGCTTTCACTTTACTCCTAGAGCTGATTGCCTAGCAACAACAAATTTACTTAGCAAACTATATTGAGACATATATTCATAAAAAGACATTTGGATTTGATGAGAAATAAGCATCCATGGACTCAATGTATTTGAAAACAATTATACCTCAAAATACCCCCCAAAATAAGAAATAATTATATTTAAAAATTGTGCAGTTGGTTATTGTTTAGAAAGTACTAGCTTTTGCATAGCAAGTAGCCTACCAACTGACACACAGATGCTCCAGAAATGAAAAGATATCTGCCAGGTATTCTAGTGATCACAGGGGCTTCTTACTAAAGATGTCTATTGCTGGGCAAGAGACATCATGAGTGTATTGTTTGTAAGCCAACCACATACCAAGGACCATGTGATAGCCAAGTTCATGTACATGTGTATAATATAAATGTAGATCCAATGAGAATCAAATATTGGTAAGCTATATTTGCTTGAAATATATGATCCTATCATAAAATGTCCCCGTAGAAAAAAAAAGAAATCACCCAGCTACTCATTTCCTTTTTCTATTTTGGAAAATAATATAAACCATACCTAGTGGCCTAAAAATATTAGATTACTACTATTCTATAGTATGGTATTCCCAATTATAAGCTGGACCCTGAGTCAAAGTAATATACTTCGAGCTGCAGCCAGAGCCTGAAATGACCTAAAAGCCACATCTTATACAGGGGCTTCATACAAGTTCTGCAGACTTAAATACAAAATCAACTGTCACTACTTTGGCTCAAGATACCATCAGCAAACTATCATTGAAAGCAGCTTATGTATCGGGTTGAGGTGACAGGTCAGTCTATGATTTATGTGCATCTCATACAAGTCTCAGAACACAGATGATATCTTAATATTTTATTGGGTGTCATTTTGTAACCTGCCATACCTTAGTAATTGCTGTTATGATAAGTGTGACATGAAGTCTATGTGCTTGATTACCCACTATCAGTGGTATCATTCCATTCCTGTCAAGGAAAAGTCAGGGAATTCTACCAACATTAACATGTCAAGTCAAGTCGCTATCAAGAGCTATATTAACCGTAGATCCAATCAACCACAAGGCATATACCAGTGTATACAAAGTCATATCAAATATACAGACTGATTCAAATTACCTACTGATAATGATCAAAGCTCTCCCACCAAAATGGTAAGGCTAAAATTAAATATTGCCCCTATGTGCTGTTACATGCCATCATACATAACACATAATCACCATCTTGAACTCCCTCATTCTAAAGCATACAAAGAATATCCTGGGTATTCTGAGGCTTGGTAAATATCTTGCTTCCAGTATGTAGAACTACCTATTAATTAATCCTTTTGAGTGATATTTAGCAACATTATTAGAATAAATTAATGACCAAGGATTAGAATTATAGGAACTGTAACAAGAAGGGACCCCTTATGTACCTAATACTACCATACCTTAGGCCAATGCTTAGAGTATTGGTCTGTGACTTTGGGTGTGTGTAGAGGGTGATGAAATTACCTCCTTATGGTCATTAAATGCCTTCATATGTCATTCTTCTCCAATGAAATGCTGGTCAGTCCTTTAGCAAATGCTGCATCAATGTATCATGCCAAGCCTTCCAAGTATCTCAGTACCATCTAAGAAGGTGGAGTGTAAAAATTAATGTTCAAATGCAAAAGCCTATCATGAATGTACATGTGGCAATGCCCTGAAATATGTAGGCTATAGTAGTTCCATTACTTCACTTTGAACATATCTGGATAGAATGTTAATTGTTATATGGATGTTTTCCATCATCTAGATGATGATCACTGGTGACAGACAGATGGTCTATGTCTTTTTAACTCTTTCCAGCCAGCTAGTGCATTGATGCACTACCAGGTCAAATATGGCTAGTACATTAATGCACTATGAGGAGAGCATTTAAAGTAACTAATAACATTATTCTGGGTCCCATCAATAATTATTTTCAATAAGTAATGCCAGGTATCATGGTATCATATGAAAGGAAACTACATACAGATTACAAATCAGTCATTTTTGTATACATTTCACAAACATTGGTTCTATTCCTGAGGTCACCCTTATACCATGTATCAATATATATTTGCCCAGGACCTCAATCTGCTGTACTTTAGGGACTTTTAACAATGATAGAGCTGGCTGGAAAGAGTTAAGAACATATCTATGGCCTAAAATAAAGTCCTAGCTAATGTCTTGTAACATGACCTTCCAGCAAGGAGAATGGTCACAGGTAGGGTCTTTTGGTTAGTTTGCTAGGCACTTTCTGTTTGTTGGATCATATGGCTGGTACTTATAGTCCTACCAGTAAGGCTCTGGAAAGGTCCACTTCTGCCAACAGAAGTGATCTTATAAAGCAGCTTATTCACCATTGACAGAATGATGATATAAATTGCAAGATCCATGCAATCACAGTTATCTGATGTTGCTAGATTAAGCTAGATTTCCTTAGTAGAACTTCTAGAGAAGGTTTGTGACAGAATAATCATCACACATTATCTCTAATTCTGATCAAAATCTACATAATATTATAAATAACATAATTTAGAGTAATGCTGCTTAAAGGCCTTTCAAATATTACGTAACACAATTTTGACTACTTTTTGACCCCCCTCCCCCCTTGTAACAATATGGGGCTTCTAATCAATATTCCTAAATTTATTTGATTCTTCTCAATTTAACAAGAATTATAGGATGATCTCTAAAATCACACTAAAATGCTTGTAAATTGTCAAATTTAGCCATGTGATGTATTCCTCATTTTTATCATGTAACACTTGGGCGTCCCCCCTCTCTCTGTAACAAAGTGTAACAAACTTCATGATCCCCTCCCCTATTGTGTTACGTAATATTTGAATGGCCCCTTAGCAAATATTTAATTGCTAAGATGTAAACAGGTCTAGCAATAAGGCTTTGGCAGCACAATTTCAGATTTATTTTCTTTATAAATCGATGGGTTCCATAATCATGTTTTCATATCTGAGTAGAGCAGTTGTCTGTTAGTGAGCCACTTGCTAAACAAAGGCTAGCAAGGTTTCACCACTTGCTAAACAAAAGCTAGCAAGGTTTAAGCAAGTGCCAACTCTTGAGTATTGAACAACTATCTGACACATTTCCTATTACATTAGGGATATTTCTAACAAGATCTACTCAGTTCTGAAGAAATTGAGTCCAATGATGGTTAACTTTCTTCACAATAATACATATTTGTCTATGAACAAGCTCCTTTGTATAAGTTGCTATGTAAATTTGTTGCTAAGGAATCACTACCCCACAAGTAGAGTAAAACCTCAAATGTATTCTCATTTCATCATTTTCAGGATATAAGACACACTACAATTGTCTAGTAAAGAATATTTTGCCAATAGAGGATAATGCTGAAGTTGCATGTTTTCATCATACTTGCTATAGGTCTATCTTTTTTTCTATATTTTCTGATCAGCACACTGTATTTTGGTACAATATTGCATTTTTTTTAGTTTGCATGGAGCTTCTGAATAGCAAAATGAGAAACAGTATCCATGATCTCCATTCTGTAAGTCATTCCTAGGAATGGTCTTTCTTTGTCTCGGAAAGGGTCCGTTGCTAGATAAAATCAGCTGTTGCTAGGTAACCGCTTGTCCTAGCAACAAATGGTTGGCTCCAATGCGATCTTAGGTCCAATTTATGGGGGGGTAGGTACCTTTGGAATTGTTGTAAGATGAATATTAGTGCCAGAACAGGGTGATCAATATGTATTTTAGCTCTTAAAAAACGAGGCTAAAATTTCAAGAGATGGTTGTATAGAATTGCAGATTTCTCAGTGACTGCACGAGCTTTCATTGGTCAAACATCACTTTTCCATACCCGGAGACATTGGACAACATAAAAAAATAAGTTATAGCTATCAGTAATCTTAAGAATTAAACTCCTAAAATATGGCTCTTTTGAAGGACATGCTGCTCTACTATAAGCACTGAACTAGAGAGAGAGAGCAGCTCACCAATAGAGTACACCCCTCAGTCTGTGCAGATCAAGGATAGCACTATAGATCTACTGAGTTACTCTGTTGGCCTACATCCACTGCCCGAGCTAGTCAGTGTATGGGGGTTGGCACAAATGAACATATGGGAGTCCATGCAGAGATGTTCATATTTATATTAGATATTGTACTAGCAGAATGTGTAGGATCTAATCATAATGGAAAGATTGGGCTGTTTCCTATGTCCCCTTTACACCCTAGTGAGTTGACAGTAAAAACTTCATTATGAGTGAAACTTCATTATAAGGAGCTCTGATATAAGGAGACCTTGCTTATAAGGAGCATACATATCTAGCACCAATCCTTTCCCATTCATTTCTATAGTAAGAACCCCCCCCCCCTTAGAATGAGGGACCTCTTACTCTAAACTCGGTTATAAGGAGGAAACTTTTACACAAACAGTACTTCCCAACACCTCCCAGGGCTTCCTTTAGATGTCTCCAGTACCGGCAGAGACTCAGAGGATGAGGGCAGAGGCTATAGGGGCGCTCTAACAGCTCCTATGGGCAGTATGGCTTCCTTTAGATGTCAGAGGCTAGAGGCATTCCAGGGTATTGTCACACCTCCCCTGCATGACCTCCCTCTGAGCTGCTCCCCAAACTCTATGTATTACCTACATAAGCCCTGATTGTAGAGAGCAGTCGTAGTGCACTATCTACGATTACTGGCACTGAGTGCTTGGGCTTCAAATCGCAGTGGCTGTGTGCAGCCATAGTGCCTTAGGAAATGGTCTCCAGCATTACATGGAAGGAGCTAGTGTAATGTGTCATGAATGTGATATATATAATGAATACAACTGTAGCTTATCCCTAGTCTTCACTGATTCTCACATACAGGAGGCCCCATCTTCTTTGCAGTATCTTACTTTGAAGTGCATTTTCCCTGATGCTCCCTGTGCTAGACTTTGTATTACTTAACTTAGAGAGATTGTGTGGGATGCCTCATCGTAAAAGGCATTATTGTAAGGGAAGACAGCAGGCCTATCTGTTACACAGTATGACATCTTGAAATTGGTCAAATAGATCTCAATGGTGACTGTATAGCACTGTTTGACCACATATGCTACAATTGCCCAAATCACCTACCACATACATGTTACCCACAGTGTCATATTTACCAGCCAATACCCTCCCCCCACAAAATTGACACTGAATTCAGCCCATTACTTCTCATTGTCACACAAGCCCCAACTAATACCAATCCATGCCACCGAGCGTCACCCCGGGCTTCCCTAGCCCACTTAAAAGGGTCTATATCTCTTCTTTCCTATCCCCTCAGGATGTGTGTGGTGCACATATGCGCTGGCACTGACACATTCCTTCTTGAAATTGTGTAATGTCATTCTCACCATGAATATGACCTTAGCTGTCGAAATGGCGTTAAACATCTATTACTCACTCACTCACTCCAAGCATCACCCACTGTATAATTGTGCCACCAACCTCACCCCATGCTACTAAATCACAGAAAGGGACCGGCGCCTGATTAATACCTCTATGATTATCAGCCCATAATGTAATGCCAATGAATCACATTTGATGACACCCAAGGGTATTCACTGCAGCCTGAACTTAAGGTATGACCTATTCTGGCACATACTGTTGTCTGCCCTCAGTGCATTCGCGGAGTGGTGTTCTGACTGCGTGGTGCAATATGGGTATGTCTGTTCTGAAATGCTAATTATACACAACCTGAGCTGGTTCCCCCAACCCCCTTCCACCCCAGACATATCCAGGTAGGTACCAGTAGTACTAGGGGCGTAGGAAATCATAAATTGCCAGGAATTCATAATAAATTGGACAAGAAGCTAAAACTTTTCATCTCAAATTAGATTGGTATAATAATCGGATAGGGGGAAATGGGGGCTTGGACTTCAAATCAGATTTATAATTTTTCAAAAAATTACTTTTCTATATTTATATAGGTATGTATAGGTGCTATTACGCTTGAGCCGACAATTCAAGGTGGTCGAGGTGGGGCCCCCTGCTGGGCCCCCCAATTAAGATTTGCTTCCTATGCCTCTGAGTCCTTAACTATGCTTGGCAGCTACCCGTCTTTGCTACATATTTTGTCACAATGGACTTGATGAATTTTCATATTGTTGAACTATGCAATAAAGACAAATTCTATCAAAAAAAAGTTCACTTCAGGATCAACATTGATCCGCATTGGACAGACCAATAGGGGATGGTCTTACAAACCAGCATTGATCCCTTGGCCGTTCCACGAACGCACCGCACCGCCTATAAGGTTGATACCCAGTAAACACATATTCGTAGATGGAGGTTGCCCAGAGGTAGATCTACATAGAATTTTGGTGTCAACTACGTAGATTTACTTGGTATGTGATAGAAGAGTGTAAGTACATCCTTTACGCCGACAATCTAGTAATGTACCTGAATGGCTCTGACCGTGAGTCCATGGCGGAGCAGTTTGAACTGGATCTCAATCGGGTGTCTCGCTGATGCGATGCCTATAAGCTCACTATCAATGTAGAAAAAACCAAGATAATGTGGTCCTACATTGATAATGCACCTATGGATACCTTAGAATGTGGAGTATTCCTTCATGGTAACGAATTAGAGAAAGTGAGTGACTTCTCATATCTAGGAGTGGATATTGACGAGTCACTAAAGTTCAAGAAATTTTGTGCTAAAATTATAGGTAATGTTAAAGCAAGAATGTACCAACTCTGACAAATACGGAAATACATAGACACCAATCTGGTGATTGTATTGTATAGGCAAATGATCCAACCTTCATTTGACTATGGCGATATAATCACTGATGGCATCTCGAAACAATGGAAGAAACATCTTTAAACATTGCAAAACCACTGTCTGCGAACATGCTTATGTGCTATATAGATAGATGCAGATAGATGCAGATAGATACAGATAGATGCAGATGGATGCAGATAGACACAGATAGATGCAGATAGATGCAGATAGACACAGATAGATGCAGATAGATGCAGATAGACACAGATAGATGCAGATAGATGCAGATAGATGCAGATAGATACATATAGATGCAGATAGATGCAGATAGATACAGATAGATGCAGATAGATGCAGATAGATGCAGATAGACACAGATAGATGCAGATAGATGCAGATAGATACATATAGATGCAGATGGATGCAGATGGATGCAGATAGATACAGATAGATGCAGATAGATGTAGATAGATGCAGATAGATACATATAGATGCAGATGGATGCAGATGGATGCAGATGGATGCAGATTGCCCGGGCCAGATTGCAACGGCATTTAAAGGGGGGCTAGCACGGCAAAGTACAACATGGGTACCGACCCAAATATCGTTGATAAACTCGCAGGAACCAGCGGAGTGCCCTGATTGGTCAATGGGTGGTCATGTGACCTTTTAATGCGGTCATGCATTCACCATGCCAGGGCCCCTTTAAAGCTTTACATTGTAGACGTATCTTCAAAGAAGATGTCAAAGCCATTCTGTAACAAGCACATAAGCATTAAAATAGCTGGAGGCCGTTGCACATATAAGCTAAAGAGAGTGCTCATTGAGTAGGTACCCTCTCACATTAAAAGGTTCTGCTTCACCATACAATTTCTACTGACGACATTAGACCAAAAAGCCATCTGCCTTGTTAAAAAATAATGAGTATTGCACAAGCAGATACCTTACTGTATGACTCTCTTTTTAGTGCTCTTGACAGATACTCGTACCCGCCTGACATGAAAACCTCTGTGCAACACGAAAAAAATTCAGGACTGAAAAGAAAGTGACTGCTGCAGGTGAGGCACTTCTTATGCAAAACTACCTTTTGCCCTGTGTGCAACCCCCTTCCTGAAGTAAGATATGCGATCTAACAACAGTGTCTTTGTCCTTTCCCACAACCTCCTTGATATTGAAAGGGTTCAGATAGATGACATATATATTGAACTAAAAGTAAATCAGTTAAGGACTGATCAAAGTAAGCAAAGGGAATACCATTCACAAATATTTCAAATTTCAAAGCGAATCCTTGGAACTTGCTGAATATGCAATATCAAGACAACAGACTTTCTCCTCCCTAAGAAAATACCCTGAAACAATCTCCCTCTCCCATATCAAATCCACCGCCCATAGAGCCAAGAAATCCACTGAGACCTAGTTAGAAGTAGAAAACAGGATTAGCTCCCCTTTCATTAACCATTCAAGGGCCGCTAATGCATTAATGCATCATGCCCATTGGTCGTCATGATGCACCAATGAAGTGCTGGGGAGACTGCTCGCCAAACTGCTCGCCAGCACTTCATCAGTGCATCATGCCAGCCCTCTGGGAGTTTGGGCATCAATCCTGTAGGATAGGTATAATGCATGAATCTAGCCATGGCGAGTTACTCACCGGGGCTGCATTCATGCATCATGACGACCAATGGGAATTTGCTTTAATATGCTATCGGCATTTAAAGGATTAGCGGCCTCCACAAGGGGACTATTGATTAATTGTTCACTGCTCATTAATAGCCATAATAATAACTTTCTATACAGACATTACCTCCACCGGTGAGCAGCTCAGTGAGCTGGGACAGATTGCTCACTGGGTGTGTGGGATTTGTCAACTGGTGTGCCGCTCAGGGAGGAGTCTGGGCTGTGGTGAGCTGGTTAAACCTCTAAAGGCCACATAATTATGATGTCTCATGAAGGCAGCCTGTTTATATTAGTAATTTTTCTGGACGGCATTCCCCAAGATGGTATGACTAGACCCCTTCAAATCATAGTGGGATCTCTCCAGTGGCGCATCCAGGATTTGGAAAAGGAGGGGGCGCGGCCCAAAAGGAGGGGGCGCACCCCCTATTTTTGGACTAATTGTGGAGTCCAAAATATGTAGTTAAACTCTTAAGTACTGGGCCCCCCTCTAAATCCACCACTGACTCACAAATTAATGTCATTACAGCCCTGCATCTAGTAGGCACTGATGATCGCACTTGTACAACTGCCCTACCAAACCAAATGTAATTACTGCCTTAAGTGATTGTACAGAGCAGTCGTAGGGCATAACCTCCCATTACCCTCTCTAATTTTGAGGATTTCAAATCGTAGTGGCTGTCGTACCATCTTGGGAAAGGCCTGTTTGCAAAACAGCACCATGCTGCCTTAACCCTTTAGTTGTTATGATGCATGAATGCAACCCTGGCAACCATTGTCATCCATGATGACGACCCTATGGACTTGAAACAGTCCCACAGGGTAGGCATGATACTCCAAATACAGTGGCGGCGAGTAGACTCGCCATCACTTCATTGGTACATCTTGACGACCAATTGGCATGATGCATTCCTGCATCAAAGGCACATTTCACATTGTGTGCTTCAGGTAGAACAATTGGTTCTCTGATAAGCCATTTTCCCTCTTCTCCCTCCTCCCCCTCACAGCTTCTACTGTTCCCAACACCCATGTCAGCAATCTAAATGAACCATGCCTTCCCCTCTGTCTGTATGAGCTCTGCTAAACTTCTCCTCCGTCCCTCTCTCTCTCTCTCTCTCAGTCTCGCTCTGTCTGTCTGCCTCTCTGTCTCTGTCTGTCTCTGTCTCTCTCTCCGTCTGTCTCTGTCTGTCTCTGTCTTTCTCTCTTTCAGTCTCGCTCTGTCTGTCTGCCTCTCTGTCTCTGTCTGTCTGTCTGTCTGTCTCTGTCTCTGTCTGTGTGTGTGTGTGTGTGTGTGTGTGTGTGTGTCTCTCTCTCTCTCTCTCTCTCTCTCTCTCTCTCTCTCTCTCTCTCTCTCTCTCTCCGAACTGATTCCCTTTCTACCTAGTTTCCCTACTGTGCCATTCTCTATCCCACCCTCGGCTACCTCTTCACATTTCTAGTTAGCCAGCAATCGAGAGCTCAAAAAACATCGGCCAATCATTACAACTAATTAGCTCCCTTATCAGTCAGTTACCTCTTCCTCCTACACCTCACAGCGTCTAGTGCTCTTCACATGAATTCATGTCGGCAATGAAATGTCTTGATGATTCATGCATTCCTCTCCATTCATCGGGTTCTCTCTCTCTCTCTTTTCTCTTTTTCTCCCTCTCTCTCTCTTCTCTCTCTCGCTCTCTTTTTCTCCCTCTCTCCTCTCTCTCTCTTCTCTCTCTCTCTCGCTCTCTTTTTCTCCCTTTCTCCTCTCTCTCTCTCTCTCTCTCTCTCTCTCTCTCTCTCTCGCTCTCCCTCTCTCTCCACGGCCTCTCAACTATCAGTATTTGCACTCAGTGAATAAGATGAGTGAGCACAATAAGAATAACATTCAGGATTGGTCACCTCTGTTGAGCTTTCACCCCTGGCTTTTACTCCATGGTTAACCTGCCTAGTTACTATACTATAGACTACATGTAAGAGCTACTCACTCCGACTCCCAGCTGCTCCTAGGTAACAAGCCCACTTACAACATGCCATAACACTTTCCCACGGCTGTACTCGCACCTCCAGACCCTCTGGAGGCCATTGCCTAACACACTACGACTACTCACTTTCAAGTCGTTCTCAGAAAGACCCTTCATTTAGTGATAATACAGCCCAATAGCAATGCGACTACCCTACCAAACACTATGTGATTACTAAATAAGTGCCAGAGGCCAGATACTACGACCACACCGTCCAAGTCGTACCAAAATTCTCATAGGAATAGCATTGAGGTTTGAAGTCATATGGATGTGTGCAATCGCTATGTAGTGCAAGGAATCATGGCCTCCTGATCGTACAGAGCAGTCGCATGGCACTAGCTACGATTACTGGCACTGAGTTTTCGTAGTGTTCAGTCTTAGTGCCTTAGGAAAGGCCTGCAGGGTGCCCCATGAGGGTGCAGCATGGGGGTGGGGCAGTGATTGAAATAGGGGATAACAAGGTGAGATAGGTCTCATAACTCCTAAATCTACGCTTGGAGTGTTCTTTTGTCCTTATATCCCTTTCTACATTGAGATTTCATGAGTTCTTACCTTAACGCGCACCTAAATTGTCACCAGAATAACGACTGAATCTTCATACCAAAGTTGCCAGAGATCCGTCATTATTTTCACAGAGATTCCTTGTACTTTTGTGTACCACCGTTCTGCCACCTGGGGCTCCTTGTGTGAACTACACTGGTTCATAGCAACACAATTATGGTGGTTCAGTGTTCAGTTTTACAAGGATCCCTTGTGAATTCAACAGTTATTTTTTACAGTATGCCCCATGTGGGGTGCTGCTTGCAGGTGATTAACATTAACAAGGTGAGATAAGTCTGATAACTCCTGAATCTACGCTTGTAGCGTCCTTTTGTCCTTATATCTCATTGTACATGGAGATTTCAGAGATTTTATATCCACTTTCATACAAACATTTTGATCATTTCCAATGAAGGAGAGCATAGTACTTGGTTGTGGCGCGGCACCAATTTACACTCTGAGAAATAACTGATGAATGTGTCAGGGATCCTGGTAAAACTGCACAGTGAACCACAATAATTGCATTGCAGTGAAGCAGTGTAGTTTTCATAATGAAACAGTAGCCTACAGTGCAAGGAATCTCATAGTGAAAATGATGATGGATCTCTGAGTGTCTCTGGCAATTTTGGGACAAGGAATCCAGCATTATTTGAATCATCATGATGGTCATAAAACTTGACATCATGATGGCCGAATGCAGCAACATCATAACTTAAGTGCCTGGGGTAGACACAACTTGAAATCAATCACTGCCTGGGTACTTCTACAGGTTGATACAGTATGCAGAACTGACAATGTCCTTGATTTCACTGTATTGATACATCCTGGTTATCATGACAGAACATGAAGACTTGGAGCATCAGGGGATCCTTGAATTGTGCACCCTTTAAGGGCCGCTGATGCATTAATGCATCATGCCCATTGGTCGTCATGATGCACCACTCTGTATGATACATGAATGCAGCCCTGGCGAGTAACTCACCAGGGCTGCATTTATGTATCATACAGTGTGAGTAACTCACCAGGGCTGCATTCATGTATCATACAGACCCTATGCGATCGAAGCGCTTGGAAGGTTAGCATGATGCTCCACAATTGCCAGCACTTCATGCTGACCAATTGGCATGATGCACCCGTGTATCAGTGGCCCTTAAGGATTAACCAGAGTCTCACACTACGAAACTGTATGTCATACTCTAACTCTACCCAGCTGTATACCGTGCTTACAGACTTTAATACCATTTTCCCGATGCTTACACAAGGCCAGAGCTTAACAATTATTTACTTCAATGCCCTTGTGCCCCCGGTGCTCATTGAGAACAGTGCTTCTATGAGACCCAGCTGTTAAGTGGGCTGATACAGTAGTATAATCTCAACTTGTGGGATACATACAGACAGCTATTATGTAGACATCAAAGCCAAAGGTCAGAAAAACATCATAAACCTTTACCTTTTCTATCTAGATAAGTCCACTTAGATGACCATAACATGTTAACCCTTTCCTTACCTGCTTGGTGCTCTGCTTAATCAGGGCTGTGAGTTATATCAACCCCAAAGGGTGAGCGTGATGCTCCAATGAAGTGCTTGCGAGCAGTCTCGCCAGCACTTCATTGGGGCATCATGACGACCGATGGGCATGATGCACTCCTGCATCAGTGGCCTTTAACGGGTTAACCCTTTCCATCTAGTTAGATATAACACGTTAACCCTTACCTGTCTGGTGCTCTGCTTAATCAGCAATCCTTGGTGAACTGTTAACTCCTCCTGTACATATATATATCCAGGGTCCTTTGACACATCTCAGTTAGCTACAGCTCTCTGTCAGGTAATGCTATCCTGAGATCATAAAACCAACTTAAGGTAATACCTCCTATAGTGTGGTTCCAGGCGTTCTTGGTGTCTACAGCATTACCTTTCCCTTATGCTTAACTCTAAAATTTTTGGTTTTGGTACACAGCCAATGAGGGGAAACATCGATCTTTGCGTCACCATTATCAGGACACATTATGGCAGATCATCAGCTAAATGGAGTAACTTCAGATCAACTTTTTAAGTGCTTCCATTTCTGTGGATGGTGTGAAAAGTATCTTTCTCTTTAATCCCTATGCCTGCAGCCCAATTGCCGATGAATGTGTATACCCAAGTAAGGCCCTATATAGGTACTTGTGCATACCTCCAACTTGTCAATCATTGAACCAATTGCCTCACCCGATGCCTTCAATGGTAATGCACCAAGTGCCTGTCCTCCCTGATTATAGTTGTATCTGGATCTCAACTTCCAACGATGTAGGCTAGTAATGATCTGTCCATCCTTCTTGCTTACCTCCTATTGTTCCTACACATTTTGATATATTACTCTCCAAATGTTAACAATGACATATAATGATTATCCCTAAAATTAGGTGTGGTAGATATTGATAAGCAGGAGCTGGAAAACTCATCCCATGCTTCATAATGAGAATACCTTTAATAGGTCTTCAATACACTGGTAAATGTGCACACACAAGGAGTTCACTGAGTCCATCTCCTATGACTCCTACACATTATATTATATCACCGTCTCCAAATGATAACAATGACTTATGATATTCCCCTGATATTAGGGGTATGTTAGGTATTTGTATAAAGAGAAACTGACAAACTTATTCTCTGCTTCAGAATGAGAATACCTTTGATGGTGCAAACTGAGTACTATTGCTCCTGTACATAGCCTCCTCCTCCTCCTGGTGTTATTCCATATGAGTACAAGGCCTCCTCCAGTAGTAGGTGCAGTACAAGGTAGATGCTAACCCCCTCCCCCTCCTCTATAAGAGAGACGTTAACTCCCTCACCCCTCTCCCTCCTCTATATGTGCATGTGCCTATGGTTGTAGCTGCTGGAGGGTTCCAGGCTGCAGCCAGTGCTCACACAGACTGTGGGAGGCAGTAAGTGACTCAGGCAGTACTCACCTTACAACTACCCACCCTCTACCTCCTACCACTTGCTGCTGAGCCGCTCACCGGACGCCGAGCAGCTCACGTCCGCCCCCTACAGGGGAAACCGGGAACTAATCTGTTCTTGTAATAGGGCCCTGCCTATAGCTGCAATATTAGGGGAAGTTTCAAAGAATGTGACTCTGAGGATGTTCAAGGGTTGTTAATTCGCATTTACAACTTCTATTTTTTTTTGTAGCGGGTAAGGTACAGAGGCCAACTATGAATCAGCAATTACAAGAATTAGTTGATTTAGTTGAATCATTGAGCTGTCAATCATCATTGATCAATCAGTTGTCAATTAACATTGATCAATCAGGTGTCAATGATGATTCAAGCCTTGAAGGTTGATCATTACATACCTGTGCCGGCCTGTCACTATATCCTACCTTTCTATGGATGATGTCTACTAAGATGATATAAGAACATTGTCAGAGACCATGGTAGTCTTCCATATATCATATTGAATCCTAAGAAACATTTCAAGTGTGCATAGGTTAGAGACATTTGAATCTAGCATATAAACGATTTTCTTTGAATTTTTTTTTTTAGCAGTCCAGACTCTATGTAATAACGTTTCTATCATGAAAACATCAAAATCTAAATGAGGAGAACATTACAAAATTGGCAATGTGCTGAAATTCTGCAATGGATTTATTGTGTTTTGGGGCCAAGCTCATCTAATGTAGGTTTAACACCTCAATTCAGTGAAAAAAGTCGATTTTGGTGACTTTTCTCGTCAGAAGTCAGACAAGTTACCACTAGACCACCCAGCCTGTGTACGAGTACAATGTTAAAGGTTCCACATATAGACCACTATATATTACTTTTTATTTAAAATGCCAAAAGCCTTTAAAATATGCCTGGGACCATATGTTCAAAAACCCTTTTTGGACTGGTAACATTAAAAGCTGCATTCCGAGGGATTTATAGAGATGTGTAGTTACTCTAAGACATCTTTCTCTAAATATTTGTGCCAACACTATGCAATCCTATGACAAGGTCACTCAAACTTCAAGATGAATTATCTTTGAAGGTAGCCTGGGACCCCTTCATTTCTTTTCATCAGATTGGTAAGGATTTCGTTACTTTTGGACCATGGCAGTTACCCACCTTAATAATATCCTGTAACAGACCCAAGCCTATAAGATTGCGTGAGTGGAATTTAGGCTTGGCACAGTGCAGAAGGTACTAAGGTAACTGGCAGTTACCCCATCCAACATTATGGATCGTGTAAGTAGTATAGAGAATGAAAAGGGTGATTTCTCAGTATATCTCCTGATTTCAGTAAGGCTAAGCTGTTTAGATGCGGTGTACAACATACATAATCATCTGAATTAATACCTGTAGGCTGACATTGTCTAGAACAGTAGTGTAAGGAAGCTTTAGATTTGTCAGTACTACGGTAACTCAGTTTGTTTTCAAAAACAAGTACCAGGGTAACTTCATGAGGAGTTACCCTAGTACCCAACTTGTGTTTTGACTAATTTCTACATAATCCAAGCAGTGTAATAACTCAAGGTCTTGTCTCCCATAAGTATCCATGCCCTAGCTAAGATTCTTTTACACTACCATACCATGAAGCAGAATAGTGTATTAAACATGTAGAATGAGGAAAATTGTTCACATTTGTTTGCATGTGATCCTTTATGTTGGATAGGGAAGCTGCCAGTTACCCTAGTACCTTCTACACTGTGTTTGGCATGAGGAGGGCTCCAGTTTAAGTGGAAGCAGGAACTGCATAGTGTGCGACGCCCAACAATGCTGCCCCCATGTGGGAAAATAAGGAACTACATCGTGTGTCGACAAGAAGCTCGCTCCATAATTCCTGCAGACTTGTAGTAGTGGAGATAAATTGGGAAGTGATGAAGAGAAATAAATAAATAATGGTGGATTATTAGAGCTCTGCACTATTATGATGCATGCTCCATAGTTATAAACATATAATAGTAGTAGAGATACATGCAACATGGGGAGGGGCCATACACAAATGACGTCATGCTGAAGGGGGGAGGGGGTCTGGCCCGGCATGATTTAAAATTTTCCATATACCTTCAGCATTGCAAAGACATGAGGAGGGGGAGGGGGATAAGAAATGGTCAAACCCCTGGGTCAAACTTTTTCATGACGTCATTTATGGATCGCCCTGCCGAGGAGATAAGCAGAAATAACCAAATTAAAGGTAACAGTGAAATTGTGCATCAGGTCGAATCCCACGTTTCTGGGACCCCTAGCAAATTCATAAGGCATATAACTTCAGTAGGGTGTATAGAACACAAGCACTATTTGCGATTTTAGGCTAGAAAATGTAGAGATTTGAAACATTTCTCGCCATGTGGGATTCGAACTCTCGCAGAGTATTGTACATCCTCATCATACGTAATGTTATGCAGTCTGTGAGCGACTTCAGCACATAATTGTAGTCATGAGAAATGAAATCTGAATGTTCTCTTTGAACACCTCGTGGATTGGTCACAACTCTTGATTGTCCGACCACTCATCCTTTGGCTTCAGGGTTGTAATGCACATTTTTGTGACTAAAGTTTAAAACTTTTTCAATCTCTCCTTTTTCATATCGGCATCTGTTGTGGATTTTAACTGAAAACATCACCAGCACTTCATTGGAGCATCATACCGACCAATGGGAACATCAGTGGCCCTCAAAGGGTTAATTTATTGTACCAATCCGTTCAGACATGCTGCGATGAGGTTGTCTCACTGATGATAACTTGAAAAACAAATGTCATGTCATGATTTCCACAACACACTAGACAAAAATAAATGTCTTCATACGGGAGTGGTCCTTTTATTACAATGGGGGCGGGGGGTGGTATTGAAACTTCTCTGTGTGCGGTGAAATTTTTTGCATCCCCCTCGAAGGTGTGTAAAATTCTGCGTCCCCATTTTATTCTTTAAAAGCATGCAGGCTCTTTTGCTAATAATGGGGGATTATGCATTTGACCCCCCCCCCCCCAGAAGTGCTCTTAAATCCCCACCCCCCCCCCCGAAACCGACTAACCCCCACCCCATTTGTTAAAAAAAAATGGCCACTCCCTAAGGTTGTAGATAATGTTTCTCCAAGGCCTTTTGAATGGGGGGGGTGTCAATCATTAACTAGCGGACGTGTGTTGCTGGACACAAATGACCCAGTGCAATAGTGATATATGGAATAGGTACTACAGTGATTAGATGCAATGTGTTAGTTTGTATGTTCTGAATTGGCTGATGTTTTGTTACATCATGACAAGAGAATTTGTTCACATAGATACAAAGATGTGATTTCATTTAACAATGAGATATAGCTTCTTCAATATTGCATGGTGTAGATGTAAAGATGTAATTTCATTGGAAGAAAAATACAGAGCAGTGCAGATAACATGGGCGTGGACTGGTCACCAGATTTAGTCTGTGTAGGTGTTATCCATATGCTATAGTAAGGGTGAGAAAGTAAAGGGAACAGTGCTGCCCTCTGGTGCCTTTATTTGCTATGCACAGACCTTGATTACAGAGGTGAGTGGTTACTTTGGCAAAGTCACCACTCACCTCCGTAATCAAGGTCTGTGCATAGCAAATAAAGACACAAGAGGGCAGCACTGTTCCCTTTACTTTCTCACCCTTACTATAGCATATGGATAACACCTACACAAGACTAAATCTGGTAACCAGTCCACGCCCGTGGCAGATAACTTCAACTGCTCTTTGAACAAATATCACAGATAACCTTAGTTCCTTGCAGAAAAGTTTGAAAGAAATAAACAATGAAGGACATCAGCTAGTTTTAGGTTCCAAACATGACAGTTATGAGTTCATATGTGTGTTCTTAGCTTATAGTTTCAATTAGAAACCTAGATATGATGTCTTTGCTTATATCTTGTTTTTTTTTCCGAATGGAACCTTAAGATAAGGCAAAACAAAATAAATTGTTTGTTTCAGGTAACCCAGCCCTACCTAGCTAAAAAGGGCCGACAGTACCTTTTTTCTTGTGTTTAAAGAAAATATAATTTTCTTTCAGCATGTCAGCTGAAATACACAACTTTTTTTGCCTAAGAACAGTCATGAAGCTGTTTTTATAGCATTTTTAAACAGAATTGAGATGGGGGGGGTGTCAGCTTATAGGAGTGTGTGGCTAATACGAGAGAATTTATGGTATGTGTTTTGCCAGACGTAGGTTTCCTCAAAGTACAGCAGAGTAAAAGGTTCAGTGTGTAGGTCTCCCTTTAGAGCAAATGAGGAGACAGCCCACTGTCATTCAATATTAAGTAGGCGTAGAACTTTAGGTTGCAAAATAGAAATATAAGATCAGCTTGAAAGATAAGGGCTGTATCATGTAATCATGGGGCTCTTGCCCCTCTAGCATTCCTTTGTTGTGCAACGAGCAAGCTTACGCGCTACCCTACTGTTCTCTAGTAATAACATATGTTCACTTTGATAATGTCTTATCGACCGGTAATGTAAATACGGGCACTTATCAGTACCGACCAGTACCATATGTTTAACAACCATTCAGGCGCTAAGCCTGTTATGTAAGAGGATTAATATCTGCCACACGGTTCCCGCCGTTGCTAATTCTAATCTATATGTTAAAAATGTCACATGTTAATGAACCTACTATATAAAGGACCACATGTTCCTACCTCAGGGAGTGTGTCTTAGGCGCTAAGACCTCTCGCACCTTCATACTATATCCAATATCTGTTAAAATCTACTGTCTACACCTAGGCAGATAGAGCCATACAATATTACCCTTATAGTATCGGCATGCGTTCATTTAACTATTGAACCAAGCAACCCATGTTCAACAAAGTAATAAAGCTTCAGAAACTTTAAGTTCCTTGTGTTGTTGTCTCTAAGTATCGGAGTCACATAGACAGATAACCCAACAGGCTTACCGATGGGTGGCCCGACCGTTACACTGGTGCCGTGACCATCTAACTTGCCTGACAGCACAGGAGTCATACTCTTAGAAAATATCCAAGCTTTATGTATCAATATGGACTAAGTCCGAGGTCTTTATCGATCTTTCACATCTATCGGACAGTGGGATTCCTCATTTGATGAGAGACAATCTGCTAATCAAGCAGTACGATCTTTCACAAACAAACAAGAAACCCTGGAAACCGATCCACTGGTAACAGTACCTAGAAAGATGGGGGAATTAATTCCTACCAACCAGAATGAGACTGTTATCAGTCAGAGACCGCAGTTACCGATGAACGGACGACAGGCTCTTAACCATGCGGAGGGTAACACTCCACATTCCCTCGATGACCTTAGTACCGCTATATTTGAAATACAGGGTACTACATCGACTCCTAATGTGAGGAGAAGGGATGTGGAACGTTCAACCCTAAATCAAGTACCTATCCATGATAGTAGTACTTTAACCACGGTAACACCTGTAACAGAAACTCTCCGTGATACGGAGATTATTCGCTTTTTGGACATCAAGCCAAAACCTACGGGACCCGGCTTGTTTGGTAAAACACCTGGCGAAGCTCCTTCTGGTTTACCTTTAGACAAGTAGGTAGTTGGTCAAATGCTGGTCAAAGATCTCCTGGTCAAACTGAAACAGCTAAAGAAAGCAAGGACTGAGGTTGTAGAGTTAGAAAAGAAAAAGAACTCTCTGAACTCAGACTATCTGGAGCAATCTAAGAGACTATCCGAGATCTCGACCGATATAGCTGCTAAATCTTTTGAATTAAAAGAAATACAGCATAAAGGTGCAACTACACAAGTCCAGCTGAATGAGCTTTTACAAACAAATGAGCAGGTGGCTGCCCAAGTAAAAAAAGCTCAAACAGACTTAACTGAACTGTAGATTTTGAACCGAATGCACATGCCGACTCTAATAGTTCTATGAGAACTGGAAGGGGTGGAATGCATGCTTCACTCTGTAACCAATCGGGTTTGAACAAAGGAAACGAAAATTTCCAACGAACCATGAATAACACCATCCCGAAGTATGACAATACTTTTGTGTGGACCTCGTCTACACCACAGAGTACCACAGCTCCAAAGATACGAATGGGGTTAACTCCTGTGGAACAGGAGAAGATTGCTCAAAACCCGGCTATTCTAGCAACTGGGTTAGATGTAGTACCGAGTGTCTGATCGAACAATGTAAAATGGTACACTTCGGTACTACCCGAGATCCTGACACTGCAAAGCCAAAGGCTCTAAAAGTGAAGCCTTTTACTGGCGATCCACCTTGGCAAAAATGGCTGTCCCATTGGCATAACGTTAACTTATCCAATGGAGCCAATGATCGCCAAGCACTAATGTCACTGAAGGAAGCATTAGAAGAGGGGCCCGGCCAGGTGGTCATCCGAGCTTTCGAGAAGAATGGTGACGGTACCCTGCGTGAGTTAATTGAAACCGCCACCCATCTTCTCGTTAAAGTAGGTGAGGAAGACCTGAGAGAAAACAGCATTTGCGACTCATATGTATATTCACCTAATTTACTATGCCTATGATCTAAAAAATTAATGTTGATCTCATTGACAATAGGGATTTAGCAACCAGGCGTATCGACGGTACAAGGTACCGTTACACTCGTATCAAACATCCTGTATATGGTAAATCAGCCAGGTTTAGAGCAATAAACTGCTGGAATAACCTTTGTGCAAAATACACTAATATTCTGGAGAAAGAATGATTCAAAAACACAATCCACAAAGATTTTCCAAATTGTTTTATTATACCAATTGATACAGACTGGTTCAGGTAAGTCTAGTAGCTGGTATTACCACTTCTAGACAATAATCTTATAATTTGCCACTGTAGCAGCTGGTATTTACCACTGCTCATTGTGTCATTATCTATGTCTTTTCATGCTGTATTATCTATGATATTATCACTGTTTTACTGTTTCTCCATATCTATGTATATGTCCTTAATATTGCATTCTATTTTCATCCTAGTCCTAATCTTACAATTTGCCACTGTAGCAGCTGGTATGTACCACTGCTCATTGTGTCATTATCTATGTCTTTTCATGCTGTATTATCTATGATATTATCACTGTTTTACTGTTTCTTCATATCTATGTCTATGTCCTTAATATTGCATTCTATTTTCATCCTAGGGTATGACATGTGGTATTACCACAGTCATTATGGTGAACTGAAATTTATGCTTGAGATTGATATGGGCTTTTCTCCTATGATAAGAGGTTTTTTGGTAATGTAGTATTTACTACTATGCCAGATGTTCATACTATGCACACTTACATATCGTTACACTATAGATAAGTATATATACTTATCTTATTTTTCAAGATACCGTAT
Organism: Acholoe squamosa; assembly: GCA_949317995.1. Taxonomy (NCBI): domain Eukaryota; kingdom Metazoa; phylum Annelida; class Polychaeta; order Phyllodocida; family Polynoidae; genus Acholoe; species Acholoe squamosa. The sequence continues at coordinate 56,737,957 of OX439049.1, forward strand.
ACTAAGTTGAATACTCCAGGCACAGTATTAGATCTCTTCCTCATGATAATTTTCTTTTGCTTCCCTCTATCTCTGTTTCTATGTTGATGTCACTGTGCTAACAGCAATATATATACATATATATGTAGATTTTCCAGCACTGATCGAGCCAAACCTGGGTGTACTGGAGTCTCTATGAACTGCAGGTATTATACTTCAGGATGTAAAATATCACACTATGACAATATACTAAACTCCTTCCACTATTTCAATCTCCTTTTATCCCTCACCCCCCACCCCCCTCCCCTTCCCCAAGACCACTGAGTGGTTTCACCAATACTATAATGCGAGTGCCTGGAGTCTTGAACTTTTCTGATTTTTCTTATTTATCATGTGTGAATACGATTGTTAGAACTGAAGCTATTTTCTCTGTTTTATGGTCCACTGAAGATAATATTATTACTCGCCGCCGTACCAATTGTCAACATAGGAGGCTGAAATGTAGGCCCAGATGGCAGAACGGCCAGACCGAATTCTGGTATTTGACTTTAGACCCAATAAAACCTTTGCAAACAACAAAAAAAAGGGGCTGTATGAGTTCAACGTCATGCCATTTGGACTGTGTAATGCCCCGTCGACGGTCGAGGCGATGATGGAATCCATACTTAGGGATTATCTGTGGAATAAATGCCTAGTGTACTTGGATGACGTCATCGTCTATGGAAACACCTATCGACAATATCTCGATAATCTCTGTGCTGTGCTAGATCGGCTACGAGCCAATGGTCTGAAGCTGAAGCCTAAAAAATGCAAATTATTTAGAAGTTCAGTAGAATACCTAGGTCGGATAGTATCTGGACAGGGCATCACTGCCGATCCAACCAAAGTCCAAGTAGTGGAAAATTGGCCCCTACCGACCGATAGCAAGGAGATCCGATCCTTCATCGGGTTCTGCTCCTACTACTGGGACTTTATCCCTAATTTTTTCGAGAATATCAGCTCCTCTACAGAAGCTGATAATCCCCGAAAAGAAAGGGAGACTCAAAGTTGTATTGAGTCAGGATGCCATCAGTGTATTTGAAGAACTGAAATGCCTCTTCAGAGAAACCCCAGTTCTTAGTTACCCTAGAGCCGACGGCAAGTTCATCTTGGATACCGACGCCTCCAATGAAGGCATTGGAGCTGCGTTGTCTCAAATCCAAGATGGGAAGGAGGTACCCTTAGCTTTTGCCTTCAACAGCTTGAACAAGGCTCAACGCAACTATTGTAGCACAAAAAGAGAACTCCTTGATGTGGTCATCTATACGAAAAAGTACCGGCATTTTCTCTATTGTGGAGATTTTGTTCTGCGTACCGACCATTCCGCACTCCAATGGCTCAATAATTTTAAGGATGCCGAAGGAATGATAGGGAGATGGCTGAACCACCTCTCTGAGTTTGGCATGACTAATGCTCACATCGAACACAGGAGTGGTGCTAAGCATATCAATGCCGACTGTTTGTCGCGCATCCCCGTGCGGAAATGTCATCGGATAGACTGTACAGATTGTGGAAGTCACAATGCAACAATTGCTTTGGTAACGCTGCCGATTCCCAACTGGACTCTCCAGGATTTGGGAAGGAAACAGTTGGAAAACCCTATCGTTTCCAAAGTCAGGCTTTGGATCGAGAATGGTGAACCTAAACCAACTAGGCTGGCATTGTCTATAGAACACAAAGAAACCCGAGCTTTGATAGCTCAATGGGACCACTTGTGTGGCAGAGACAATGTATTGTGTCAATTGAGGACCCGACCGGGTAGAAGAAATAATTTACAGGCTGTAGTTCCCTATGAACTCTGCCTGGAAATAATGAACTTCTGCCACGGGCATAGGACCTTGGCACATTTTGGAAGGGAAAGAACGGAACAAAAGATCAAATCCCGCTACTATTGGCCAGGTATGATGGAGGACATCCGTTGATGGGTTAAACAATGTGATAAATGTTGTCTAGCCAAACCAGGGCCTGGCCTAGGGAAGCTTCCATTAAGCCAAGAGATCTTTGGTGTCCGTTTCGCCCGTATAGCTGTGGATATCATCAGTGGATTCCACACTACCCCGGCAGGTAACACATGTATGATGGTAATGCAGGACTACTATACAAAGTACGTCCAAATATATCCCCTACCAAACCATACTGCTGTCACCTGTGCAACAGCGCTCTTCAAGAATTGGATTCTCACATGGGGAGCTCCATTGATGTTGCATTCCGACCAAGGCCGAGAGTTTGAGTCTCGCCTTTGGGCTGAGATGTGTGAGACGGCATACATCTGTAAGACGCAAACGAATCCCTACCGACCTCAAAATGATGGTCTGGTAGAACGATTCAATCCGACTGTTATAAGCTGCCTCACCACTATGGTGAATGAACATAGGGACGACTGGGACGATCAGTCTCGCTATGTGGCGCATGCTTATAATGCTACCGAGCATGCATCGACCGGGTGCACCCCTAACCTATTGGTAATGGGAGAGGAGATCCTCATGTCTTCTGACATGGTGTATGGAGTCCCAGGGTTAGCCGGTGAACAGCCCTGTACTGTGACTTTTGTTGAGGCACTTAGACAAATGTTGCAGGATGATTACTCATTGGTACGGAGTAATTTGGAACATTCTGCCAAATTACAGAAAGTGGCCTACGATACTGGACTTAATATATTTGAGTGTATATATAGACAGTCAGATGCATTAGCAGACCAGCTCTGCCAAACACACCCCACCCCCTTAATAGAAGCGACCAAGGATTCCTATTGGGCAGGAGCAAATATGTTGGGACATGCTTGCTATGAAAGTGGAGTGATCCTAGGTGAGAATAATCTAGGGAAAATCCTAGAGAGGTTACGTCACAAGTTACTTCTCGAACGCCCCCAGCCCCCAGTAGCTGTGCCTATACAGCCAGTTACAGACACAGACACACAGACAGAGGAGAAAGACCAAGACACATCTCTACTGGATGAAAATGGGGGGGCAGCAGAAGAGAAAAAGGACCAGGAGAAGGAGTAAAAAGGTCGCCAGTTCTGACCCACAGCTGCCTAAATGGCAACCTAGGAGTAGGGACCCCATAACATTGCAAGGGGTGTGCAGTGTTACTACCTCTACAACAGGGGACAGCAGGGTGGGTGCACTAGAACCCCACTTGCATAGTATAGCAAGGGAAAGAGAGGTGAATGTTATCAACATATACTCAGTGGAAGGCAAAGGAGGTGAGAAACTGGAGCATACTGGTAAGCGCCTATTGCACTACTTACAGTACCACACAGTTGATTTTGTATATATTAACTCTGGCATAAATAACTTTACCACCCTACTGAACCATGGCAGAGAGAAGAAGGTGAAGGTCGCCTGTCTCGACCCAGGTAAAGCAGCAATGTCACTACTGGCTGAGTACCAATATATCATTTGGCAGGCATCACTTATAGCCCCAGACACAGTGGTAATTATCTGCCCTGTGATTGGGATGTCGATAGGTATGTTTAATGGCTTAGAAACTCCCCATCCCCTCCAACCTGTAATGGATGACACCATCCTATTGCTCAACAAGAACATACATACCCTCAATAACAGTGGGGGCTGGTCCACACCTAAGATAGACTCAACTGTTCACCACTGGCAGTCGGGAAAGAGCAGATGGGTACATCAGTTCGGGAAAATGAAGGATGGCCTGCACCCCCGGCAGTGTCATTATGAACAAATAGCAGACGAGCTATTTTACGCAATGGAAGAAAATGCCATCAAACATCAATACAGAATGTCTTAGGTGGTCTAGACCTAGTCAACCCTCATATATAATTATATACTGGTCGTTGCCAGCGCTTTGAGATGCAATCGCTCGGCACCCAGATCATATCTATATAATGGAATGTTGTGTGAGCAGGTGTTTTGAGTTGCAATCACCCCTCCACAACCACCTGGTTTATTTATAATAAGCGTACCATATGATGATTGGCTCCTTGAATTATTATTTGCCCTGAATGATTATGGTGGTGGTATTGTATTATATTTACTACTAGGACACACTAAGTCTGCAGGCAGCTAGTGTGAGCCATTATAAGCCATTTGAATTTGAATTTCCTTTTCTTCAGGCATAGTTTAGATTATATAAGCATTATATAGTATGGTCTAGTATGATAGTGTGAGCTATTAAAAAAGTCATTTGATAATATAGAGTGTTAGATTATATGGCTTAGAGGCTAGCTAGGGAGGGCTAACACCATTCTCCTGGACATATGCTATGCCCAGAAACACATATTCTCGTCACTATGAATAATTACTTGGTATGCATGTATGTGATTTGGATCTCCACATTTGGTTTGTATGTTTCTAGAATTAAGTACATGGGAATGATATTGGTTGTGCAGTGCGGTTTGACCCCCCCCCTCCCCACCCCCTCTGATCTATAACCATATATAGACATAGTCTAGAGGCTGCAAGGGGCTTTAAGGTGGGCTCTGTGAATTGTAGAATTTATAATACAGAAACACAGCTGGTGGCTCATAGTACATTAAATGGCCTTGATGTATGCTGTTTAACAGAGACATGGCTGGATGATACAAGGGGCAATGCTGAGCTTTTCTGGCTGGGCAGACAGTTTTACCGCTTAGATAGAAATAGCTTGGCTGGTGGATTACTGACATATCTCAGAAATGATATCGCCTTGTTTTCGGACAGAATCGAGGAATGTTGTATCATGGATGATGATATAGAGGTTTTAACTGTCAAAATAGCCAAACCCCAGGTAAAGACTAAATACATAGTTAATGTATACAGGCCATGGCCTCTATGGCCAATTTCATAAAAGAATTGGGAAAAATCTTGGATAAAATAATCAATGGTAGAGCTGAGATATGGGTTCTTGGGGACTTTAATATAAATGTGTTAAAAGAGAATGAAGCCAGCAGTATTGCGTTAGATGGTCTAGCCAAATCCAAAGGTTTAAAGCAATACATCAAAGGTATCACAAGACCCAAAGATGATAAAGGCACATGCATTGACTTAATTTTTTCGAACTGTCACTGTGTTGAGCAAAGCCATATTATGATAGAACTTGTTAGCGACCATTTTCCTGTGATAGCTGCTAGGAAGAAAGCCAAATCATTTGTCAGGGATATGTCATTTAAGGGACACAGTTACAAATCTTAAAATGCTGATGATTTTAAGGACCATTTGTCATACTGTTCATGGGAGGACCTTTATATCAGTAATGACCCGAATGTCAAATGGAATATTATTAGGTCAAACATGTTAGAATATCTGGATGTATACTGCCCCATAAAGGACATCACATGCAAAGACCACGCCAACGACTGGATGACCAATGAGATTAGAGAGCTAATGAGGGATAGGGATGAAGCTGTTAGGTTTTATTTAGCAAATAAAAATAAGGTCAATTTTGAAGAAGCCAAGAGACAAAGACGTACCGTTGCCAAGAATTGTAAAAAAGCTAAGGGTTCTCAAGTTAAGGGTGATCTCAGGGAGCACAGACATGACCCTAAAGCCTTCTGGAGGGTAATAAATGGGTTCCTAAACCCAAAAGAGAAGTGTACAATGGCCACCTTTGTTGACCAACAGGGCAAAAGGCATGTAGAAGCTGATGCATCCAGTTACTGTAACAGCTACTTCGCTGGAATTGGTCAAAAGCTGTTTGAAGCTAATGAGTCTAGCTATACCAGACCGGTGGCCAAAGTTGTTAATAACATCTGCATTGATAAATCATCAGGACTGGAGTTCATATCAGCCAGGGTCTGTAAAGATACTTTCACTGTTATCACCCCTCAACTGAGAAATCTATTCAATTGTAGTATAAGTACGGGAATTTTCCCAGACGAATGGTCAAAAGCCATGGTCATTCCGATACCCAAATCTGGCTCCCTCTGGGAGGTCTCTAATTGGCGCCCAGTCAGCCTGCTGCCTATACCTGGCAAGCTGTTAGAAAAACTGGTCCATAGCTTCGTTACAAACAGCCTTGATAATAGAGGCTTGCTACCTGACAGGCAATATGGTTTCAGAAAAGGGAGGGGCACCGCAGAGGCAGTTCTTAATCTCACTGAAGAATTATACACTACACGTGACGAAGGGAAAGTAGCAGGTGTGTGCTATGTCGATTTCAGCAAGGCGTTTGATTCCATCCACGAGACGTTATTGGTACGTAAAATTCACTCATACGGTTTTGGCACTGGCTTCGCCAGATGGCTAGGTGGTTATCTCCAGGGCCGATGCCAGGTCACACTGCTTAACAATCATAAGTCAAAAGCCAAAACAGTCAAATTTGGGGTGCCCCAAGGATCAATCCTGGGGCCCCTACTTTTTATAATGTTTATAAATGACATTAAGGAATGTATAGATGAATGCTCTATTCAACTGTACGCTGATGATATTGCACTGGTTGCAAAAGATGAAGACCCCAGGAGAACAGCTTTAAAGCTGCAATCCGATGTGTCTAAAATTGCTAACTGGTGTAAGGTAAACGGGTTAACCATTAATGCTAGTAAAACAAAAGTAGTGTGGCATGGCAACAAGTCCCAGATACAGAAATGAGAGGAGCATGAAATTATAGTCAATAATACAGCATTGGGTAACCCCGACAATTACAAATACCTAGGAGTGATAGTCGATAGCAAGTTAAGCATGGAACCACATGTTAAGAACACCATTAAAACGGTCAGTCACAAGTTGTATACCTTAGGTAGAATAAGATACCTAGTTGACAAGCATACAACACTGCAGATTTATAAACAAACCGTGTTGCCATTCTTTGATTATTGTAGTTTTCTCACAAATAGTGCAAACCTTGCCTCTATACAAAAGCTGCATAGACTGCAAAATAGGGGGCTTAAAATCTGTAAAGGGGATTATTCCAAGATTGAAACCATTACTTTACATAAGGATGCAAAGGTGCCACTGCTCCAGGATAGGAGGGATGAGCAATTATTATTAGTAATGTATAAATATGTCAACAAATTAGGGTTAAGACCAGTGGAAAACCCTAGAACTAGGGCTGATCATAAGATACAGATCAGGCTGCGACGGCCCAGGTTGGAAAAATACAAGAGAGGCCCGCTGTATCGAGGTAAAAAGCTATGGGACAGGATCCCAGCACGGGTACAACTTGCTGAGTCCAAAAACATATTCCAGAGGCACCTCAGGAAAACACAATTGGAGCCAGAGACGGACTCTGACTTTGACTCTGAAGGAGAGGGGGGGCAGGAATAAATAGTAAATGGGTGTGCTATTCACCGGTATGTAGTCATACAACTGTTATACCTTTTGTCACTTTAATACTTGATGCCTTTTACTACATATTCCTCTGAATTCTTTTTTCTGCAGTTATATCTTGGTATAGATGTTATCAAGTGAATACTATTTATATTCATCCTTCATTACGCTGCTCTTTATTATATGTAAATATGTGCGGGTGGAGGGAATTGTTGCTGGTGGATGGAATCAAAGTCAAATCTAAGTCAAACCGGCCACAAAAAAAAACAAAAAAAAAAACTCTTCTTTACTATGCCCACACCTATATGTCCCAATGTTTTTGCAGCCATAAGCATTTCCTTGATGGGTAAAAGCGAGGCAAGCCGGGGAGGGGTTCCACAACTGCACAAAATAAAATGATACTGGTAATGGTACATATGTGTAATGGTTCGTATTGACTTATATGTTGGGTGGCTCTTTGGCTCGCTTACCACTAGAAATACCAACACAACACGAGTAGTTCGGGTTGGGCAAAGCCCCAGAAACCCCTACCTCTCGGGTAGGACTTTATTCAACTCTGGTCAACAGGTTAGATTGCGCGTCTGGACTGGACCAGGTCCAGTCACCTTCTGCCGCTCGTCCGGCTTCTTAGTAGAAGCTGGACGCGAGGCATGGTGCCGCCCCCTCTTGTACCAACGGGGTATCACAAAGCAACACCTAGCTGGCGTAGAAGGAACAGGCACCACACGAACACGTCTCTCGGATGAACGGCACTAATATATATACGACGATACCGGCCCCTACACCACCCCCACTAGACTATACCTAGGGTTGGGTGTAATTAACAAGTACCTATTGTTAACTTTATACAGTAATATTATACACAAATAGGTAAGTCTATATATACAGTTCGTATAGAATATAGAACATTTAAGGGGCATTATAAATAATATGTACATAATGAGGCATCGTCGCATATAACCCGAAGTAATGATAACTAATAATAACAAATAGGAAGTGGCGCCTTATGCACCATCGACCTATGGTGGTAGATAGTAACAATGTTACAATGATGTTATTATTGTAAACGAGACGCATTTAAAAGTTGTAGACGAGTAGTCAGATGATATGAATAAAATTTTACAGTATTAACTAACCGACCCGAGGTGGGGTAGATAACCCGAGAAAAATTTTGTTTGTTTTAATTATAAGAATATAGATGTGGTATAAAAATAGATTTATACAAAAATAGTAATACTGATAAATATAGGCGTCCTACCAGGGTAGCAGGATCGCCCTTACAATATACCGGACTTCCGGCGAATCTGGAACGACTGGTTTCTGCAGCTCCACCCGGCGACATGTGTGTGGTGGCAAGCCACGTTGCTGTTATGTTGTGCCCTGATGAAGATGGGAAGATGGAGCCCCGGTTAGGTGTGGTTATCCTTTTGGTGTTTCGGGTTAGCGTCCATCTTCACTGCAGGTTCCGTTCCAGATTAAGGGTCCAGCGTAAGGATTAGTGCCTCTGGCATATTAAATGCTTTTACCCTCGGGTACAAAGAAGACACCATCAGATGGACACTTAGAGATCTTCCGGATCCGTGTCCATCTTCTCAGCCGACTCCACTGAGGCAGATGGAGCCGAGCTGCTGCAGCTGCTCGCAGAGAGCGCCGCTGAAGCCTCGCTGGGCGTATCGCTCCCCAGGCTCAAGGCGCTCATCACCGCGGATGGACTGTCCATTGCCTCGGATGTAGGTGAAGCAACCGTGGCAGTTGGGGCAGTCCGGGTGGAGCATCCAGGATGAAGATAAGGGACGACGGAAAGCCGTCCCACTCCTCCAGGTGTTTCCCGAATGCCAGGAAGAATTTGAGGTCAGCCTCCTTGAACCTATGGATGTACCTGGCGTTCTCAGCTTGGTGGAACTCCTTAAGCTTTTCAGCTTCCATCTGCTGACGCCGGCAGGACTCGAGAGCCTCCTCGACTTTCTTCCTTTCCAGCTGCCTGATTTTCTCTTCCTCCCTCTTCTGGACTTCGTAAACCAGATTGAGGGTGGCTTCAGTCATCACACGCCAGTAGTCGACCGACTTCTGGCGGTGCAATGCCTGCCACTCTGCCATCAGCTCGTTCTGGATCTGAACCGTTTGGACATCGCGGTGGTCAACAAACGTGTTCGGATCCTGAAGACCTGACAGTGTATCCGAAATCAGCTCCATAAGGGGCGCCCGAGGGGCCGTTGGTGGAGCTATTGCTGGTGGAGGCGCGGTGACTTCCACTGAGGCAGGCGGAGTGCCTGCTGGAGGAGCAGACGGGCCCTCAACCGTGATACCACCCCGGCCTCGGCCACCACCCGGGGAAGCTCGGGTGGACTCCAGCCCACCACGGCCTCTACCACGGGGTTTGGTCCGGCCCAGGGAGGTTAGGACCTGCGACTCGGGTCCAGCCGGTCCCATAGCAGGGAACTTCGCCGCGTACTCACTATACGTGGGGCGCTTGCCGGAAGATCCCTCTCCAGCCCAGTAAGAAGAATACCCAGATGGGGGAGCGAAGACTTCGTCCCCATCATCATGGCTGCCAGAGGCTTCGCCCGGGCGTTGTTCCGCGGGTGCAGGTGTGGAAGTGGAAGTTGTGGCCGGGGTGGCCGCCTGGCTAACCGCCCTACGGGCCTGATTGCTGGGCATATCCAGAGCCGAGACTTGTTGTCCCGACTCACGACAATCAGCTGGGTTGGCTGGTCTGGGCTGGTCCTTGTTACCCGAAGGGCTTACGGACCGGTCTGCTCGGGTCCTTTTGGAAGCACCGGTAGCCGTGGCTGTGCCTCCGCCGGGACCCTTCGAGCAGGCCTTGGCCTTCTCCCGCTTATCATCCCCTCGCCACTTTTTCACCTACAGGTGCACCTCACTGGGCATCCCGAACTTCGTGGACGAGAAGTTGATTTGGAAGAAGGTCAACAAGTTGCCACTCTTCCATGAGCAGAATCCGGTCTCGAATGCCTGCTCCTTAATGTCTTTGACGCTCAACGAGGCCCAGTTAGCTAGGAGCTCGTTGAAGCACTTGATGGCTCGCTTCCTGGTTTTCTCCAGGCCGATACCATGAGCTTTCTGCAAGTGCAGAGCCATGTCTCGGCGCCGGTGAGTGCTGAACGAGCCATCACACTGTTTGCTCGGACGGTCTCCGAGCACACACATCATCACAGGCTTGTGGTGCATGTGATGCTCCACGATGTGCCGAGCGAAGCGAGGCTTCGTCTCGAACATCTTCTCACCCGTGAGAGCCAGCTGGCACGACTCGAATGGGCACCTTCGGCGGTTGCCGGTTGGTCCCCATTGGGTCATTGCCCACTGGACTTTCGTCCGGGCCTCGTAACTGTAAATTGACCCCAATTTGGATTTCAGCTGGTCAATCCAAATGAGGTAGAATTTACCTACTGGCGTATCCGAGGGGCCGGATTTCATCCACTCCTCGTCATCGCTGTCGCCGTCCTTATTGACGGCGCCCGGACACATGTAGTTGACCGTGTCATAGGCACAGTCCGCGAAGCAGCGGGGAGTCCGTTCCTTGAACCCCTCGGCTGCATTCTTCCACATCCATTTCTGATTGTCGTCCTTTGGGACATCCGTGGTCATTTCTTCCCACGTTGTCACGGACTCCAAATCAGATTTGGCCGACTCGGGCAGTTCTGGATCGCTTTCGCTTTCCTCACTGTCCGTGTAGATGCCTGCTCCCCTACGGCCGGCTCGGCTGGTGGTGGTAGTACCAGCCAAAGCCTTGGTAGAGGACTTGGCGCTTGTCCCGCTGGTGCTGGCAGTGGAAGCTGCAGTAACCGAGGTGTCTACTGTGGTGGTTATGGTGGTGTTTTTCTTCTTCCGGCGCTGAACCTTGGGTGGCTGCGCCGGCACCTCAGGACTGGAATCCGAATCCCGTGGATTCCTGTCCTTCGTACGAGGGCTCCTCCTACCGCTGACCGGGGAGTCAGAGTCGGAAGAGACCTTGGATTTACTTTGGGCCTGCTGTTTGCGGTGGGCCCGACGAGCTGCGGTGAGCTGCTTCTGCTGCTTGGCGAGCTCGGCTTGCTTGGCTTCAACAGCAGCCTGCTGACGCGAGATGTCCTCCTCCGAGATCTCGTCAGGCGCCTCCGGAATGTCAGCACCCGGTTCAGCCTCGGTTGTGGACCTCTCGATGGCGATCCTCACATCTTCAGCCTCCAGGTCACTCTCGGTGAGAGGACCCTTTGGCGCTGGCTTATGGGTCAATCGCTTGACCCGGTCGGTTTCCACCGAGGACAGCGTGACTGTGGAGTCTGTATCCATGTCGGATTCAGACTCTCTTAACTCCGAGGCCTTTCGGGTGATGCCCTCGGAGATCAGCACGGCTCGGGCCAAACTCTCGTTGACCGCCATCTTCTCCGCTAACTTCAGGTAGTTATGGAGCCAGGAGACTGGCATATTGTCAGCCAACTCGTCACTGCACGAGTCCATAACCAGAGTCTTGAAGTCGTCTGGTATGGCCTCGGGCACGCCTTGCTTCGCCGCCAACGGTCCACATCCGAACATGGAGGCGTGCATGGGGATGTAGGTCCCCCAGGAGGTGTGCACAACACCGGCCTCGCAATCGACGTGTGCCATACGTTCGATGCGAGTCTTGTATCCCGGAGGATACATTGGAATGTCCAAGACATCTACTTTGCTACCCGAAGCTGCTGCTGTAGACGAGCGCTCCGGGCGTGGTGGTGGAGGTGGCATCCTCTCCCGGTCGGTAACATCGGCCATAGCCGAGAGCGTCCGGGCGGCCTCCTCTCTCGAAGAGTCCATAGACTCCTCGACCCGAGACGGGACCTTCGGGTCCTCGTCTAGCTCCAACAGAACGTTGGCAGTTTGACGCGCAGCGTCAATCGTCCCCTGTGCCATGGCACTGAGGGCGACTTCCAAATAAATTGGCGTCTGTGTTGGACTCCTCCCGAAGGATTCGTCCAACAAAAGGGTATAGTTAGACAAGCTAACCCGACAGCTAGGGCCTGTAAACCACCAACACTAACTAGAGCAAAAACGGGTGGCGTCTCGTCTCGCGAGATCCCGCCATGGCTATCCGGTGTCCTAGTTCCGCGCTTTCCCGCCGCACCCGCGGCGCCACCTAGGGAACTAGATCCGAACTAACATTCGACTCGACATGCGAGACGCGGCCTACCACCCGAGTGCTATCTTCTGGAGTTTGGCGGTGTATACAACGCTTCAAAGCGAATGTACCGGTTAATCCGACCGCCGCTCACGGGATACAGCTACCCGGGGAGGGCGCATTCGGCATCTCCAGCCGTGGAAACGTATGTTACCCGCCTATGGCGGACAACACGCAGCAGCTCGTTGTGTACTGAGTTAGGTTACGGCAGACCTCAACCGGGGACTGCGTCTAACGCCTTCGGTTAGCCTTTTATTTTTCCCGGCTTTACGTACGGCCTTTTCCGGATTCCGCTTAGCCACTGCGGGCCCCTTCCCATACGTAATGCCTTCACTCAGCGAGACATTTTTCCTTTTCTTACGGTTAGGTCGTTTCCTGGCCTTCGTCTTCTTTTTCACCATAACCTCGTCTCCCGGCGTCTTTCTCGGCCGGCCTCTAGGGCGCTTCATCGGTACTACCACGCTCGGTCCGCTAGGGACAGGTACAGGTGGTTTGTAACCGAACTCCCTCTCCGCCTCTTCGCGCCCCTTCCAGGGCCGAAGTTTTCCGACATTTGTCTTCCATTTCCTACCAGTTAGGCAGTCCTCCATCATCACCGTGGACTCGGAGATGACGCGAATAATTTTAAACGGACCTTCCCAAGGCGTTACGAGCTTCAGCTTCTCTAGCGGCTCGTAGTACCTTAGTACTTTGTCCCCAACATTAAAACGAATTCGTTTGGCATTGGTGTCATAGCCCACCTTCTGCCACTTCGCACTCTTCAGCAGTTCTTTCCGAACGGCCTCGTATGCCTGTTTGAACCTATCCCTTAATGACTCCACAAACAACACAGTGCAGGGCGCCTCCGGGTCTATCCCAACCATTCCATACACTAAGTCGGCGGGCATTATGATGTCCTCGCCGAACACTAGCATGTTGGGAGTGCAATTAGTGGATGAATGGACTGTGTTGTTGTAGGCATGTACCACAAACTTGCACTGTTCATCCCAGTCGTCCTGGTGGGTATTAACCAGGGGCTTTAGCACTTGTATAAGGGTTCTGTTGAAGCGCTCTACCTGCCCATCCGACTGTGGTCGGTATGGATTTGTTCGGGTCTTGCAAATGGCTAGGTAATGGCACATTTCCTGCCAAAGCTCCGACTCGAACTCCCTTCCTTGGTCGCTGTGCATCATAAGGGGAACACCCAAATGGAGCACCCAGCCTTTCACAAATGCCTCCGCACACGTGGCGGCTTTGTGGTTAGGAAGGGGGAACACCCGAGTGTACTTGGTATAAAAGTCGGTTACGACCATCATACAAGTATTGTCTCGAGGCGTCGTTTTAATTCCGCTGATGATATCTTTCGCCACTCGAGCGAATCTGATACCAAACAATTCCTGGGATAGGGGTTGCTTACCCAGGCCGGGTCCCGGCTTGTTTTTACAACAATCCGGGCAAGTGGCGATCCACCGGAGCAGGTCGCCTCTCATACCGGGCCAGTAGTAACGCCTTTGTAGGCGCTCTATTGACCTTTTCTTACCGAAATGGCCACTCGTTTGGTGACCATGGCAATAATACATGATATCCCTCCTCATCGGGGCGGGGATCACTATTTGCAACAGCCTACCATTGGTGGGAGTTGTCTTCCACCTACATAGTATGCCGTCTCGGATCTCTAGCTCGGTCCATTGGGCTAGCAATCGCCTCGCCTCCCTATCTTCTAGGGATACTAGCAGCCTTGCCGGTTTAATACCTGACCGTAGGTATTCCATTATGCGCGCCGTGGTGGGATCCGACTGTTGGAACTTCTTGATGGTCTCCGGGGACCAATCGAGATAGCTACACACAGCCTCCTCCCAGGGAATACGGGGGGTGGTATAATTAAATACCAACCCGGCTACCACAGCATTGTGGGCCCCGCAGTCTTCACAAGTGGCATTTTGGCACCTTCGGATAGGTCGTCTCGACAAGGCATCCGCATTGATATGTTTAGCACCGGGTCGGTGCTCTATTTGTTTATGCTCTAATCCGAATTCGGATCGATGAGCTAACCATCGCCCAATCATCCCCTCGGCGTCCTTAAAGTTAAGGAGCCACCTAAGAGACGAATGGTCTGTTCTTAAGGTAAAGTCACTTCCCCAAAGGAAATGCTTGAACTTCTTCGTATACACCACCACAGCGAGGAGTTCTCGCTTGGTGGTACAATAATTTCGCTGGGTCTTGCTTAGCGTGTTGCTAGCAAATGCTATTGGGACTTCGACTCCCTCCTGGACTTGAGAGAGAGCTGCCCCAATTGCATCATTGCTCGCATCGGTGTCTAAGATGAAATGTCCCTCGGGAGTGGGATATTTCAACACGGGTGTATTCCTAAACAAATCTTTTATTCTATTAAAAGATTCTTCTTGCTCGCTGGTCCATGGGAATGGGTCCCGTGCCCTACCCGGGGTCCAGTGAGCTAAGCACTGCATGGGGAAGCTAACACGAGAGTAATTCGGTATGAAATCACGGTAATAGGAACAGAATCCTAAAAATGATCTCACCTCCTTAGCACTCGTGGGTCTCTCCCAATTTTCCACAGCTTCTAATTTTTCCGGATCTGCGCTCACCCCGTTAGGAGTAATGATCCTTCCCAAGTATGTGATTGTTTTCTTAAACAAATTACACTTCTTGGGTTTAAGTTTAAGACCGTTTGATAGTATCCGGTCGAGGACCAATTGCAGATTTGCAAGGCATTGCTTGAACGACTTGCCGAACACGACCACGTCGTCCAAGTAGACCAAGCATTTCTTCCACAAAAGATCACTCAGTAAGGATTCCATCATAGCCTCGAATGTAGCGGGGGCGTTACACAATCCGAAGGGTAAGACATTATACTCGAATAGCCCCATATGACTGGAGAACGCTGTTTTCTCCTTGTCATCGGGGTGCATCGGTATTTGCCAATACCCGGACTGTAAGTCCAAGGTACAGAACCATTGGTTTCCGCCCAAGCTATCTAAAGTCTCGTCTATCCTTGGTAAGGGATACGAGTTCTTCTTTGTTATACCATTTAGTTTCCGGTAGTCAACACAAAAGCGGATTGTACCGTCTTTCTTAGTGGTCATACAAACAGGGCTGGACCAGGGACTCGAGCTAGGCACGATGACCCCTAGGTCCAACTGTTTTTGTATTTCCTCTTCACAAATTAACTTCTTCTTTAGAGGAAGTCTACGATACGGAATTTTAAAAGGTTTCTCGTTGCCTACATCTATGGTGTGCAACACCTTATCGGATCTACCCACCGGTCCTCCCTCCCTACCAAAAGCACTCTCGTACTTTTGTAGGAGTTTCGCTAGGCAATCCTTATCCTCCGTATTCTCTAAATCAGACTGATCAATCAGCTTTCGGAATTCTTCATCCAAAGGATGCTTACTAACAGGGTTCAGTGGTTTATTGAACTCAGCCTCGGCGACATGTTCTACCGAACTCATCCTACCTATACTGTCGCCTCGCTTCAAATAAACCACCGAACCACTTCGGTTAGTCATGGGTAATACAGTCCAAGCTGCATTAGCCACTAATGTATCCACTGAGTCTAACCCGATGCTCGACAAGTACACCGTATCGGGTTCATAGACTCCAGTTTCATTCCTTTGGGCCATGGATCCGCCACAAAGGACATCGCAAGTGGTACCCGGTGGGATCTTCACCGTGTGTATCACTGATGCAACCGAAGACACCTGTCTCAATACGCATTGGACATGCAAGCCATACGGGTTCCGTATACTCATCATACCGTCCCTCGGGTCCAAGACGGCCCCGTATAAGCTTGCAAAATCCAGTCCGAGGATTCCGTCATCACTAACCTCTGCTATAGTCGGCGAAAGAACAAATTCTTTGCCTCCTATACGGATAGGCATAAACGTCCTACCAAATGTACGCATACTGCTTCCGTCGGCCGTGCAAGCATTTACCCCCGTTTTGAGGTTCTCATGGCTGCCGGCCACCGAGTCGAAAAATCTTTTGGACACGCAGGAGTGGCTGGCTCCGGTATCCACCAAGAATTCCCCTACCCGGCCTTCCACAGATATGGGTACATACCACCGTCTCCCCCCTAAAGGTGAGGGGTTACTGTCTCTCAGGAATTCCAGACACGGATGACTTGGGGGAAGGCGTGTCCCACACACTCGGATCAACTCTTTGATCCATCCTTCCTCTCCCCTAGTGCGGCCACTCGCCTCCATATGTCCTCCATAAGTTTGGTCATGTCCGGAGACTGACCCTTCACTTTATCAGTGCTTACAAGAGGCTTGGCTGCTTTTTCGCCGACCTTCGGGTCACTCCTGACCTCGGGTGATGGTCTAGAGTCCCTTGGCTTATTGAACGCCTTCCTTGGAATATACTTCCTGCCTGTAGTATTTTTCCTTAATTGAACCGAACAGAAGGTACCGTCCTCCTGTTCGATTTCAATCAATTCGAAATCGTCTGAGGGAATTTTTACCTCAGACTGCTGGACTACTGATGCCAGGGGAGCCGAGCTGCTGGCATTAGGTATGTCCCCAGCTAACATCGTTCGCTTCTTCACAGCCATATCTATACCATTAAATATATCGTGAAGTGTTACGCCTTCTTTCCAGGCATCCCTCGCAGCAATCTGCTCATCTCGGTCTCTCAGACCCTTGACGAATTGTGTAATCAAATCGTCCATATACCAGTCCTGGTTTTCAGTACATCGTCTCGAACATCTTCTCACCCGTGAGAGCCAGCTGGCACGACTCGAATGGGCACCTTCGGCGGTTGCCGGTTGGTCCCCATTGGGTCATTGCCCACTGGACTTTCGTCCGGGCCTCGTAACTGTAAATTGACCCCAATTTGGATTTCAGCTGGTCAATCCAAATGAGGTAGAATTTACCTACTGGCGTATCCGAGGGGCCGGATTTCATCCACTCCTCGTCATCGCTGTCGCCGTCCTTATTGACGGCGCCCGGACACATGTAGTTGACCGTGTCATAGGCACAGTCCGCGAAGCAGCGGGGAGTCCGTTCCTTGAACCCCTCGGCTGCATTCTTCCACATCCATTTCTGATTGTCGTCCTTTGGGACATCCGTGGTCATTTCTTCCCACGTTGTCACGGACTCCAAATCAGATTTGGCCGACTCGGGCAGTTCTGGATCGCTTTCGCTTTCCTCACTGTCCGTGTAGATGCCTGCTCCCCTACGGCCGGCTCGGCTGGTGGTGGTAGTACCAGCCAAAGCCTTGGTAGAGGACTTGGCGCTTGTCCCGCTGGTGCTGGCAGTGGAAGCTGCAGTAACCGAGGTGTCTACTGTGGTGGTTATGGTGGTGGAGGCGGGCGCCTTCGGTTGGCCCTTACCCCTCGGCTTGGTGGGGGGCGTGGGCTCTGCCGGAGACGCTTTCGCTCCATTTTTCTTCTTCCGGCGCTGAACCTTGGGTGGCTGCGCCGGCACCTCAGGACTGGAATCCGACTCCCGTGGATTCCTGTCCTTCGTACGAGGGCTCCTCCTACCGCTGACCGGGGAGTCAGAGTCGGAAGAGACCTTGGATTTACTTTGGGCCTGCTGTTTGCGGTGGGCCCGACGAGCTGCGGTGAGCTGCTTCTGCTGCTTGGCGAGCTCGGCTCGCTTGGCTTCAACAGCAGCCTGCTGACGCGAGATGTCCTCCTCCGAGATCTCGCCAGGCGCCTCCGGAATGTCAGCACCCGGTTCAGCCTCGGTTGTGGACCTCTCGATGGCGATCCTCACATCTTCAGCCTCCAGGTCACTCTCGGTGAGAGGACCCTTTGGCGCTGGCTTATGGGTCAATCGCTTGACCCGGTCGGTTTCCACCGAGGACAGCGTGACTGTGGAGTCTGTATCCATGTCGGATTCAGACTCTCTTAACTCCGAGGCCTTTCGGGTGATGCCCTCGGAGATCAGCACGGCTCGGGCCAAACTCTCGTTGACCGCCATCTTCTCCGCTAACTTCAGGTAGTTATGGAGCCAGGAGACTGGCATATTGTCAGCCAACTCGTCACTGCACGAGTCCATAACCAGAGTCTTGAAGTCGTCTGGTATGGCCTCGGGCACGCCTTGCTTCGCCGCCAACGGTCCACATCCGAACATGGAGGCGTGCATGGGGATGTAGGTCCCCCAGGAGGTGTGCACAACACCGGCCTCGCAATCGACGTGTGCCATACGTTCGATGCGAGTCTTGTATCCCGGAGGATACATTGGAATGTCCAAGACATCTACTTTGCTACCCGAAGCTGCTGCTGTAGACGAGCGCTCCGGGCGTGGTGGTGGAGGTGGCATCCTCTCCCGGTCGGTAACATCGGCCATAGCCGAGAGCGTCCGGGCGGCCTCCTCTCTCGAAGAGTCCATAGACTCCTCGACCCGAGACGGGACCTTCGGGTCCTCGTCTAGCTCCAACAGAACGTTGGCAGTTTGACGCGCAGCGTCAATCGTCCCCTGTGCCATGGCACTGAGGGCGACTTCCAAATAAATTGGCGTCTGTGTTGGACTCCTCCCGAAGGATTCGTCCAACAAAAGGGTATAGTTAGACAAGCTAACCCGACAGCTAGGGCCTGTAAACCACCAACACTAACTAGAGCAAAAACGGGTGGCGTCTCGTCTCGCGAGATCCCGCCATGGCTATCCGGTGTCCTAGTTCCGCGCTTTCCCGCCGCACCCGCGGCGCCACCTAGGGAACTAGATCCGAACTAACATTCGACTCGACATGCGAGACGCGGCCTACCACCCGAGTGCTATCTTCTGGAGTTTGGCGGTGTATACAACGCTTCAAAGCGAATGTACCGGTTAATCCGACCGCCGCTCACGGGATACAGCTACCCGGGGAGGGCGCATTCGGCATCTCCAGCCGTGGAAACGTATGTTACCCGCCTATGGCGGACAACACGCAGCAGCTCGTTGTGTACTGAGTTAGGTTACGGCAGACCTCAACCGGGGACTGCGTCTAACGCCTTCGGTTAGCCTTTTATTTTTCCCGGCTTTACGTACGGCCTTTTCCGGATTCCGCTTAGCCACTGCGGGCCCCTTCCCATACGTAATGCCTTCACTCAGCGAGACATTTTTCCTTTTCTTACGGTTAGGTCGTTTCCTGGCCTTCGTCTTCTTTTTCACCATAACCTCGTCTCCCGGCGTCTTTCTCGGCCGGCCTCTAGGGCGCTTCATCGGTACTACCACGCTCGGTCCGCTAGGGACAGGTACAGGTGGTTTGTAACCGAACTCCCTCTCCGCCTCTTCGCGCCCCTTCCAGGGCCGAAGTTTTCCGACATTTGTCTTCCATTTCCTACCAGTTAGGCAGTCCTCCATCATCACCGTGGACTCGGAGATGACGCGAATAATTTTAAACGGACCTTCCCAAGGCGTTACGAGCTTCAGCTTCTCTAGCGGCTCGTAGTACCTTAGTACTTTGTCCCCAACATTAAAACGAATTCGTTTGGCATTGGTGTCATAGCCCACCTTCTGCCACTTCGCACTCTTCAGCAGTTCTTTCCGAACGGCCTCGTATGCCTGTTTGAACCTATCCCTTAATGACTCCACAAACAACACAGTGCAGGGCGCCTCCGGGTCTATCCCAACCATTCCATACACTAAGTCGGCGGGCATTATGATGTCCTCGCCGAACACTAGCATGTTGGGAGTGCAATTAGTGGATGAATGGACTGTGTTGTTGTAGGCATGTACCACAAACTTGCACTGTTCATCCCAGTCGTCCTGGTGGGTATTAACCAGGGGCTTTAGCACTTGTATAAGGGTTCTGTTGAAGCGCTCTACCTGCCCATCCGACTGTGGTCGGTATGGATTTGTTCGGGTCTTGCAAATGGCTAGGTAATGGCACATTTCCTGCCAAAGCTCCGACTCGAACTCCCTTCCTTGGTCGCTGTGCATCATAAGGGGAACACCCAAATGGAGCACCCAGCCTTTCACAAATGCCTCCGCACACGTGGCGGCTTTGTGGTTAGGAAGGGGGAACACCCGAGTGTACTTGGTATAAAAGTCGGTTACGACCATCATACAAGTATTGTCTCGAGGCGTCGTTTTAATTCCGCTGATGATATCTTTCGCCACTCGAGCGAATCTGATACCAAACAATTCCTGGGATAGGGGTTGCTTACCCAGGCCGGGTCCCGGCTTGTTTTTACAACAATCCGGGCAAGTGGCGATCCACCGGAGCAGGTCGCCTCTCATACCGGGCCAGTAGTAACGCCTTTGTAGGCGCTCTATTGACCTTTTCTTACCGAAATGGCCACTCGTTTGGTGACCATGGCAATAATACATGATATCCCTCCTCATCGGGGCGGGGATCACTATTTGCAACAGCCTACCATTGGTGGGAGTTGTCTTCCACCTACATAGTATGCCGTCTCGGATCTCTAGCTCGGTCCATTGGGCTAGCAATCGCCTCGCCTCCCTATCTTCTAGGGATACTAGCGGCCTTGCCGGTTTAATACCTGACCGTAGGTATTCCATTATGCGCGCCGTGGTGGGATCCGACTGTTGGAACTTCTTGATGGTCTCCGGGGACCAATCGAGATAGCTACACACAGCCTCCTCCCAGGGAATACGGGGGGTGGTATAATTAAATACCAACCCGGCTACCACAGCATTGTGGGCCCCGCAGTCTTCACAAGTGGCATTTTGGCACCTTCGGATAGGTCGTCTCGACAAGGCATCCGCATTGATATGTTTAGCACCGGGTCGGTGCTCTATTTGTTTATGCTCTAATCCGAATTCGGATCGATGAGCTAACCATCGCCCAATCATCCCCTCGGCGTCCTTAAAGTTAAGGAGCCACCTAAGAGACGAATGGTCTGTTCTTAAGGTAAAGTCACTTCCCCAAAGGAAATGCTTGAACTTCTTCGTATACACCACCACAGCGAGGAGTTCTCGCTTGGTGGTACAATAATTTCGCTGGGTCTTGCTTAGCGTGTTGCTAGCAAATGCTATTGGGACTTCGACTCCCTCCTGGACTTGAGAGAGAGCTGCCCCAATTGCATCATTGCTCGCATCGGTGTCTAAGATGAAATGTCCCTCGGGAGTGGGATATTTCAACACGGGTGTATTCCTAAACAAATCTTTTATTCTATTAAAAGATTCTTCTTGCTCGCTGGTCCATGGGAATGGGTCCCGTGCCCTACCCGGGGTCCAGTGAGCTAAGCACTGCATGGGGAAGCTAACACGAGAGTAATTCGGTATGAAATCACGGTAATAGGAACAGAATCCTAAAAATGATCTCACCTCCTTAGCACTCGTGGGTCTCTCCCAATTTTCCACAGCTTCTAATTTTTCCGGATCTGCGCTCACCCCGTTAGGAGTAATGATCCTTCCCAAGTATGTGATTGTTTTCTTAAACAAATTACACTTCTTGGGTTTAAGTTTAAGACCGTTTGATAGTATCCGGTCGAGGACCAATTGCAGATTTGCAAGGCATTGCTTGAACGACTTGCCGAACACGACCACGTCGTCCAAGTAGACCAAGCATTTCTTCCACAAAAGATCACTCAGTAAGGATTCCATCATAGCCTCGAATGTAGCGGGGGCGTTACACAATCCGAAGGGTAAGACATTATACTCGAATAGCCCCATATGACTGGAGAACGCTGTTTTCTCCTTGTCATCGGGGTGCATCGGTATTTGCCAATACCCGGACTGTAAGTCCAAGGTACAGAACCATTGGTTTCCGCCCAAGCTATCTAAAGTCTCGTCTATCCTTGGTAAGGGATACGAGTTCTTCTTTGTTATACCATTTAGTTTCCGGTAGTCAACACAAAAGCGGATTGTACCGTCTTTCTTAGTGGTCATACAAACAGGGCTGGACCAGGGACTCGAGCTAGGCACGATGACCCCTAGGTCCAACTGTTTTTGTATTTCCTCTTCACAAATTAACTTCTTCTTTAGAGGAAGTCTACGATACGGAATTTTAAAAGGTTTCTCGTTGCCTACATCTATGGTGTGCAACACCTTATCGGATCTACCCACCGGTCCTCCCTCCCTACCAAAAGCACTCTCGTACTTTTGTAGGAGTTTCGCTAGGCAATCCTTATCCTCCGTATTCTCTAAATCAGACTGATCAATCAGCTTTCGGAATTCTTCATCCAAAGGATGCTTACTAACAGGGTTCAGTGGTTTATTGAACTCAGCCTCGGCGACATGTTCTACCGAACTCATCCTACCTATACTGTCGCCTCGCTTCAAATAAACCACCGAACCACTTCGGTTAGTCATGGGTAATACAGTCCAAGCTGCATTAGCCACTAATGTATCCACTGAGTCTAACCCGATGCTCGACAAGTACACCGTATCGGGTTCATAGACTCCAGTTTCATTCCTTTGGGCCATGGATCCGCCACAAAGGACATCGCAAGTGGTACCCGGTGGGATCTTCACCGTGTGTATCACTGATGCAACCGAAGACACCTGTCTCAATACGCATTGGACATGCAAGCCATACGGGTTCCGTATACTCATCATACCGTCCCTCGGGTCCAAGACGGCCCCGTATAAGCTTGCAAAATCCAGTCCGAGGATTCCGTCATCACTAACCTCTGCTATAGTCGGCGAAAGAACAAATTCTTTGCCTCCTATACGGATAGGCATAAACGTCCTACCAAATGTACGCATACTGCTTCCGTCGGCCGTGCAAGCATTTACCCCCGTTTTGAGGTTCTCATGGCTGCCGGCCACCGAGTCGAAAAATCTTTTGGACACGCAGGAGTGGCTGGCTCCGGTATCCACCAAGAATTCCCCTACCCGGCCTTCCACAGATATGGGTACATACCACCGTCTCCCCCCTAAAGGTGAGGGGTTACTGTCTCTCAGGAATTCCAGACACGGATGACTTGGGGGAAGGCGTGTCCCACACACTCGGATCAACTCTTTGATCCATCCTTCCTCTCCCCTAGTGCGGCCACTCGCCTCCATATGTCCTCCATAAGTTTGGTCATGTCCGGAGACTGACCCTTCACTTTATCAGTGCTTACAAGAGGCTTGGCTGCTTTTTCGCCGACCTTCGGGTCACTCCTGACCTCGGGTGATGGTCTAGAGTCCCTTGGCTTATTGAACGCCTTCCTTGGAATATACTTCCTGCCTGTAGTATTTTTCCTTAATTGAACCGAACAGAAGGTACCGTCCTCCTGTTCGATTTCAATCAATTCGAAATCGTCTGAGGGAATTTTTACCTCAGACTGCTGGACTACTGATGCCAGGGGAGCCGAGCTGCTGGCATTAGGTATGTCCCCAGCTAACATCGTTCGCTTCTTCACAGCCATATCTATACCATTAAATATATCGTGAAGTGTTACGCCTTCTTTCCAGGCATCCCTCGCAGCAATCTGCTCATCTCGGTCTCTCAGACCCTTGACGAATTGTGTAATCAAATCGTCCATATACCAGTCCTGGTTTTCAGTACATCGTCTCGAACATCTTCTCACCCGTGAGAGCCAGCTGGCACGACTCGAATGGGCACCTTCGGCGGTTGCCGGTTGGTCCCCATTGGGTCATTGCCCACTGGACTTTCGTCCGGGCCTCGTAACTGTAAATTGACCCCAATTTGGATTTCAGCTGGTCAATCCAAATGAGGTAGAATTTACCTACTGGCGTATCCGAGGGGCCGGATTTCATCCACTCCTCGTCATCGCTGTCGCCGTCCTTATTGACGGCGCCCGGACACATGTAGTTGACCGTGTCATAGGCACAGTCCGCGAAGCAGCGGGGAGTCCGTTCCTTGAACCCCTCGGCTGCATTCTTCCACATCCATTTCTGATTGTCGTCCTTTGGGACATCCGTGGTCATTTCTTCCCACGTTGTCACGGACTCCAAATCAGATTTGGCCGACTCGGGCAGTTCTGGATCGCTTTCGCTTTCCTCACTGTCCGTGTAGATGCCTGCTCCCCTACGGCCGGCTCGGCTGGTGGTGGTAGTACCAGCCAAAGCCTTGGTAGAGGACTTGGCGCTTGTCCCGCTGGTGCTGGCAGTGGAAGCTGCAGTAACCGAGGTGTCTACTGTGGTGGTTATGGTGGTGGAGGCGGGCGCCTTCGGTTGGCCCTTACCCCTCGGCTTGGTGGGGGGCGTGGGCTCTGCCGGAGACGCTTTCGCTCCATTTTTCTTCTTCCGGCGCTGAACCTTGGGTGGCTGCGCCGGCACCTCAGGACTGGAATCCGACTCCCGTGGATTCCTGTCCTTCGTACGAGGGCTCCTCCTACCGCTGACCGGGGAGTCAGAGTCGGAAGAGACCTTGGATTTACTTTGGGCCTGCTGTTTGCGGTGGGCCCGACGAGCTGCGGTGAGCTGCTTCTGCTGCTTGGCGAGCTCGGCTCGCTTGGCTTCAACAGCAGCCTGCTGACGCGAGATGTCCTCCTCCGAGATCTCGCCAGGCGCCTCCGGAATGTCAGCACCCGGTTCAGCCTCGGTTGTGGACCTCTCGATGGCGATCCTCACATCTTCAGCCTCCAGGTCACTCTCGGTGAGAGGACCCTTTGGCGCTGGCTTATGGGTCAATCGCTTGACCCGGTCGGTTTCCACCGAGGACAGCGTGACTGTGGAGTCTGTATCCATGTCGGATTCAGACTCTCTTAACTCCGAGGCCTTTCGGGTGATGCCCTCGGAGATCAGCACGGCTCGGGCCAAACTCTCGTTGACCGCCATCTTCTCCGCTAACTTCAGGTAGTTATGGAGCCAGGAGACTGGCATATTGTCAGCCAACTCGTCACTGCACGAGTCCATAACCAGAGTCTTGAAGTCGTCTGGTATGGCCTCGGGCACGCCTTGCTTCGCCGCCAACGGTCCACATCCGAACATGGAGGCGTGCATGGGGATGTAGGTCCCCCAGGAGGTGTGCACAACACCGGCCTCGCAATCGACGTGTGCCATACGTTCGATGCGAGTCTTGTATCCCGGAGGATACATTGGAATGTCCAAGACATCTACTTTGCTACCCGAAGCTGCTGCTGTAGACGAGCGCTCCGGGCGTGGTGGTGGAGGTGGCATCCTCTCCCGGTCGGTAACATCGGCCATAGCCGAGAGCGTCCGGGCGGCCTCCTCTCTCGAAGAGTCCATAGACTCCTCGACCCGAGACGGGACCTTCGGGTCCTCGTCTAGCTCCAACAGAACGTTGGCAGTTTGACGCGCAGCGTCAATCGTCCCCTGTGCCATGGCACTGAGGGCGACTTCCAAATAAATTGGCGTCTGTGTTGGACTCCTCCCGAAGGATTCGTCCAACAAAAGGGTATAGTTAGACAAGCTAACCCGACAGCTAGGGCCTGTAAACCACCAACACTAACTAGAGCAAAAACGGGTGGCGTCTCGTCTCGCGAGATCCCGCCATGGCTATCCGGTGTCCTAGTTCCGCGCTTTCCCGCCGCACCCGCGGCGCCACCTAGGGAACTAGATCCGAACTAACATTCGACTCGACATGCGAGACGCGGCCTACCACCCGAGTGCTATCTTCTGGAGTTTGGCGGTGTATACAACGCTTCAAAGCGAATGTACCGGTTAATCCGACCGCCGCTCACGGGATACAGCTACCCGGGGAGGGCGCATTCGGCATCTCCAGCCGTGGAAACGTATGTTACCCGCCTATGGCGGACAACACGCAGCAGCTCGTTGTGTACTGAGTTAGGTTACGGCAGACCTCAACCGGGGACTGCGTCTAACGCCTTCGGTTAGCCTTTTATTTTTCCCGGCTTTACGTACGGCCTTTTCCGGATTCCGCTTAGCCACTGCGGGCCCCTTCCCATACGTAATGCCTTCACTCAGCGAGACATTTTTCCTTTTCTTACGGTTAGGTCGTTTCCTGGCCTTCGTCTTCTTTTTCACCATAACCTCGTCTCCCGGCGTCTTTCTCGGCCGGCCTCTAGGGCGCTTCATCGGTACTACCACGCTCGGTCCGCTAGGGACAGGTACAGGTGGTTTGTAACCGAACTCCCTCTCCGCCTCTTCGCGCCCCTTCCAGGGCCGAAGTTTTCCGACATTTGTCTTCCATTTCCTACCAGTTAGGCAGTCCTCCATCATCACCGTGGACTCGGAGATGACGCGAATAATTTTAAACGGACCTTCCCAAGGCGTTACGAGCTTCAGCTTCTCTAGCGGCTCGTAGTACCTTAGTACTTTGTCCCCAACATTAAAACGAATTCGTTTGGCATTGGTGTCATAGCCCACCTTCTGCCACTTCGCACTCTTCAGCAGTTCTTTCCGAACGGCCTCGTATGCCTGTTTGAACCTATCCCTTAATGACTCCACAAACAACACAGTGCAGGGCGCCTCCGGGTCTATCCCAACCATTCCATACACTAAGTCGGCGGGCATTATGATGTCCTCACCGAACACTAGCATGTTGGGAGTGCAATTAGTGGATGAATGGACAGTGTTGTTGTAGGCATGTACCACAAACTTGCACTGTTCATCCCAGTCGTCCTGGTGGGTATTAACCAGGGGCTTTAGCACTTGTATAAGGGTTCTGTTGAAGCGCTCTACCTGCCCATCCGACTGTGGTCGGTATGGATTTGTTCGGGTCTTGCAAATGGCTAGGTAATGGCACATTTCCTGCCAAAGCTCCGACTCGAACTCCCTTCCTTGGTCGCTGTGCATCATAAGGGGAACACCCAAATGGAGCACCCAGCCTTTCACAAATGCCTCCGCACACGTGGCGGCTTTGTGGTTAGGAAGGGGGAACACCCGAGTGTACTTGGTATAAAAGTCGGTTACGACCATCATACAAGTATTGTCTCGAGGCGTCGTTTTAATTCCGCTGATGATATCTTTCGCCACTCGAGCGAATCTGATACCAAACAATTCCTGGGATAGGGGTTGCTTACCCAGGCCGGGTCCCGGCTTGTTTTTACAACAATCCGGGCAAGTGGCGATCCACCGGAGCAGGTCGCCTCTCATACCGGGCCAGTAGTAACGCCTTTGTAGGCGCTCTATTGACCTTTTCTTACCGAAATGGCCACTCGTTTGGTGACCATGGCAATAATACATGATATCCCTCCTCATCGGGGCGGGGATCACTATTTGCAACAGCCTACCATTGGTGGGAGTTGTCTTCCACCTACATAGTATGCCGTCTCGGATCTCTAGCTCGGTCCATTGGGCTAGCAATCGCCTCGCCTCCCTATCTTCTAGGGATACTAGCGGCCTTGCCGGTTTAATACCTGACCGTAGGTATTCCATTATGCGCGCCGTGGTGGGATCCGACTGTTGGAACTTCTTGATGGTCTCCGGGGACCAATCGAGATAGCTACACACAGCCTCCTCCCAGGGAATACGGGGGGTGGTATAATTAAATACCAACCCGGCTACCACAGCATTGTGGGCCCCGCAGTCTTCACAAGTGGCATTTTGGCACCTTCGGATAGGTCGTCTCGACAAGGCATCCGCATTGATATGTTTAGCACCGGGTCGGTGCTCTATTTGTTTATGCTCTAATCCGAATTCGGATCGATGAGCTAACCATCGCCCAATCATCCCCTCGGCGTCCTTAAAGTTAAGGAGCCACCTAAGAGACGAATGGTCTGTTCTTAAGGTAAAGTCACTTCCCCAAAGGAAATGCTTGAACTTCTTCGTATACACCACCACAGCGAGGAGTTCTCGCTTGGTGGTACAATAATTTCGCTGGGTCTTGCTTAGCGTGTTGCTAGCAAATGCTATTGGGACTTCGACTCCCTCCTGGACTTGAGAGAGAGCTGCCCCAATTGCATCATTGCTCGCATCGGTGTCTAAGATGAAATGTCCCTCGGGAGTGGGATATTTCAACACGGGTGTATTCCTAAACAAATCTTTTATTCTATTAAAAGATTCTTCTTGCTCGCTGGTCCATGGGAATGGGTCCCGTGCCCTACCCGGGGTCCAGTGAGCTAAGCACTGCATGGGGAAGCTAACACGAGAGTAATTCGGTATGAAATCACGGTAATAGGAACAGAATCCTAAAAATGATCTCACCTCCTTAGCACTCGTGGGTCTCTCCCAATTTTCCACAGCTTCTAATTTTTCCGGATCTGCGCTCACCCCGTTAGGAGTAATGATCCTTCCCAAGTATGTGATTGTTTTCTTAAACAAATTACACTTCTTGGGTTTAAGTTTAAGACCGTTTGATAGTATCCGGTCGAGGACCAATTGCAGATTTGCAAGGCATTGCTTGAACGACTTGCCGAACACGACCACGTCGTCCAAGTAGACCAAGCATTTCTTCCACAAAAGATCACTCAGTAAGGATTCCATCATAGCCTCGAATGTAGCGGGGGCGTTACACAATCCGAAGGGTAAGACATTATACTCGAATAGCCCCATATGACTGGAGAACGCTGTTTTCTCCTTGTCATCGGGGTGCATCGGTATTTGCCAATACCCGGACTGTAAGTCCAAGGTACAGAACCATTGGTTTCCGCCCAAGCTATCTAAAGTCTCGTCTATCCTTGGTAAGGGATACGAGTTCTTCTTTGTTATACCATTTAGTTTCCGGTAGTCAACACAAAAGCGGATTGTACCGTCTTTCTTAGTGGTCATACAAACAGGGCTGGACCAGGGACTCGAGCTAGGCACGATGACCCCTAGGTCCAACTGTTTTTGTATTTCCTCTTCACAAATTAACTTCTTCTTTAGAGGAAGTCTACGATACGGAATTTTAAAAGGTTTCTCGTTGCCTACATCTATGGTGTGCAACACCTTATCGGATCTACCCACCGGTCCTCCCTCCCTACCAAAAGCACTCTCGTACTTTTGTAGGAGTTTCGCTAGGCAATCCTTATCCTCCGTATTCTCTAAATCAGACTGATCAATCAGCTTTCGGAATTCTTCATCCAAAGGATGCTTACTAACAGGGTTCAGTGGTTTATTGAACTCAGCCTCGGCGACATGTTCTACCGAACTCATCCTACCTATACTGTCGCCTCGCTTCAAATAAACCACCGAACCACTTCGGTTAGTCATGGGTAATACAGTCCAAGCTGCATTAGCCACTAATGTATCCACTGAGTCTAACCCGATGCTCGACAAGTACACCGTATCGGGTTCATAGACTCCAGTTTCATTCCTTTGGGCCATGGATCCGCCACAAAGGACATCGCAAGTGGTACCCGGTGGGATCTTCACCGTGTGTATCACTGATGCAACCGAAGACACCTGTCTCAATACGCATTGGACATGCAAGCCATACGGGTTCCGTATACTCATCATACCGTCCCTCGGGTCCAAGACGGCCCCGTATAAGCTTGCAAAATCCAGTCCGAGGATTCCGTCATCACTAACCTCTGCTATAGTCGGCGAAAGAACAAATTCTTTGCCTCCTATACGGATAGGCATAAACGTCCTACCAAATGTACGCATACTGCTTCCGTCGGCCGTGCAAGCATTTACCCCCGTTTTGAGGTTCTCATGGCTGCCGGCCACCGAGTCGAAAAATCTTTTGGACACGCAGGAGTGGCTGGCTCCGGTATCCACCAAGAATTCCCCTACCCGGCCTTCCACAGATATGGGTACATACCACCGTCTCCCCCCTAAAGGTGAGGGGTTACTGTCTCTCAGGAATTCCAGACACGGATGACTTGGGGGAAGGCGTGTCCCACACACTCGGATCAACTCTTTGATCCATCCTTCCTCTCCCCTAGTGCGGCCACTCGCCTCCATATGTCCTCCATAAGTTTGGTCATGTCCGGAGACTGACCCTTCACTTTATCAGTGCTTACAAGAGGCTTGGCTGCTTTTTCGCCGACCTTCGGGTCACTCCTGACCTCGGGTGATGGTCTAGAGTCCCTTGGCTTATTGAACGCCTTCCTTGGAATATACTTCCTGCCTGTAGTATTTTTCCTTAATTGAACCGAACAGAAGGTACCGTCCTCCTGTTCGATTTCAATCAATTCGAAATCGTCTGAGGGAATTTTTACCTCAGACTGCTGGACTACTGATGCCAGGGGAGCCGAGCTGCTGGCATTAGGTATGTCCCCAGCTAACATCGTTCGCTTC
Source organism: Acholoe squamosa (assembly GCA_949317995.1). Classification (NCBI taxonomy): domain Eukaryota; kingdom Metazoa; phylum Annelida; class Polychaeta; order Phyllodocida; family Polynoidae; genus Acholoe; species Acholoe squamosa. The sequence continues at coordinate 56,768,265 of OX439049.1, forward strand.
TTCACAGCCATATCTATACCATTAAATATATCGTGAAGTGTTACGCCTTCTTTCCAGGCATCCCTCGCAGCAATCTGCTCATCTCGGTCTCTCAGACCCTTGACGAATTGTGTAATCAAATCGTCCATATACCAGTCCTGGTTTTCAGTACATCGTCTCGAACATCTTCTCACCCGTGAGAGCCAGCTGGCACGACTCGAATGGGCACCTTCGGCGGTTGCCGGTTGGTCCCCATTGGGTCATTGCCCACTGGACTTTCGTCCGGGCCTCGTAACTGTAAATTGACCCCAATTTGGATTTCAGCTGGTCAATCCAAATGAGGTAGAATTTACCTACTGGCGTATCCGAGGGGCCGGATTTCATCCACTCCTCGTCATCGCTGTCGCCGTCCTTATTGACGGCGCCCGGACACATGTAGTTGACCGTGTCATAGGCACAGTCCGCGAAGCAGCGGGGAGTCCGTTCCTTGAACCCCTCGGCTGCATTCTTCCACATCCATTTCTGATTGTCGTCCTTTGGGACATCCGTGGTCATTTCTTCCCACGTTGTCACGGACTCCAAATCAGATTTGGCCGACTCGGGCAGTTCTGGATCGCTTTCGCTTTCCTCACTGTCCGTGTAGATGCCTGCTCCCCTACGGCCGGCTCGGCTGGTGGTGGTAGTACCAGCCAAAGCCTTGGTAGAGGACTTGGCGCTTGTCCCGCTGGTGCTGGCAGTGGAAGCTGCAGTAACCGAGGTGTCTACTGTGGTGGTTATGGTGGTGGAGGCGGGCGCCTTCGGTTGGCCCTTAC